>JAFMTC010000101.1:522531-641872 GCA_018845635.1 Nicrophorus orbicollis | reverse complement strand
AAGCAAATTATATCACGCAACTACAAAGAATGCCTATTTTATTTTTCCAAGAATTACTCTATATATTCCAAATAGTTTATTTTTATTTTGTTTACTTAGAAAAAATACTACTATTAATGCTTATAATAACATTGCATAACTGCATTTTAACATATGTCTAAATGTAACAAATATACACTGCGAAACGGGTTTACATGATTCTTAAAAACGAAATATTATTTTAATTAATATTGTGTAACCGTTTTCTTTTTAACAAACCTTTATTATATTTAATCATTATTTATCTCTAATTAATATATTCCAAAATAAGATTCTACTAATAAATCTTCTAAAGCTTATAAAGTATAATATTTTATAGTTGTAAGAGGTTTAACTCTAGAATCCTATTAACATTAAACTCTGGAGTTACTAAACCTTAGAGCTACATGTTATATTCAACAATATGCAGCAACGAAGCATGTAAAGGTAATTATGCTTAACTTTAACAAGACAAATACATATTTAATGTTAGAAGGTCCTGCAAGTCAATTATTCCGCTTGGAATGTAATACTTATTATTTCATTACGTATTTAAATGAAGAGATTCCGTTTAACAATAAATATTATATACATGATGAAGGCTATTCATATAATTTGCTAAATTATATAGAAATAATCGATAATAACATAACATCATGGCAAATGTAAAATAATTTAGAAATAATTATTTGTTGTTAAGCTTTTAAGGTACTTATCATGGTCCCAACCAGTGATACACATCATAGTTAATAGTCCGACGCTGCAACAAATAATACAGGAATGTATTTAAACCTAATTTAGGCTTACTTTCGTAATACCACCATCAAAATCTGCAAATATTTATGTAATTACAATTCAGTTACTACTCTGCCATTTTGATTATCGACCAAAAGTTTTTAACGTGAATTAGGTATTAATAATATTCGGAAAGTTTTCGCGTTACTCGAATATTGATTACTAAATACGATGAATGTGGAACGTACTTTTGCGATTCCGTTTAATGTGGGCAGAAAAATAGACGAATTCCACGTACATTTTTATAGGATTTTAAGAGCTCCAAGAGTTATATACTTTGTCTAAGTGTGCAATAAAATTTGAAGAAATACCGAAAAAGGAATTCCAGTTATGGATATCTATAAAAATAAGATTTAATGTGAGTTACGAATAAAACAATCCCAATGTTTTAGTTTATGATAAAACCTCTATATTATATTTATTATGTTTATTGTTTTTATTGTTTTCTAAAATACTTTTATACTTTATTATATTTTGCATTGATGCTGAAACCTTCATTATTTTAAAATTAATGTGTATATATTTGTTGCATCGACAGAAGGCTTACCTGGAAAGACCACATTCAGGCTAAGAGGGAACACTTAGAAATAAAGTATAAAAAACTTTATTGGTTATTAGGACAAAAGTCGAAATTATCAGTGGAGAATAAACTATTAATATGCAAGGTAATCTTCAAACCAGTATGGGGCATAGGGCATCCAATTATGGGGTGTAGTCAGCAAATCGAACATACAAATTATCCAGATATTTCAATCAAAATGCCTAAGAAGTATCATTAGGACACTGTGGTTCATCTCAAATAGGCAAATACGTGAAGATCTCCATATAGATTTTGTTCAGGATACAATACCGATGTTCAGTAGCAGATACACAAATAGACTGGAATTACATAATAATGTTCTGGCTATTGATTTACTGTACAACAGCAAAACAACAAATAGACTTAAGCGTTATAAACACCAGATTTAATTTATATATTTTAGTAACTAATTTAATGTTTATATTCACAATAATGGTAAACATCCACCGGGATAGTTTATCTGATCAATGTCACCGGTGACCAAATTAACTTATAGTTCAACCTGAATAGATTGTAAATAAACTTACTGACACAATAAAAAAAAATATTTGCAAGAAATATCATATCACATAAATTACAATAAAACTTACAAACAAAAAGATACAATAAAATGATTTTAAAAGACTATTGTGTAAAATAAATATAATAATGTTAAACCGTCTGATTATCAATACCCCTCACGACAATAGAATTTTATTTTGTACTTCTTCATTTTTAATGTATTGAGTCTATTTTTTTATAATTGTTGTATTGCAACAACAATTGCAAAGGTTATTATTTATTCTGATTATATAATGAAGTTTACTATAGTATATTGATGTTATATTTATAATCTTTAAAATGAAATTGTCAATAATTGTTCTTCTAGGAAACCCGATCATGGGTATAAATTACTGTAAAAGCGGGGATGTGTTAACAAGCGTCAACAGATCCGGACTGTCGTTTTATTTTTTAATTGTTGAAGGTTAGACACGTATAAGGCACTTGTGTGCCGCTGCTAATGGCCTCTGCATTCAATGTAAATAGCGTTTTATTTTCTTCTTCGGGGAGTCGGAAATCTCGGCGTGCCATTAATGACACCGCCGCACACTGAGCTCCAATGTTAGGTACTTCCATTCTTCACCATTCGTTATAATAAATGTGTGTTTTGTGTTGGGATAATGTACACGACTATAAATACATTTTTTCCATCCGCCGGGTGCGCCCCAATATATTAACGGTGTCAATGGATAAGCCATCGATTTCTTCAGATTTAGTAAAAGTTCAAAAAGAAAATGGGGGAAGTAGATCAATTTCCATTAGATATACCTACCTACATATATATAAATATCTTTATAAAATATCAATCTTTCTTTTTTTCTAAATTTCAATTACTAACGTATCTTGAATAGAAAAAGTTTGGGTTCCACTTTGCTTTTGAATATATTAATTAATATTACGGTACACATTTAAGATACAAAATTTAAAAAAATAATATACTACACACATACCTCGCTCTTTATACGGCATTTCGCTATAACGACCCTCTTCAATTAAGGCACGTTTTCGATTTACGGCCTAAAATGTTTCGCTATAACGGCAGAAAAACTTTGTTCCATGTCGATATATCTACATGTTGCCAATATTGCGCAAGCGCAATAATTGATTCCTTATACGGCTTTTCGCTTCGCGGCCAAGTTTCGTGGAACGTATCTAGGCTGTAAAGCGAGGTATGGGTGTATTACCATAAAATCTGAAGTATAATGAATAATATAGCATGCTTAACTCAAAAAGAAATGTAGTTAGCAACATTCCAGTTGAATACATTTAGAGGATATTACATTAAAAACATTAAAATGCAAAGGTAAAAAATAGACATTTGGCAAATTCTTTAAAATGCTGTATAAATTTACAATAAAAGTCATAGAAAACACTTATAAAAATACAATTTATAAAAAATTAATTAATACTTAATAATTAAATAACACTTGCATAATCTACACTAAGTAACTTCGTAAATTTATAAGATAATCTAATAACAATAATCCATAAAGATCTGCTTTATATGTTTTCTTTTAAAAATAAAAACCGCCGAATCCTGTTCGATTTACCTCACTATTACCAGATGTTAAATACGAACAATAGGATCATGTTTCACGTAGCTGTCGTACTTAAAGCACTCAATTATTCAATGCTTGTTTAGTATATTGCAACTACAATGGAATGAGCACAAACCCCTTTAAAATGTGTTTTTTTTTTACATTCGCAAAGTACAACTTTACTTTGAACTATTGTTACTATATTTTATATTAATTGTGAAAGTATATCATAATTGAACGGAAAGTTCAAGCCAAGTTATATTTTTGTTGTATTGTCGCACAATAAATGATGTAAGTATATCACAATTTTCTATAGTATATTAAATAATTAGTTAATTTATAGATAAAAATAACGAATTCTAATACAAACAAATGTGGAAATGTGAAAAAAAACTTTTTGCTTTACCAATTACTTTAAATTTTATGATTTGAACTATATATGCATAATAGAGAGCGCTTTTCCGCTTTTCGTATACATATTTAAAACATGCAAAATTTAGAAATAAAAGAATCCTCGTTATAATCATCGCATTGTCTTTTCATGAATGGGCTTCATCTACGTGAAACAAATACAGTATTTAACAGCCCCTCCAGCTATAAAATAGTTAAGTACATATGCAACATGTACCTTTATTTTTCAATTGGTACCATCTTTTATCTAGACGCAGATTAGCAAAATGACGGGATCATCATATAAGTAATGGAAGGAAAAGCTTCGTTCAAGGAGGCATTAATTAGTGTTCTTTGTTTGAAGGCACAATTTGGTCGTTTGTGTCTGGAATAAAGTTATACATGGAATCCAAAGATGAGTACGAAAATGTTGCAGCGGACCGCGGTTTGTGTGCTCGCGGACCGAGAAGTGGAGGATTATCTTCGTGACGAGCTGAAAGCGACAGAAAATCAATTCCATCCTACCGAAGGCGAAGGAAGGATGAGTACCGTGAAGCGTGCCATGGTCTTTACCAGACTACAGCTAGCTGAACTCCCCAAATCGCCCAACTAGAAACTTTCGCTTATAACTTTAAACTTTCAAGCCATCCGAACTTAATCGAAATTGCAATTTGAACTATATGACGCGGTTTCATTTATTTTACGTGTTCTCGTTTGCAAAATCGCACGAGTATGATGAAAGTAACGGTGTTACTTTGAAGATTCTGTTTTTGCTTTTATTTCCTATTCTCCACGGAGCAATTATTTAAAAGTGACAAGCGAACGGATGCAAAAGGCATTGTATAAATAACGCGTGCTATTTTATGCATCCCTTTGGTATTTGACGATGCGAGAAAGCGACAGACGTGAAGGCGAACCACCTGCTTTCTTTTACGTTCTAAAGTTATTCCAAAGTCATTTTATCTGGAGAGATAGATTGATGGAAACCTAAGGTGATTCGTATATTCCAATTTTATTTTACAAACAAAATAAATGATTACCAAACTACCGGTATTTAAGTTGAAATAAAAAGAAAACTTGATGCGTTTAATGAATTAGATTTAATAGTATAGTTACTGAAGCGGTCCATCTTAGGAAACCAGATATTTTGATTGGATCAATGAGAAAATTTTCCATTAGAAAATATTTTGGAACACTATTTAATATTTACTATAAATTATATATACATATGAATGACTAGTATATAATACGACTTGTAAACTGAATGAAAGTTTTAAAACAAATATTGAAAGGAATTTGTTTAGTTTTACAAACAAATTAAATAATGAACAAATTTGGACCAGTATCCAAGTTAAAATAATATTAAAACTCGATGCGTATAGTGACTTTGTGGTGTAGTTTCAATAATACAGTTATTGAAGTGGTCCATCTTAGGAAACTATTTATATAATTGGACTAATGACAAACATTTTCATTATAAAATATGAAAGTGATGACTTTCTCAACTAGTACATTGTTCTTTCATATTCACTATTAATTACATTTACATGTGAAAGACTAATATATAATATGCTAACTTGAAAGATTTTTTAAATAAATATGTTTGAATTGTTCTTTTATAGACTAAAACAGTATTAAATAGATGAATATTACAGGTTTAATTATCGTGCCATTTTGATTTGGTACAATATTAGTAGCAATGTTCCGATATGCTTCATAATGGAATGTTAGTGGTTTTCAATGGACAACGAATCTCTTCTATTAATACAAACACGACATGCCGCGACAACGTCAGGTGTTTCATACATTAATTAGAATATATCGATTTAACTGGCCAGTAATTGCAAACAAATAACTTACACAGTGAAATGGTAGACGAAGCAGATCCAACCTCCGGGATGCTCGAGGAACACGTAAGTCCTTTCTTGAACCGTCTTGCCTTTCTTGTGGTGGAACACATATTTCGCTTTGAACGCTTGATCGATAGGTAAGTAGATGGGATAGTACGGATCAGGGACCCCGCGAGGGGTGTCCGGAACCACGTCCTCGGGGTCCTCTTCGTCGACGACATCCTCCGCCGCGATAACATCCTGGTTCTTGTGGTTCCGGCCGAATCGTTGCTTGCGCTTCAAGGGTGTGGGGACCCTTTTGTGGTGAGCCTCAAACACCCTCGGCGACCTGTGACCTCGTAGTCGAGCCAAGAAGGGTAACTTCTCCGTCGGCTCGCAGTCCGTTAATTCATCTTCACTGCCCTTGTACCTTGCACACGAGTAATTGATGGATGGAAGCAATATTAGTTAACCGAAAGACGTTATGTATTTAACGAGAATCGTTAATTCATAAGCACGGAACTTGAAAGAGAATAAATCTGTCATCTTATGACAACTGTTTATGTTGACATTCACAAACTACTTGAAAAAAAAATCATTAAAAATCAAATAACAAAAATACTTCAACTTATTACTTACTACTATAAATATAATTATCACTTTTCATCCATATCAGTATAGAACTTTCAAATCAATATATAATTACATATGCAATCAAACAAAAAACAGCATTTACTTAAATCGAGACTTTATTTAAATGTTATTCTACCAGGAATGTTCTCCATTATGGTAATGAAAAACAAAAAACCTTTCGTGAAAATTATTACAACAAAAAAATACATATATTGAAAGTAATTGCATGTTTAAGGATTATAAATAAAAAGCTTTTCTATTTTCTATTTTGGCCCCTATATTTAGAGCACATTATCGAAACTCCTATCAAATGCAATAAAATATGTTAATACGTTCATCATAATTTCACAATTTGTTTCTTATCGTCATTTGCATGAAATGTATTATTTTGGAAATGTATCTAAATATATTAGTTTTATAATTGTATCACTTTAAACATATTTTATTATTTTATATAAGAAAACAAAGACTGAATTTAATTAAAATATATGTCAGTTTTCGTATAAAACCTAATTTTCATTATCATATCAATTAACTATTTATTATGTCATAATGTTTACAGGCTTTCAAGATCAACTGAATTTTTATACATTTTCTTTCACACCGATGCAAATGTATCGATTTCCAATCTAATTGAATTTAATTAACTTCTATTTATAAATAATTACTATTGATTTAACATAAAATCATTATATATAACTTATATGTTCGTTGAATATTTGTTTCTTTCTACTACCAAGACTTTCTTGATATATTCAATATAAAAAGGACAGCATTTGATTGCTAATTTATCAGAATTAATGTATATCTTCCAAATTCCGTGCTAATGAAATGTAGAGGAAACTTCCAAAAAGCTTCTGCGGTTTTTGATTGCTCCCAGGCATCAATTACCTTCCGTCCGAGTCGCCGGTACCACCGATACAAACTTCCTCCATGTAGTCCTCCCTTTGTTCAACATGGTTTATTGGACTCTTCAGGACACTGAGGACTAAGTCCTCGCTTGGGCAGCAACCCTTCTCCGGATACTGGACTAACAAACACCAACATTCCCTTAACCCATCGATATTTCGAAGTCGCAATGCACGAACGTAATATACCACAAGTTAAACAAATATATTCAATTTCATAATTTCAGATCAACCAATTTAACATAAATACATTTATTAATGACTGAATGTATGAAACAAATATTAAAACAATTATTTTTATTTAAAGGTCAACAACATGCAATACATTTTGTTTAATAATAATTATAGTATTTATTGCAACAACAAAAGAAAATAAATTGCTATTGCTTCTTAAGATATTTCTGCCCTTTATTTATTATTATCTATCTATCTATCTTTATTATTTATTACCAGTAGCAAAAAGTTTTATTTATTTTGAACAATGAAAAATGATAAACTTGAGAAGTAGCAACTCATAACAAAAATCCTAGTTTATTGTGAAATAGTAAAATAATAAAAGTAATTGACTTCAGTATATTTATGGGTGTTATTGACTTGGCAAATATACAGTATCCATATGTAAACTAGCTTAAGTATACAAATAAGTTTATATGTTTCTGTATAAAACGTCGGAATTCGACAATACTGCGTAGAATTTAGTAAAATATATTGCAAAAATATATGATCTTATATTATATTTTGTGATAATCTGTTAGTACAAATGGATACAAAAAAAATAACAACCAAAAGACAATTCCATCGGGTTCCCGTAGTAACGTAATGATTCAGATCACATAATTTTCAATGACTAATTACATAATTTGCGTTTATCCCTATTTTCTTTCACAATATAAAATTATTTCTTTTCAATTAACTTTATATAAATAGTATAGGCTAACCATAATATAAACTAACTAGATAATAACAAAAATAAGGAATTACATACAATGCTATTTACAGTTATATACCGAAATATAGTCGTTTCCACTGGCTCTTAATTCGATTAAATTTTTGCATGTTGTTGCATTGTTTTAATATTGCGTGTCGATTAAGTGAAATTGTATAGCTTTTGTTAAAGATATATTCTGTTTAATATAATATTGATTGCAACTAACAATAACTACAAACTAATATAAACTCAATATCATTATAATAAAGAAATACAATGTAATGGAAATATGGGCAATAAACTATAGGTGCTTCTGCCCTATTTTGTTTATTAAGTATTATTTGTAATCTGCTACATTCTGGCTATTGGTTATAGAAAAAAATGAAGTTTTAATTTCTAAATTATGAAATAATAATCTTTTAACGGATCCGAAATTATGAAGTAGTATGTGATCCAGATATGTTTTTTAGCAAACTTTCGATCCACTTGTGGCATATTAGGTCGAGCTTTGGTGTTTCCGGTCCGCTGCTCAGAGATCCATCTCTTACCAGATGAGTGCCTGCGTTCGCTACCTCCGGGGTTCGAGATGGGCACCAGACTAAGTTTTCTGGATGTCCTATAAAGATTCTCTTGCTCCGACCTGTTCATATCGCGAAACATAACTAGTGAAAGCATCGACATTGAAGTCCCAACCATGGGACAACATTCACCGATCCCATCCCCATGTCACCCGTGCCGTTGGCCAGATTCATTTCCACGCAGCACCCGCACCATCATCCCGAAACTCACGTCATCCTCACCACACAAACTATTAAACTGCAATGATGAGATTGGAGCGAAAACAAACACTTTAGAAGCTCGTTTGCGGCGGACAATGTTAATGGATTACCATTTCCTACTAATTGCGTTCACTCAAGCTTGTTTCATCATCATGCCGTTACGAAATATAAATTAAATATTTTAAATTATTAATATAGAGTGAAAATAAATAAACTTCAAATAATAGCTGAATTTTGATACATAATTTTGTAAAAGAAAACTGAGTAAATTTATTAGAAGCTCTTTTGTATGTGTTTAGTGATTCAATTAGTTGGAAAATTGGGTAATCGATTGGTTATCACACGTCGACAATTTTTTTTTTGCAACGAACCCGCCAAAGATCCTCGAATTTGATTTCGGATCATCAAAGTTAAGTTGTTAGCGCTTCACATAGTTTCTAAAAGTACTTTGTCTTTTTAGTACGCGACGAAACTACCGAACTTGTATGTCACCAGATTCGCGGCGCGAAATCCGAATTGCGGAAAATTTCTCTTTCTGAGTGTTTTCTGTCCGATTTTCCGAGGTGATTCGCGTGGCAAACGGGCCGCAGACTGGGAACCAACTGTTGTTGTAAATGACGCGCGCAAGTGTGCGGGCCACGGGAGGGTCGTGGGGGGATCGGGGATTTACAGACGCCATCGATTCGACGTCGACGTCGACGGAGTCTCCCCCCAAAACACAGTTTTTAGTCTACCCTCCTTTACCCCAAACCCACAACCTGCTAGATTATTCAGACATGTAATATCTCCATTTTCTTTAACACATAGAATGTATTGTGTCTATGAGTATGTTTTGTTTTACTATACAAGCGACTTTACATACTCCAGTTAAGAAAACTTGTACTTTGCTGAGTTTCTCTGTAGCTGATGTTTAAACTGACGATAAACACTTTTCGAACGTTGTTATTGCACCAATTCGATAAAAGTAAAGATTTCTCACGCGCCGTGGGAAAAAACGTAACCGTGCAGACGAAGAACAATATTTTTCCTTGGTACAAACCAATTGTAAACATTCAATAACGTACATAAACAGTCACCGTGAATACAGTGCCAGGTATCGATCAGTAAAATAAATATATTCTTTTAATATTAATAACTTTCATGATTATTTTTATTATTGACATTGACTAACCCAAATACAGTATAAATATAATAATAAAATTATCATTACGACCACCTTCATAAACATTTTTATAACTATAACAAAAGCTATTGCTACTCTTGCTTCCATATGGCAAAACAAGTAGCAGAAAATATATTTGTAAACAATTTGAGATTTCGCTTACAACTTAACAGTTTCATTCAATTCATACTGTTTTTTAAACATATAATTTGCAAAATAATATTTATTGAGGAACGTCCCTTTGGTCACATTAAGACTAATAAAGTTTATTATTATTTATTGAGTTTTTATTATAAAATATTCACTATTCAAACAACAATAACATTTATTGCAACAACAATTACAACTCAATAAAATAATGTAAAGAGCTATTGATCATAGGTCTTTCTCCCCCTAACTAATGTATGTTAAATGTTATTAATTAGAAATTAAAATATAAACAATTAATATTAATTAAACTTAGAAATATTGATATGGATGTTAGTAATGAATTTATACTATATGAATATAGTGAGTGCATTCTATTCAGAATTCAGAAATTAAAAGTGAATCAATTTTTTTTCATCAATTTTCACTATATGCAATCACAGTTAACACTAAGATTGTATTTACCTTTCGCCCATATTTGCCCTTGACCTAAATCAATATTATTAATAATTATTGTTCATATTCTCCAGTGGACACAGTTTGCATAATACCAATTAAACCACACTTAAACAAACAATTGGACATTGCTGAACTAATATACGAGAGTCCTTATAGTAGATAGGACTAATTAGTACGTCCGAAATAAAATTGATAAAAAATATTACATTATATTCTACTTTCCATTTCATTATTTCTTTAATTTGGATTATTATATTTTCATTTAACGATTTTCTAATTAAAATCACAGTTGCTTATTTTTACAGACTTGCACGCCATCACGCATTTTCGTGATTCGTTTTCAAGAATTTTTGCACTCTAGCACTATTTATGTTATTCTTAGAATTAGATACATGTATTATATTGCATGCACGATATTGTTAACCTGAGATGTAAATATTAGTTAAACGTATATCAATTTCTCTTCATTATCAGTTGCAGAATGTATTTATAAAAGAACATAATAACTTTAACTTGAGTATTTGTTTATATGATATATGATGAAAAATATTATAATTAGGGCAGAAAGACCTATGATATATATCCCTTTGCAGCCGTATTTCTTTTTTACTAATGTATTGAGTCGATACTAGTTTTGTAATTGTTGTTGTAATAAATCTTGTTATTATTACAATAATTATAATATGAATGATTAGTGTTACAAAATATGTTTAAAATAGAGACTAAAATCCAATACTAGTACGAATTACAAATATTTTAAAATATTGCTCTTTTAGAAATGCTATTACGAATAATTGAACAAGGTATTTCCAAATAACAATATAAAATAAAATCGATTCGTGTCTACTTTTTATTAAACAAATGGTATAATTCTTAGAACATCTAATACAATGGAAACTTATCCAATTAATAATAATTCCCAAGCATAAAAACTACATGAGAACATCGATAAGTTCGATCCATATAACAAAAAGTGCAATTAATTTGTTTCACTGGATATTTATAATGTTTGATATAAAAATACATTATTTTCTCATGGAGATATCCCACGTTCTATAGAAATTAATAAAATTAATATCCCTTTGTTTGGAAATATTTAAAAAAATTGATATTAATTATATGCTGCATTGTGTATTAATTTCAATGAGAACAAAACAAAAATCAATCTATATGCACATCTGTGTCCATCGCAATTTATTTCAAACGTCATGCTTTGATTTCTCCGTAGTTTAATATTAAAACAGAGAATGGCGGAGTAGAGGAGAACAAAAAACAAGTAATTGCATTTAGAAGGGAACAACGGACGCGAAGTTCGATAGAATTCTATGTAATATTAAAGCGGTCAGTTTTGGGAGTTTGACAAGTTGTTTCGCGAATATATTAATGCGGGACCCGCAGAAAGTCCTCAGGCTTATGGAAGTGTACATGCATAAACATGAATAATTGCCATTCTGCATATACGCACACACATCCACAATGGCCTTATTTAAATTGCACCATTGTCAGGACGACTATGAATCGAGCATTGGACCGGTGCGCAAAGCAAATTGTCCCTTACAATGTGAAACAGCCACGCAAATAATTGGTGACCACTTATGCCGAGTGCGATTTACGCATTAGCAGACAGATAATAGTTCACGGCATAATAAAAGCGAAACCAAGCTATTCAAATGCATTCGCGATTGTGGAATCCAAATCCTGCGGATACTGCGGTATTTTGTCTCACGCATTGTTGTCCCGTTCTATTACTAATAAGATTAACCAATAATGTTGCCATTATGTAGATTATACAGACCATGCATCGTAGGAGACCGATTTGTGGTTAACTAATTAATATACTGAACCATATCCGAAATATACTATATGCCAGTCCGAACACTAGTCTTATATCATTTCAAATATACAGTAGTTTGAATTAAAGTTTTATAAATATATGAAAAAATAGTATTTTAGGTGTGTTTTGACTTATAATCCAAACAATGTTTCTCAAGATATAATTTGCATTCCTAAATGGTATCACCTACAAGAAACCCTGAACTTAGTACAGGAATGGCAATAAAAATGGAGATGAAACGAAATCAATGTATATCACTTTCACCATGAGAAAATGCTACAATCCACTAGTGACTGTCAACTCGAAAGAAGATTGACTACATCTAGGCAAAAAAACAACAATTTTAAATTAAGTTCAGGATCCTGCACTATTTCGGTAAGATTAGCCAATTTCAAGAGAAAACACAGGGACAAGAAAACTCATCGACTGAAGTGATGTAATTTACTGGATATGTCAATGAATCTTATCTTTCCGTCTTATAGCTTAGACTTGTTTCTGAAGATGTGAATCATAATCGAAATTTTATAATTATTCGCGATATTATATTAACATTATATCAACAAGAAACTGGAGAATTGAACACATTGCAATTGGATTCCAAAATTGTTAAGAAACCAGTCCAGAGCATTTTATTGTCCGAAAATAAGAGAGTTACAAATTAGAAGTTCTTTAATTATTACAGAATTCATAGTCTATAGACCAACGTTTCCGAACACGTAATTGGAGAACCTCTAATATAAACTAATTGCAAATGTATTTATAGATAAGTTTTAAGTCCAGAAAGTAATATTTTAATTGTGATTATAATACAGGATTCCTTTTGGAAGAATCGAATGAATAAAGAGTTAGTGGAAAAAAACGATGCCAAAGATTTCTGCCCTTATAAAAACGCTCTTCGCATATCATAACATTCAAGAAATATATAGAATTTTTCATATATTAACATGATTATTTTATTAGAAATATATTATTAAAAGAAAGACATTATATAACATGTTTCGCTACTTAAACATACATACACTATGCGATGCGTTTATAATGTATTTTTGATTAGGAAACTCTAATAAATATGTATATAAATATCCTATTTTACCTTTATACATAATTTACTCCATATTATTAAATAAACATTAAACGAAAAAAAAATATTACATTCAAACTGAATTAAATATTTACTATAAATATCGTGTTATAAGATATTAAATTAATTACTACGATCATTATTATATTGTATATAGATTATTCTATTTCTTTTGTTATACTTGCCTTAGTTTAAGGAAACAATGTATTAAACACGATACACAGTAAACCATTTTTCATTGTTTGCTTCCCGGTGACAGGGTGTAATCTTGTGCATTTGCTCTTTAGATGCTATTAAGGATCCTCACGTTTTAAATTACTTTTACCTTGAGTAAATTGATTTTTCTGAAAGAACAACATTCTTTATCGCCAATTTATTATGCTCCCATCCGGTTGAGTCTGACCCCAAAAATAATAAATGGCCTTTAAAATATGTTAATATTAATTTATAAATAAGTGAACTAATTAACTTTAGTGTTTGTAATTAATAATCGATCTTAGTTATAGTTTAACAATGTAATTTACAAAAATAAATATAATTATTACTTATTTTTTATTTTACTTAAAAAAATATCGGTCTTAAATTGGCTTATATTATTTAACTTATCTTAACGAACATTTGTGGTATATGAATGAACCGCATAAAAAAAAACACTGCAAATTACTATGTTCGGACTACAAACACATGTTCATATAACGAACTCTTTGACGATTGAAGGATTTTTTTTCGAAAACTAAGGATAGTATAGTACTTAATATAAAGGGCTATTATCTGCAATCTTTTTTTTGTATAACGTCTGTTTTTATTTACAATCTATTTTATAACAAAACATTCAGTAATTCGGTTGACAAATGACAAATTAATATTGGATAGCGCCCACTCGCGTTTTTCCCTCAATTGCTAATTAGATGTTAAATCTCATTGGAAGATCCAGTAAATTACATCGCTTCTTACCAAATTGTTGTTAAGCTATTGTCAAGAATATTGATAGCTAAGCCATTTGGATGTTTTTCTAGCCTATTTTGGTATCTGCTACTATATTTCATAATGGCTTCCTCCACTGTTTCTATTTGAAGATCCTCGTTAATTCTCCTGTTTGTAATGTACCATGGAGCTCCTACGATTCTTCTTAGGTTTTTCGACTGGAATCTTTGTATAATAGCAATATTAGGTTTGCTAGTACTTCCCCACAGCTATATTCCATAAATCCAAACTGGTTTTAAAATTACCTTATAAATCAGTAGCTTGTTTTCTTTTGAAATTAGTGAGTCTTCTCATAGTAGCCAGTACAGCTTCCTGTACTTAATTTCAAGTTGTTCTCTTTTTGCTTGGATGTGATCTTTCCAGGTCAATCATCTATCCTGATGCATACCCAGATATTTAACTTTATTAGCTGTCGGTATATTTTTTCCATTGATAGTCACTGGTGGGCAGTAATCTTTTCTCATGGTGAAGGTAACATGCATTGATTTTGATTCATTGACCTTAATTCTTTATTTTTGTAGCCATTTTGCGTCTGCATCGGTAATCTTTCTATATTTTTTTATATAATTTATTACAGTGATCTGTTTTTAATTAATTTAACAATGACAATAATCTGAACTAGTGACATTAGTAATTTATTATTATTGATCATATATTAAATGAAGTTTTAACATATTCACTTGAATTAAACACTAAAACTGTGTGAATCTCTATTTATATTGTAATTACTTACGACTAAACCTAATAATAGAAAGAAATCCGAATGCATGATTAGCACGAGATGAGAGCACTCATGTATCCGTGCGATGATCGCATGCACCAGAAATATATTTAATCGAAAAATTGCGAATAATGGAGTTCCTTAATTATGTAAGTTTGTCATGCGAGGGCATTAGATACAGAAGTTTCCGGCGCTTGATTTCGATTTCGGGGACCCCGAAAAGTTATGACACAGGATATACTATTGACTACCCCAATTACCTAAACTTGGGCAAGTGGAAATTATCCATCAAGTTGAAATCATGATACAGTGCCGCTCCGGTTTTCAACGAAATAAATAAGGAAACTGGGCGGGGTGAGTCGAAAATAATGGAAAAAAAAACACAAGAAGGGTCGAAAGTAGGTGAACAAGAAATGCTATCTCCGACAATAAATTAATGCCTCTTATCACCGGGTCACCTTGACCTTTGGGTTTATATGTTGGTTGCATCTACCATGCCATTGATATTAAGCAGAGATAGATCGCCTCGAGGAACGTTACATCCACCAGGTGATTCTTGAAAGGGATTGTAATTAATGTAACTCGCCCATTTGCAAGATGAAACGTACGGATTCGTTTTTGGTATGAGTTTATGCGACAAAAGCGGCGAGTGTCGTCTTCTTTTCGACATGTTTTCCCCCTTTTTATTCGTGTATTTGTACTTGGGCGCTCTGGTAATTATTTGCCGAGCAATAAAGAACTGGTTTTCGTCAAAAGTAAAACGAAAACACTGCAAGCAATAAATAAAAAGCGAACGAACGTACGAACGGGTTGTCCTTATTGATGGTCTCGTCCTTTTTCTTACCTCCAAGGACATATTCAACTAACCGTGTTTTATATGAAGCCCGAGGGGGTTGACTGCAAAAAAGGAAGAATCGATTCAGCGTTTTGCTGACGGACACTTATACATTCCACGTATCCAGATCCATCGTCCAGACAAAACAAAATACGGCAATTCATTAAATGGCTGTTTTTTGTTTAGCCTTTCGGTGTATTGTTACATCGAAATCGAAATACGTTTCATACTTTCATAAAGCGTACTTTAGTGCAATCAATAGTTCATTTGATCGTACAGCTTTTACCATTATTAATGCGAAGTGACTAAGCTACTTTATTGAATTACATTTAATGGAAATCTTTCCAGCTGCATGTATTCTACGTTCGCCGATCAATCATATACTAGATTCCATTTTAAATATTGTAATTTTGCAATCTATAGTCGGCACTCAACAACAGCTATGTAATTAAAGAATTGCCAATGCATAATTCTTAAGGAACAAATTCATTTCATCAATAAAAAAAAGTTTGAAAAACCCTGGTTTTAAGTGACATTACATTATTTATAATATTAGCATCAACAAATAATTATTTTATAATAATAATAATTGAATGGACATAAAACAATTTTGCACTATTGTATGCATTCAAAGTTTGTTTTACCGAATGAATAAATCGCCCTATTTTGGCGTGTGAAATATTCAAATTCACGATAAACGGAATTCTTTTAAAGCCAAGTTACTTCGGCTGAATTCAGCAGAAACTTTTAAGTAGTTCGAGAGTTTTGAGAGGTTTGAAGACGCTCTTCAACTATCAATATTTACAAGCTTACATTTGTGGTGTTGTTTTACAAAAGCATAATTTATTATTAAAAAAAATATGTATGCGACTATAATGATTTTTATCCATAATTTATTGTTAATGAGCGAAATGATTGTAATAGTTAAATAATTGTATAAATCAATTACATTTTAAATTATCTAGTATTTTGGACGAAATTTGTTGTGTAAACATATTAAATAACGTTTAATATGATAATTAAACAACTTTAATTAATTAATCCAAATATTGTCGGTTCTGTTAATAAACGTATATGAAAAAGCTCCATAATTAAAATACTGTTTGCATTAAATTTTGCTTGTGCAATATTGAAATTCGATGCAATTAACTAATTTAAAGTGAAAATATTCTCGACGATCTTCCCTCGGGCATAAGAATTTGCTCTAATCGATTAATTATAAAGTCAAATTAATTTCAGAAATCTAGCGCTAAATCTAAACAAACTTCAGCGAAATGCCTTCGAAGTGATTAAGTTAATTGCTTCCGAATGTTATTGCATGTAATCAACAATACTAATTACTTATATGCATACAAATTTTACAAACGCATACTTAAAACTGTAGGTTAATGAGAATTTGATTACGTTTGATTGCAATCAAATCACAAAGGAAGATTTTTAATTATTAAACAAATAATTTTAACTCATCTTTGTTCTTAATATTGTTACTAACATTATATTTTAGTTAAAATTAAAAACATCAAATTAGTGCATAATTTTGATTAAGATCCTGAAATTAGTTTAAGATGTGTATTTTTTTATGAGATTCAGCAAATTCCTCGCATGGTACATATAATTATGAAATATTTACCCGGACTCTTTGTAACTGGACTTTAAAACATAAAATACACAAAAATAAACTTATAATAAGTGAAAAACGAATCATTTTCGGTACAAAGACCTCGGTTTTATATAGAATAATAATTATGTGTACTTTCTTTTCAATTTTTCACTTCAAATTTAATAATTTAAAAAAAATTAAATACAGACTTATCAAAAACCGCACTGTATGATGTACTGGAATATATTTTGATATTATATAGAGTTTTTTTACATATTAAAAGTTATAGTCCAACTAATAATTATTATGTTTTTTATATTTATTACATTGTTTCTTAATGTAATTGAAACACTTCTGTTGAAATTGTATTTGCTAATATAATTTTGGTCTTAATCATGTGGTTTAACATGCTTAATTATAATATAGTATCATTAAATGTATCAGTCTCTCATTGTATATTAATTCCTTTATTTAATTTAATAAGATTTAGTCATATAAAATGATAATATATAATTAAAACTAAGTATAATTTAAAAAATAAACATCGCATTATCTTCAGATCGATAAGCAACAAAAAGGTGGCAGTAATTGTGTAATAAAAATATATATAATTATTTATAATATCAGGAACCATCGCATTTACTAATGACTTATTTAGAGTTCTTATCCACGTTAATGGGATGTGTTTATCCATTCGGCCACACGCAATTTCGTAACAGACTTTTAAATATCTAACAATGATAGGTGGATTGAAATTATTTGCACGTGCACCGAGGAATGCATTTGCGTGCAATTCTACCTGGCGTACTCCTATAAACAATCCCCAAGTGGCGACTCCGATAAATGCAAGAATGAATAATAAATAATATTTGTATTGATCTGGTAGAAGAGGTAAAGAGGAAGATGGCGCCACCAACGGCAGCCGTGGCCACTACAAAGGAATGCATTGGGGGGCAAAAATATATACACGTATATAGCATCTACGGACACGCGCTCCACATTAAGTCATGTCCCTGGGTTTATCCATACTTACGCAGATAATCCAACGCCGTTTAAGTTCCTTAAGATAATCCTCATCAGGAAATTTACGGTGACGCACGAATTCCGTATGCAAATTAATCAAAATGGTTTAGGACCCAATATCTTTACAAGCACGCATGCATACGCGTTTTGGTAGGTACATGGGCGACATTAATAATATTAAGTTTAATTTCACCGAACTTCGTGAAATTTAGTTTTCGTAATAATGATTTAATTAATTAATAAGGAGTTCAGGTGGCTGTGCCATGGTTTTCGTCTGTCGGTCTTTCTCTCCCACTCTCTTCTTGTTCTATTTTGTATGTTGCACAGCCCCTGGAAACTTACGTCGCTGAAATCGAGTGTGCATTTGTATACACGTACAACTCTATTGTTTATTAATTCAGAATTTATCGTGCAAGATTTTAATGGTCTAAACATAAACAGAATAAACGGTTCTCGGTATTAATTAACTCTTTATTAGAATAATGAACGCACTCGAATTAGCAACCGCTGCTACAACAAGGTTTTTGAACAAACTCAAACAATATTATGAGAATTATTACACTGGTTTCAATGTTTTACCAATGTACCTACATGAAATAAACATTATTAGATTATTTTCCTTTAAAATAAATTAACACAAGTAAAGTGTATCATTCCGAAATTGAAAAATAATAAAATACAAATAAAAAATACTATTTCCAATAAGTTACATTCTATATTACACTATAATATACACTATAAAATTAATTAGTAAGTATATTGTTTATATCACACAATTGTTCTATTTTAATTATATCAAGTATATATTTTCAGTTACTTTTGTCTTTATATTTTAAATTTATTATTGTTATTTTCTTCTTTAAATTCGAAAATTCGAGCAGAAACACTTCGGTCAATAGCCCTTTGGCCCAACTTAGATCAATAAAGATGTTTAAATAATAAACGTTGTAAATTGTAAAAATATTATACTAAACCTGTATTTATGCGGTGTTTGGCTATTGAATAATCGGTGTTACAAAATCGCGTAAAAATATAAAAAGAAAATTGATGCTATTGAAAAAGGTTAATTAATAAAAGAAAATTGATGACTTCAATTCACGTATGAACTACGTAGTTTTCAGGAAAAGAATGATGTATTCCATTCCCTGTTTGTTTGTAGTAGAACTTGTCTTAGCGCTTCTAAATACAATTTACACAAGAGTCACAAACATCCTTAATCCGCCACTGATTATCATAGATGGATTTTCTTCCAACAGGTCAGAAGTTGCACACACAACTTCAAATATTTGATTCATGTATATCAGAAAATTAAACATTTTCCATCAATGTTGCAATTTTTCTCGTTTTTATAAAGTTCGACAAATAAGACGATGATATTTTTAAACTTTTGTATGTCAAAAAATTCATAATACAATATTTTAATATTTCTCCATACTAGAAAAGATAAATTGCACTCTAAATAACTAAAGTAAACATTTTCCATCATTTTCTTAAGTTGTGGCAATTTCTGAGCAGCAAATTCACCGTTAATTAGTGGAAAACCGTATTATTTTTAAATCGTATAAAATAATGATTCAAGAAATTGTACTTTAATTTACGAATGTTTTAATTTATTTTGAAGCGTACTTACCTTCTGAAGTCATCTATTTGTACATAATTACCTAAACAATTTAATATAATTTATGATCGTACAGTGAGTTAATTAAGTTTGCATTGATTTATGATTAAAAAATAAATAAATACTCTAAGTGAATTGTGTGTGTATATAATATGTTATTGATTTTTGTTTAATATATTTGTTTGTACGGTTTCCAAACATGATTTAATAATTAAAATATATAATTCTATTTGGTACCAGTTATTTTCGAATAAAGTCCGACAAAGAGTGCAACAAGTTGAAAACGTGTTGCGATCTTGTTATCAGCTTTGCCGGTAAATAGAGATGAAACCGTACAAGAAGACTACGGTTCCAAATTACCATCTTATGCATATTTAAATAATCCACCCTAAAGGAGCTTCTCGTTGGGCCACGAAAACAATAACGTTGTTTACACAGCAATATATCTTCGGCTAAATTCACAACGATCCGTGCAACCTTTGACGACATTGTACGTATAATAAATGCGTTTGCTTCGGTACTCACACTACGAAATGATAGACGAAACACTTCCAGTTGTCAGGTCTTTCGAGGAAGTTGTACACTTGGCCCTGGAACGTGGCCCTTCCAGCGATCTTCCGGTGTTGACGAGATGCGTACCTGGCAGCTTCTCCCCATTTTGGAGGACTTTCTAGCAACAGGTTGGCGGCGTTAAGGCTCTGACAGAGGGTTGTTTCTGGAACTGACGACAATTTATTTAATAAAATAATAAAACTTTATAATAATTACATTAAAGAGAACACACACACTCTCAATTGATTGAATTGACATTTTGATTATATAACTGACATTTGATGATAGTTATTTTTTTTAAACTAATTAGCAGGGCATATTGGATTATTCTGGAGGCAAGTTTTGGCTAGTTTGGAAAATTCATTGTTGTTGGTATTGAAGTCAAGTCTTGAGGATGACGCAGGGATGATAAATTGCCTGGCACTAGCCCCAAGCTCTCCATCAACATTCTCCGATCCCTTCCCCCGTAGATTGAACAAGATTGGCCTAATGCCACCAGTAATCGCTACCCCTTTTATTAGTATTGGAATCAGATCCGATTTTGGCATTCTCTGGTATTCCATTTGATCCCGATTAATACATAATCCTTTCGATCACTCATCTCATGCTATTTATAGGTATAATACTGGAAATCTTACAAAACGTACAAAATTAACAGGTAATATACATTTTAAATATAAACGTTTAGTACAGATATATCTTTATCGCCGCTTAAATTTCCAATTACAAAAATCAATACTATTATTTAACATTATATAGGTGTTACCTCCAAATGTATTTTAATATTAATCTCATTGACCATAAAATGTTTCTAGCCCCGAATGGTATTTATTTAAGTACGAAACAATATGAATGGGAAAACAATGACCTGCATTCAACAATACAAAATTATTCATTTCTATTTTAACTGCGGCACAAAGCAAATCTGTAATAACTATGCAATAAATTTCAACAATATATAATATTTTATGCAGCATTCAATTATTGCAATGAAACTAAAATGAAAGCTTTAATTTTTTAACCGATTTGATGATATATCCTTTCTCGCTTTTATATATAATTCATAGACCAATAAATCAACATATAATAATATTTGATTACGTAATAAATGAATATAATGGAAATGAAATTATTGTTAAACATTGTGTTTGTAATACAAAAAAAACACGTATAAAGTAAAATATTATTTTTAACTTAATATGACTTAAAGAGAAGCAAGACTTTAGTTCAAAGAACTTGCATTCCAATTAAGGCAAATATTAAAATGTAAAGAGAAAATTGTTATAAAACAAAATACAATAATAATAATACATTTTATTATTATAAATAGTCTTGCAAAATTTTCAGACGAACCTTTAATTTTTGAGCCAAAACCATAAAATTAACAAATATTTCATTAAACTCTAATAATATAAATAATTAATATTACTAAAAATTATTGAAAAAATATATGTTTTCTTAAATTTATTTGCACAAGCATTAGTGAATTCATTAAGGATTTTTTTTTCTATTTTTGTCGTTGATATTTATAAGTTCACCCACATATTTTATACCTTACAACATCGTTTGACATTTTTATATAAATATCATCCTAATTTGCTAAAAATAAGTTGTAGTTCAAAGTTTTTGTTTGATATACATAACAAAGCTCAGTTTAAATTAAATATATATTCTATACAAATGGCATATGAAAAAGTTATTTATATATATATTTTTCATATATATTTACAATATTCTATTAGCAATATATTAAAACAATAAAATACATATCAATCATATTATAATATATAAAAATACATTACTTACTGGAATAAAGTAATTATTTTATTTTATTGTCAAACATATAGTTTTAATTAGTAATAATATGATTTATTACAAAAACAATTATAAAAAATAAACTTCAAAATGAAATCATTTGCTTCAAAGGGCTATTAACAACGTAAATACATAAACAAAATAATATTAATATTATCAAAATAACAAAGATTTCCTACAAAAAACAAATAATTTTACAATTGTATAGACTTAAATGGATAAAACTAGAAGAAAATGTATGGTTCTTGGTCTTTTCGTTAGGAATTAAAGGTTTTACGTAATAATTAAAAAAACATTAACAAATGTAGATTATTCACCAATTATTATGTTTACGCAATAAATTAATAGTTGTTAAATAGTATAATAGTAATGTTATGAATCGGCAAGAAAGTAATCTCGGATTTCAGAAGAGATGTGCTTTTTGATGGACTTTAATCATTTTTTATAACTTTTGGCATTTTTTACTACTAGTTTAAATTATAAGTAAATTGCGAGTAATTTTGATTGCAGCTGCTAATTTAGAGTCAATTTTAACAAAAAAAATATTTTTCTGTAAAGGTAAAAACAACACTTATAATGTTGTACTTTGCGTTAATTGACTTAAACATTTTCTAATCATCGAATCACAAATCGACAAAATGTAAAATATAATGTTCAATCTTGAAATTCTTGTGTTATATTTCATACTACAAACAACAAATTACTTTCTTGCCAATAAACATACAAATATTAGTCATGAATAATTTGTTTCTTTATTTCTATTTATATTTTATGATAGATTATCGTCGATAGTACACATAGTAATTGCACTGTATTTTATTTAATTTGAAATAAAAGTCGTAAATTCCTGGAACCGTTTAAAGCCAACAATCGATGAATAAAAATATTCTCAGAATTAGAATGCACATAAATGATTATACAACGATTTTTCTAAACATGCAAATGATATAACAAAAAAGATTCATGTATAATACAAAAAAAAATGCTAAATTTCCAATATGAAAATTTCAATTCTAAAGCGCCTAATGTACAAAGAACAATTTCCTGCTGTAAAACGTTCTATCAAGTGTGTGTTGCATCTCTGTACGACTCAATATGTTTTTATTTATTTATCTATGTTTTATTTGCACCTGATTCCAGAGGAGTTTCCAGTAACTGCTGAGTGCTTCTATCTGATAAAGGGCTCGGCTGAGGCGTGTGACCCACTTCAACAATGCTCACAGACAACTGCGACCTTCCACCTAAAATCAAATCATTAATCAATCTCGTGAAATTCCGATTATAGGAAATGTTGCAGCTTGTATATGGAACAAGAAAAATAGTAAAAAGAAAATAATGGACATGAAACGTACACAGGATTTGCATAGTTTTATCACAAATTTATGGATCAAACCGACATGTAGATTGATTGATGATAAAACTCCGCTTCGCCCAAATAATTTACATTTTCGTCGACGCCTGAATTCGTTTCACATAAAAATATGTAAGAAGCGTGAAATAATTAAGACTCAGTTTTTTTGAATATAAATACATTAAAAATCAATAGTGGCCGTGTTGTTGTTTCAATGTCCATTTTTCTTTATATATATTTTTAATGTAAATGCATACCTGCTGAGTTCAGCAACTTCTGTTGTTCATCTAACGCCATGCCAAGAGATTCTGGGAAAGTTACACCGAGATGGGGCATTACTATATAGTACAAAACAATCTTGCTTTCCGCATTTATTGTTCTAGGGCATGTTGCAAGTCTATTTTGTTCTCGTCAAATGCACTAGAAAAAAAAAGAAAACAATGTACAAAAAAAAGTGAAATCAACACACTAATTAATTTTGTCTACATACAAGAACATTAATGTAATTCGTGCAGAAATATATAGTAGTCTAGCTTAAATTACGAAGGAGGTGTTACTAATTGGACAGAACATGTGTATAAATGTTTAATTTTTAATTAATGCACAACCTCTGTGTTTACAAAGTACGTTCATCCACTTATAAATATTTCCTTCAATGAATGAAACATATTCACCGCGGATTAGCTGAAATCTCGAATAAATTAATTATTAATTCTCATCTGAAACATGTTCCATCATTCCCTTTGCAATTTCCATTTAACATAACCATAATATTTACAAAATTATATTATTACAAAAATAATATAAAGTAAAAGTAAATTTGATTGCATTCGCAGTACAAAAAGCCACATTTTAATGCATATTGTAATTTAATTTTGAATAGCAAAAATGAACTATGAATGAAAAATTTCACTTACAGCAATTGTCTTTAACAACAAAATAATACAACAAATATCTCTGCAAATGCATTTAATCTTCTATGAAAGTATTTCCTGTATAAGACATAAGTAAGTAGTTAAGAAAGAACTTGGCTTGAAGTTTAGGAAACTTTGTCACCCGTTGAATTAAAAAGTTACAACCCATAAGTAATGAAAACACTCAAACCGTTAATGCTTAATCAATAAAAAATGGGCGGAAAAAAATCGTTCAATTAAGCCCTATATAAATAGTGTAAAACCTCGTTCCGCAAATCGTATTAAACCTAGTTCCACAGTGATAATCCCAGTTCGACAAATAGTGTTAAACCTAGATCCATAAATAGTGTTAAACCTAGTTCCTAAAATAGTATTCAACCTAGTTTTAAATAGTGTTAATCCTAACTCCACAAATAGTGTTAGTTCTACAAATACAGTTAATCGAAAGCCTTAAAACAGTGTTAACCTAGGACATCCAAACAGTATTAGTCGACTGCCTATTCATTTTGTATCAACAAGTTTATTAAAGCTTTTACAACTTTGGCTATAAAATATGAATTTTGAAAAAAAAGTTACAAAATTGTTGAAAATTTTCATGTTTTCTTTTACAATATTTTTCCCTTCTTAAAAGAAAATCTAGGATTGTAAAAACCAGCTTTTCAGGATTTAGCTCAGCTGAAATAAGTGCTACTTATATTAATACACTAATTATATTTACTTTAAAGCTTACTTATAATGTTTATTACGCTCTCTTTAGATGATAATTAAGAAAAGACATTAGTAAATTGCAAGTCGTATCGAATTATTATATCAAATGTCTTTTTGTATTCATTACACCACTCGCGTGGAAATGAATCGCATTACATCATATTCAATTCTGGAATTACTAATTTGAATATGATCCGATTAAAAGTGAAATTCAAGTGAATTGCTCCTAAAGTTTTAGCATGCCCGGCCGTGCAGATATTTCTACATAACAGAATTCACTAATTATGTTATACAATCTATAATTTCGTTAAGTGTATTAAATTTTAAATCTGCATATAATTAATAAATTTTGCGGAAACACTAATAACGTTTATTATTATTTTGAAAAATTTAGACAAATTTCTTTTAAAATAAAGAATGAAATAACAAATGCATTTCATATTGAAATAATTTTCATTATTAATAACAATTAAATCTAATTACAATTAATATATATATTGTTAATTTATAGCAATTAATTTCAGCTCAACGAGAAATAAATTTAATAAAGTAATTTATATTATAGCTGTTGTATCTGTTGGCAATCGTCAATTACATGTATTTAAATATATAATGAAAATAAACTAATTGAAAACTGAATCGTGCAATAATTTATATATAAATTAATTATGGTTATGGATTATATATTAAATCAAATATAATCATTTCTATATAATTACAATTTTCATAATCAATTTATGTTATTTACGTTTTATTAATTTAGAAAAGTATTAATGAATGCAAATTATGAAAAAATTAAGATCATAAAGGATTGCAAGAAGTGTTCTAATATCTGGAAAATATATTTGTAAGAAGAAATGGCGAATACTGTGAGTGACAAGTTGCCAAGTCCAGATCCTGCATTTGAGTAACGATATTTGTTCATTTTGGCAAATACTTCGTTTACATTTCATGAGGTACTAGTTCCACGATAAATTCATATTCCAAAATAGTGCTAATTTGTGACTAATTCATGAGTTATAAAATGTAATCTGCAAAGATTTATCAATAATTTCATACCAAAATATTTAACTGAAAGATTGACATACTTTCACAATAAATAAATAACTGTCAAAGTGACATATAAATGAGTTCAAATCTGTCACTTATATTATATGACACTTGTTACAGTCAATTATAATAAATGAAAAACATACTTTAACTTTCTGAATTTTCATATATTGTTTATATATTTTACTCGGAATTTTTCAGTGTTTTGTGTAAAACTAGTTTATGTGACTTGAACTTACTTAGAACATAATTATTTTATTGTAATGATCAAAAATATAAAAATAATAAACAGCATTATCTAACATACGTCTAACCAAGTGCCTCTTATTTGTGCCATCGATCAAGAAACGCTTACATTTCACCCAGTGTGAAAATCTATAACGGCATTTGCGTGGTCTCGGTCAGACAGCATTGATTTATATATACATATGGTTACAAATCTAGTTCAATTATGCTTCCATCATTTATTTTATTCAATTTAATAAATATTAATAATATATTGCAACAATACAATGTTTAAAATACGTAAAATCAACATAGTGTTAAATATAGAACGTGTTATAAATCTTATTAAATATTATATATATTTGAATGTAATCAAATGAAAATAAAAATATCAGTTTTCGGCTTTATTACAACATCATTGCGGAATAAAGAATGATAAGTTGACCGTAATGCCCGAAGGTCCTTGTTGTTCTTCTTCACTTACATCGCCAGGGATGTGCAATGGAACAATACTAACTAAATCAACCACTGGTAAACTTTGCGTTCCGTGAATCAATGGATCAATCAACATCGAAATATACATTGCTTTGGTTTCCTCGAAATTGTCCTTAATCTCATCTTTCATATGGGGATGTTCCCTCAACAAATCACCGTAATAACGTTCAAACTCAGTCGATGATTTTTGTATCTCAGCTCTTATTATTAACCTATATTGGTCATACGGTAAATTTTTCGATTGGATCCCCATAATTTTATTCAGGAGCAAAGCTAATATTTTACCAGTTTTTTTGTCGATCGCGTCAAAAAGATCGGCATTGGCCAAAATTGGAATAATGCACAATGTAAGTATGTATACTTTTATGTGCACCATCTTATGTTACTGTAACACAACCAACTGTGACATATTCCTTTGGAAAAAAACACCTCACCTTCATGGAGTTTAAACACAATAGAATTAATTTTTCGCCACTTTCTTATCATGTAGAAATTAACGAAGTAACGCCACATAGAATAGAACTACTGGTTATAACAAGTACTTTAATTTTAGTACTTTAATACAAATTGATTTTAATACTTTAATACTAACTAATATGAAAAAAAAAACTATTAATTGTAGTTCATTCTTTGTATTATCATCCAAATAAAGTTAAAAGAAGAAAAAACAAATGTTTCACTGATGCTACTATAAACAATACAATACAATATAATAATTATTTTTGAGAAAATTATTTTCATTAATAAAATATATTTAAACATTTTTCGGTAGGAATATCTTTGAAGCAAGTTTTTAATAATAATTTGCACCATATTCACATTGCATTTCACAAATTCATAATTTTCGGTATCTACATTTTGGAAATCTATTGATTGATGTGAAGACGATATGACAAAACTAGAGAAATGGTGAAATCAAAAATTGCTAACAATAAATGATTATAAAATAGAATATATAAAAATACAAATAAAATAAGGGAAATACCATAAAACAACTTGAACATCCAGTTTATTTAGAAATAATAATAAATGAGAAGATAAGTTGAAATCTACACATTAAGAATATGATAAAAAAAACTCGTACATAGGGATGTTAAGTAGGCCAGGAAAGTTTATAACAAAGGAGTGCCTATTCGTATTACAGGTAAATGTGTTTTATTTTTAATGGATAATTGATATTGCGTTATACCGAAGCTTTGTTTTCAGATGAAAAAATAAACTAATATACGACGATAAAAAATTACTTTATTTAAAACGAAAAAATAGATAATAAAAGATGTAATCAAATTAACAGAAAACCATATTTGAAGCGTTATTCAAATATTATGTAGTCACACTGATATTTAAGCCAGGAACAAAATTAATGTTTGCTTATGAGCTGTCGTCGCCTGGAATTCTCATTGGAACAACATCAACAAAATCAACCTTTGGTTGTTCTTCCCTGTTCTTTCAACCAACTGATCATACAAATACAAAACATAACAAAACTACGCCTGATCTGTTTCTTGTTCGTCGGATATATTATGAATATTTCACCACATATTTTTTCGAATTCAATCGATGTTTTATTTACTTCCTCCTTAACTGTTTGCGTATATTCCTCCGGCGGCAAATTTTCCGCTTTTAACGCATCAATTTTGTCAAGAAGAGCAACTAATATTTTAGTAATTTCTTTATCGATTTTCTCTGCATATTCGGGTTTAACCCCGAAAAGTGAAATTATACACAATGCAAGTATGAAAACCTTTATGTTATTGCAATAGAAGCAACTGTGATATTTCCAATCGAAAAACCTCACTTCATGAAGTTCAAACACAATATAATCAATTTTACGCCACTTACTTTGTTGTTTTTCATTTGAACAAAAAAAAACGTGGTAACGCTATAAACACAGATTATTTTTTAAAGGTTTAATGGGCAATATTTTAAGCTCGATAAAAATTACTTCGTTTTTCATTTGGTTGTTAATACAAGGTTCCACTGTATTAACAAACAAATGAAAAACGTTTACATAGTTTCAAATTATGATCAAATGGCACTTGAATAATAATTATTATTAGACCATCCTTGTTTATTAAGTATAAATTCTTGTTTAATTTGCTCATTTTGCAAAATTATTCCAAGGTTCTGCTGTATAAACTAAATAAAAAAAATTATTTCATTTATAATTAGTTTATTTGTTATTTCATTATTTCTGACAGTTTTTTTAAGATAACGGTATTTAATTACAAGAACTTATTATTAAGTGTAGGAACCTCTATATAAAATTATCCAATTAGAAATAATAAGTAATTCTAGGGAAGAAAGACCTTTGCAGCAATAGCAATAATTACATTTTCTTTTCTTTGTATTTCCATATTTTCAGTTTGTATTTTTGCTTAAAGTTGTTTCAATAAATATTATTATTATTGTTAATTCGAAGCGGAAAGACACTAATCCTTTTATAAAAGTAGATTTTTTATTTTATTATTATTGTATGAATATGTATTGATTTCGTCTGTTTTTTATTACTGCTATCAAGTAATTTACTGAAAATACGCAAAATAAATAATATTATGCATCAAAGTTAATAAGATAACGAGAGCTTGGTCGATAGCCACTTGGTCCAATAAATTTTATTAAATAAAAAGGACAAAAATATACTATTTCTATATCATCATATAAATATTGCATAAAATATGAAAGTTAACTTGAACATATATGCAAGGTAATATATATATATAAGCACATCAAAAATCAAAATTCATTTTTAAAGATTGTTGATGTTTCGGTGGTTTTGAAGGTTTCGTATCTCCGGGTATTTGCCTTGGAACGATATCAACAAATTCGACCATCGGTGAATCTCCTCGTTCGTCGATAAGTGGCGCAATTAAATAATCAATGAATGCCATTTTTGTATCCTCGAAATTTTTCCTAATCTGAACTGCACTTTTTGAATAGTTTTTCAGCAATTCTCCATACGATTCCTCAAATTCAATCGTCGTTTTATTTAACTCTTCTCTTACTTTATGTATATAATCGTCATCACTTAAATCTTCAGATTGTAACTTATTTATCTCAAGGAGGATCTCTGCAATCATTCTACTAATATGTCGATCATGCATTTGTATAGCATTCTCGTTGCCTAAAATTGAAATTACGCACACTATAAGAATGGGAACTTTTAAGTACATCATGTTTTGACGATAGAACACAACGAACTGCTCTGAATTGAGAAAACGCACGTAATAAAATTGGACTACAATAGAATTACTTTTATAACATATTGAGTGTTTAAACTTTATCAAATAATTAGTCTTTTGTAGGAATAACATATTATTTTCGGATTCAATCTGTCAAACTTAATTATTATTACTGCAAATTGGACGTCCTACTATTTTTAGAAAATGCTAATCTAATTGGGCTAATTCATTTCATGCAGGAACTGACTGTTTTATTTGAAGCCTTGTTCATGGCCGCCTTCTAAAAATCCCTTTGGGGCGCCCTATGAAAGGCCTGTTAAATTTGGTGACCTTAGAAGGGAGGGTGAAGTAAGTATCAGCGTCTTAATGGCTAAACAAAATAAGTAATTTTGATTTTTATGCACAGCCCCCTCTGCTAAACCAGTGCATATTCGTTCGCAGACACCCTCCAGGCATGGCAACCTTGGCACAATCTGGTTAAACACAATTTTGGAGCCCTTGGCTAACACAGTGTAGGGCCATTTAACCCAAGTTCTGTTTGGTATGAATATTTGTGTTTGATATACGACCTTTATTTAGAATACCAATCGTGTTCGTCAAATGGTGGAGGAAGGGGAGATATTTAAACATAATAAAGAGTTTAGTAAAGATAAGTAAGTAAGACAAAAATGTATAACAATAGTTATATTTTTCAATCATATTACTTTTATTTCTTATATCAAAAATTCGTTTGGTATATGTCTTGTTTTGGTATAGTTATAGGATTAACCACGTATACCAAAGTACCACTTGAATTATTTTCTTTGAAACTAATATTATTTTAAGTTATCTACAAACAAATACAAATTGAAACAACATCAAATACTTTTCTTACCTTAAATATATTTTATATCCTAAATAAGTTGAAATGATATAAATAATTTATAATATTTATAATAAGACCAGTAAAAATCAAATTGTTTGATGTTGTTTTAAAGAATTCTATCGGATAATTCAATGATTTTCATAGAATTATAAATATAACTTCAATAGTACAATAGTATGCGCTAAACGACAATAGAAATATGAGTTTGAATAGGCTAATGTTAAAATAGGTCCAAAATGTATGGATTTAATAGTAAATAATGGTAAACCTAGTTCTCTAGTATTTGACACAATCATCTGGTATAATTTTAAAAAAATATATACAAGTATTAGCTTTTCCATAATAGTAAATTTCTCAATTATTATTTGGCACCTTATTAACATCACAAAAAAACTACATCCAGAAATATAAAATAATAGTTGTAAATTTATTTGATCGATAGTGAATATGTTATGCATCACGTAACATAATCAAAGAGGTTATTATTACAATTATTTTGTGTTAAAATTGTATTGTAACAAAAATAGAAAAGTAGTAATAGTGTAGCAACTTGTGCCAATTGTCATCGAATGGAGCAAGGTCTGAATGTAAAGTGGAATAAGTGAATTTGAAAGTGTTTTCGTGTCGTGCACGAGTGAACGTAGAAGCTATTATCAGTTTAGTTTGTATGTGGCAGCTTTTCCTGAAGCGGACATGAAATGCAATGCAAAAACTTCATGAAAATTCTGTTAACATATTAACTGAAAACTGCACAACACCGCAAAATGAAAAAAAAATCGCATAAATCAAATGTTGTACTATTTTGTTTATAATATTATACTATAAAATAACATTTTTTCTCAAACACAAATGAATTATTTTTTTCTTTAAAATAATTATAAACGTATGTATAGTTTCATTAATTAATTCAATAAAATAGAATACGTAAACAATTCTACAAAATTCAAAGAATATAATTTGTCCAAAGGTTTTGCATTTCCACTAAAATAATAAATATATTACATATTTGTTCTCTTTAAAAATGATGTAATTTTATGGCTTTAATTATTATTATTATTTCAGCTCCACGCTTCCTCCACATTATTTTTTTGTATGTTCAGCTAATGGAAGTATAAGTGAACAAAATATATCCTTGTAAAAGCCCGGAAAAGCTTTTCCCGCAAACATATATTTAACGTTGCAATTTTATATTGTTACGTAAATTAATAAATGTCTTAGTTGGTATACGATTAAGAAAGGAAACACATTATTTTTATATATTAAATGTTTATGCTGCGGCTGACCTCATACGTTTATTAAGACTGCACGTACTTTATTAAAGCTCGCCTATATTGGAAGCAAGCACTTTCGGCCATGCATTTGGAAAACACAGAGCGTTTCTTGATGCTAAGGTGAACACATCACGTGAAAACGCAATTCAGTTTCTTACGGTAAATTACCTTTTCGAAGAAATTACATTTATTACCTCGTCCATAACGTTGCCAAATAATAAAATAAGTAATACTGTTGTTGCTTCACAAACATATTCGAACACATGTAATGTTAATAAAGTAATGTTTTCAGTTAAACAAATCTTGATTCTGTTTTGGATTGTTGACGTTATTCAGAGATAACGGTTTTAACAAATATATGTATAATTAAGGTAATTTGCCGCACAGATTGGTGCCAACGGTTTTTGCTTAAATTGGATTAGTAATGTCGAGTAATTTCATTTAAATGGCATTTCACGTGGTGTGCGTTTAAACATTATTAGATTTTATCGTAAAACACCCCAACAACGCCAATCACGCTCCCCGCTATGACAATCGTTTTCCATTCCACTTTTGGGCTTAACATCACCTTTCCTCTCGTTATCATTTGCATTCTCATTACAATCATTAACTTAACACAAAGTATCTTATAAAGGATGAAATTAGTTTACATTGTTTAAAACTTAATCATTCCGACAATTTTATTGCATTCATAAAAAATTAAAATAAAATTTAACGTGTAATAAAGTATTATAGTTGAAAAAATTATCGTTTAGCTACAATGTATTATAATACTTTTAACTCCAAAGTTTTGTATAACGATATTGCATGTATACTGAAATGAAGGTCACAGAGATACCACTTTAAATCAAGTTATATTTTCAGTTTTCACATTCCCTAAACAAATAAATATTAACAAGTATATTCAAAATACATTCAATTTTAATTCAATATTTACATCACATGCATTCATAATTTGAAGAGATACCAGAAGAGATTTGGCTAATGTTTAAAACACATTTGTTGATTAATACAAAATTAAACTAAAGCAGCTTGACTCAACTTATGTGCAGAACGACAACAATTGTGTAGGATGAAAAACGCTCCAAACTATTGTTAAGTAATACTTGAATATTGACTTACACTTACAGCAAGTAATTTGTTTATAGAAACAAGTATAAATGCAGTTATGTAAACGTATATAGTGAATTTTATGTATTACTTGTAGGACCGACAATTAGCAAGTTAACCGATTGCTTCAATTGAAACAACGATGCATTTTCCATTTTCCATTTTAATTTTTTTTAAACTTGCTCTACATTCGGCAAACATTCTATACAGCAAACTTTAATTAAAATAGAATAATTTATTAAACGTTCATTGACTATATAGTACGCACGAAAACCTGTCGCTTACATAAGTATATTGTGAATTTAACTTTGGGACCGGCTGTAAACTGTGATGTTTACACGCGTCGACTATAAACCTCGGAAAGGATATAAAATCGCACTCCCTTTTCAGCCTACATTCTGGCCTTTACTATCAGACGACATCCTGCTTGGTATCTGCGTCGAAGCCCCTCTGGTAATAGCGATACCGGCTTTCGGATGATCTAAAAATACCCTTAGTTTGACCTTACAGGCGAAAATTTCTCCCCAGCAAACAGATTCAATCTAACCGTCAATTAGTTTTCCATGTTATGCTGTAAGCTCGAAGTCTGCAGGGTAAGCAATTCCGTCCGGTTCCCATTATAGTGCTATGATGGGTGACGTAATTGTTAATACGTCTAGAAATTGTATCTGCGGAAAGTAATTACGTTTTCTACAATAATTTCCTCCATTTATAATAATATATACTTTACACATTTCATAAGATTTGGTGGTATCGTAAGAAACGCTGAGGTGAAATTATGAAGGGTCGATGTACTATTGACCCGGCCTATCCTTAAAATCTGTGCTTTTTATAGCAAACATTCTATAAATATAATATATTTTACAAGTTATATAACGATTAATTTGTAAAAGAATATTTATTTCTTGATTTAATTAACAACATTTATTGTACCAATATAAAAATCAATTATCACCCAAAAAGTAATCAAGACCACATGAATCATTTACACTTTCTCTGCACATTATCTATTAATTAAAATAATTAATTCGCCACAGCATTCAAATTGTTGCATATTTTATGTTTGGTAAAAGTAACAAGAAGAAAAATTTTCTTCACTTCAAGTCACAAAAGTAGAGTATTTAAAAGTTTAAGCATCCAAAGTTTTACAAAGTTTATATTTGCAGCATTTACTTTAGCAAACATGTCATATATTTATATATGGATACAATAAAAATAGACCAGTTTTTAACACGTCCCATTTTATAAATCAAATTCCAATTACGTATCAAAAATGTATAGTATTCTAAAAATATCATAGAAAGACTAATATGTCTAATGTCCCATCAAATGAAATAATTATAATGAATTAAGTGAAATAATGCATTAGGTAAATTAAAATAGCATAAACATAACACGTGCGTGTCTAAACTTACTATAAGAAATAAGTATATATAAAAATGACTTCTTTTAACAGAACACAATCACAGTGGTAATTCTTAAAACATTTATTGCAACAGTTACAACCTATTTAACTATTATTTAACCGAATATGAATAAACGTCTATTTATGTAACGCTCTTGACATTGACATACTTTATAATAAATAATAAGCTAACTGTGACAGACTACTTGAATACGTAGGATGAAATAGTTTATCCCAGATAAAACCCAACATTCTGCAAAGTCGTATGTGGTCTGGCTGTCGTAGTGAAATATAACTCCGTATTCTGCTATACTAAATCAATATATTCCAAAAGATTTCTGTATGGTTACAGGTCTTCAATTTAGTTTAATAGTAGTACAAATTCTAACAACAACTACAAAAAATATAAACTCAATAAAATAGTAAGAAATACAAAGAAAAATTAATTGCTATTGCTGCAAATGGCCAAGTAGACCATAGAAATGTCTACCATACAAATTCTATTAATAAAGAGTACAACTTTAATTTAACTAAAAAGGAAAATATTAAAACAGAAATACTATTCTGCGCCATATTTAAATATGGTTTATGTACATCAATACCTCGCTTAGTGCTCTTCAATCAGTACGGATTCACTACAGTCCTGTTTAAACATTTCAAGATTATTTAAATAATAATTGAATTATATTAAAATAAAATCTAAATAATTGATAAATTATCCTTTTCCCTTTCATCAATTAATATATGTCGGGTAATAATTTTCATGGGCGAAAAGACCTATAATCTGTAGCCCTTTGCAGCATTTTCTTTTTCTTTTCATTTTATTTCATCTTTTTTTATTACATTGAGTTTATTTTTGTTGCAATTAATCATGTATAAAATACATAAATTTTCATTTATTATATTGTTTATTAGCTTTTTATATATACAATAAATTATGACTATTATTATTGAATATCCAAAATATATTGATTTTGTTAGTAGTAATCAATTGATGGATTACAGATTTTTTTATTTGCTAATGCATTGAATGATGAAAGATTTGCTGTGTTTGCAAATGTATTTAATGATGTTTGCAGTACGCACCTACTTCTTGGCTGTGTGAATTAGACGGACGTGCGTTCAATATTACAGTGATCGCCGCAAAAATACACTCTTCAAATGAAATAATCGATTGGTGCCAAAAAGTGGCACAGCCAGAGACCCTGTAGGATGGGATAGGCCTGTATGTCATTTTTAATCAGTCCACCTTTCTACGATATCGATTCCACGTGCAATCAATAAATCAATTTATTTATTTAGAGGGGGGAAGAAGTTTCACCTATAGGAAAACTTCAACTTTAATTTGAATTTATGCGGAATACGAGAGAACAACAAAGAGAGATACAACAAAAGCAGGCAGCAATGCTGCTGCATCGGCCATAACTCTGCATTTCCAAATATCCAAATCAATACAACCCCAATTATATTCATATAGTGTTATTAATATGAACGTTCCTCAAATATTTTCCGAATACTCGACACACCATTTCGAGAATCAATTAAACAAGTATTTCTTTAGTAGAGCAAGTAATGAAATGTCAAGTGAACGTGAGCCTATTGTGACGAAGCAAATAGCAGAGAAAATTGTCTGTTCGTGTTAAAATATAATTAACGAAGACATTTCCATTAAAAATTACACAATTATAAATAGATTTTCTTTAACACGATGTATTACTCTAGTTCTTTTTTATTGTTGAAATAATAGGACGTGCGCATGTAATATCTATTTGTCATTGTGACAGGTTAAGACTAAATATAAAGAAACCGGTTGTCAGCAGCAGGAACAAATGGTTGCAATTCAATTCCGTATTAAAATTGGATGGTATTTTAGAAGATTGACATCGAAGTTATTCGAGCGCTTACTCCGCCAATTGGATTCCGTGCGATTTCTATACTAAAATTTTCATAATTCCATTTCGGTTCCTCGAACTGAAAAGATTGGAACGAGCCCTTTGTGCGTGGCGGAGAAGCGAACACCATAATCCCACCAGTAACTTTTCAAAAGTTAATACATTCAAGCTCAAGTTTGCGTCTTCAATATTTCACTACACTGATTCGTTATTTTTAATGTCTCCGCAACGAATGGCGAATCGCGTTTATCATTCGAAGCTTCTTCGGAGCGTAGGGTGGGCACATTAAAATTGTAAATCTAATTCCGTTGTTGTGTGAGAAGTAATTTCCGAAAGCTTACGCGCCAAATTAAATATTGAATCATCGGCATGAATGATAGCCGTGCCTCTAGTTAGGCTGGAATTCGAGAACTCTTATGGATGGTTTGTCTTGCAAATTGCAAATAAGGTCTAAGATAAATGACGTAGCTTCAGTCGCGCCGTGAATGATGAATGACGTACTTTGCGAACCAGGTGTGGAATAAAAATAAACTGGAAGCATTCATTATAAAATGTGATTTATATAGTAAACCTTTGTCACGCACCCCTTAAGTTTAATGAGACGGAACATTTCAAAAATAAATATCTACAACAAAATGAATAAATTTCGTTTCTCTGAAAAACAGTTTGGAACAAAGTGGATGGTAAACATTACATGTTTCGTTGGATTATATGAAACAGGAAATATATGCTATATTTGTTAGTATTTGCGTTATCGCTGGAATGATAACAAAAGAAAATAATAATCAAATTATATCTAATCTGTGGGCAATAGTAATAAAAGCAATAGTCTCTGATTGATTTATGATCGTAAGGACCAATTATTCAACTAGCACTTAATTAGAATAATAGCTATAATGGATATTCCATCAAGCATGCTCTTGGTGTAGTCTTAAGCAAATTTCAGAACTATTATACATTTTTGCACTAAAATTTACCATCCTCCTTAACGAATGCTTTAATATGAGAAGCACACCAAATCACGTACGAGGTTTCCTTTCCGCGCGGTATTGTTAGTAGTTTAAGTAATCTTTGAAGGAACGCGATCTGTTATTGCTCGATCATGACCTGAGCAGCACGCTGTGTCGTTTTTCCCGAGGTCCGTGTCTGTGCGACCTGATGCCGTGTGGAAAACTGGAAAATGCTGCCGTTGGAAATTTCGAAGTAGTCGGCCGCAGTTCGGCGGGAAACGCGCACGGAATCGATACGGCATCGGTTGGGAGCCCGCCTTAACACGACGTCCGCCAACAGAAGGAACGATAGGGATAGATAGATACTGGATAGGTAGGTAGGTAGGTAGGTAGATACTGCTAGAATCGGACAAATGCCAGTATTCTGCCCTTTTTATAATTCACGTTCCAATCATTTATTCATCAGCCTTAATCATACACGTGGCTCCACGCAATGCCAGCCTACTGCGCTCCTAAGAAATATTCAAGCTTATAATGCTACTGATTTTTACTATATCCAATAAAACATAAACTTATTTACAAACAAAGTTACTAATACAACTTTTTGATCACCTTATATTCCCGTCAGAGAATAAATATAGTATAACATAATTTACTGAGTATATAAATAAATAGTATAAAACTTAAATTTCATAGATTTAATTAATTTATTATGCTGTGACAGTCCCAAAATTTCAGTCCTTGACCAGATTTTCACTAGTTTTTTGGTCCCTAATTTACAGCATTTGAAAATTAAGTAATGTGTTTTGATTTATTGTTTATTTAAATATCACTTAAGTATATATATTTTACATTTAATGTAAGAATCTACTTAAGAAATATCTCACAATATATAAGCTTATACATTATTAGTTTTGATTAATTAACTCAAGCTGCTGTTATATATCGTTTTTAATGAATTAAGTACATAATAGCAATTCATTTTTATAGATACTCCTATACAAATCCATGGTTAGAGGATAAATAAATTAGAGGGTAACTTTTTGAGTAACGGAAGTTATATTTTTTCTAGAATTCCGGAAAATTATAGAAATTTCTGATTATATTGGTAACCAATTTGAGGCTAATCAAATTATTTAATTAATGTATAAACATTAAACAATTTAATGGGAAAAAATACAAATTTTTAAAAACTAAATACGAAAAGAATGGTTAATTAAAATTGCTTCTTGAGAAATAATATTAATATATAGATCTAACATTTTTATATAAATCTGAACATTCAACATCTCAACCACTGCCAACCAAAAGTTTTGATTGGTTGTGGTTTAGAAAACGTATAAAAGTATACCATGTTCAGAATTGAAATTAATCGATATTAGCAATTTTTATGCTGGAGGAAGCTCTTGAATGATAAGTAAACAAATTTCATAACTATTCATATGAAATGAATAGAGCTAAAAAAAATAACTGTACACAAATTATTACAGTATTGCATAACATAAATTGCCAAACAAATTAAGGTTTCCTTTATACAAATACACTTACTACAATATACTAGTAATCCAAAAAAAATCCAATATTTTATTATCTCTAAAGTTATTTTCATACCAATTGAAAACAACATAAAAAATAGGTTTTAATGATTTTTCACGTTCATATTTTCAATGCATAAATAATGTATATTTACGTAGTACTTGTATAGAATTTTTACTTTCCGTTATTAATTTATTCGTTTACAATCGATTAACTCTTAACATAAATAAACTATTAGTCTTTATTTTCACGTTTCATATTGGTTGATCGACAAGAAATTACGATTCGAAAATATTTATGTTAAGGACCATATCATTATTTTTTAAAAATAATCACATTTTCATTGCATTGAAGATGTAACTTTATATAAGAATTTCCATCGATTCGTTTATGATATTATATTATTAATATGTCCTTCTAAAGGGAAATAACATGTTATCATTTAAATCAATAAAATATTGCATTCCTTTTGAATTTTAAAAATATTAATATGTAATATGTGAGTGCAAGAATGTTTAAACTTATTACTCCAGTTTTATAAATGTGTTCTTATACAGCAATATTTGTCAAAACTTTAATAGTTTATTAATTATCATATCACTTATATCAAACATATATCCATTGTACAAAGTATTCATAAAAATATAAATAAGATAAAAAATCTTAGTAAAGACCTTTTGTCAATAGATATTTGTACGTAGTTTATTAGAATGCATATCATGGCCTTATCCATTAGGTTCAGTGCTTAAGACCCACGAAAATTGTATTCGAATTAGGATTAAAGAATAAATATTAAGATTAGTAAAAGATGATCTGATGCTTAGTGTACGCGACAAACCTAATTTGACTCTACTGCATACATAATAATGCATATGGTTTTTATCTATTATTATGTTATCAATCTGATAAATGTAGTTTTTTTATTATAATCATTTTATGAGTACTATTACATCCAGGTTTTATGAAAATTGCACTCATTCTATGTGCAACAAAGAAATAACATATTAAATTATATTTAATGTGTTTCAAACATTCTGATTGTAGGAAAAGTAGGTTGTTTAGGAGACACATTTGCGCTTTTGTGTATTTAAAATTCCGTGTTCGTGTGTGGCTGCAACAATGGAATTGGAGCAGAGCAAATAAATTACACAACAAAAGCGAGTAGAAGTCTGGAGCAAATGAAATATTTACGTACAAATATGAGCAGCAAGGGCAGCGAAGCCGGCTTTTTAATATCCAAATACTTTTGCTTTCTAAACAATATTAAAACCGAATTTTGTTCCTGCGATCATAAAAAAATATTAAAAATTTTCATATTTGATATATGATCTTTACTATGAATTTTATAAAATCTTGACTAAAATCAAGACTTCTTGTCTATAGCCCTTCGCAGCAATAGAATTTTCTTTTTTTTTTGTATTTCATTTTTATTGTTTTGAGTTTATATTTTTGTAATTACTATTGTTATTATTCTTTCTAATTGATACATAAACCATAGATATATTAATTATTCTAGATATCTTAAAACATTCAATTTATTAAGAATATTATCATTATATCTTACTTTTTTTTAAGTAAGTTTAACTAAGTCACATTGCCGAAAACAAATGCAAATTGCTTAGGAGGCAAATGTATTTAAAGAGACTAAAAGTAATACTTTGCACAGTAAAGTTCACATTTTAAAACACTATAGTTTATATTAACACCCTCATTTATAACTTAGTTGTAACTATTGTTGGTACTGATAGGAATATATTTGTTATTGTTACTTTTCTTGTACCAAATAGTACCAAAATATTCACTTTTAATACCAGTTTTAAGTATATCATAGTACGATTGTTATTACAATTTATAAATTAAGTTGGACCATGTTATAGCAATGTTAAGAGTCATGTACAAATGAAAGTATAATATTTCATTTAATTTGTATTATTCAACATTATCAAATATTTAAAAAATACCGCTTGTTAATTTAATAATTGCCAACGCAAAGGATGTTGTTATATACTGTTGATTCTGACATGTATTTGACATGCACTAACATAACCTGAAACAGTTCTAAATTACGTTTATACAGTTTATTTACATTTCCGTAGATTCTAACAAGTAAGTAATTACAAATATTGTTTAGAACACTATAGAAATAATGCTGGAATACATAATTTAACATGCATTGTCTAACAACTATTATAATACAAATTAAGGGCAGACTGTAATCTATTTTTACCATGCAGTCATGTCAGAGAGCTTAACAAGTGTCCTCATTTGGTGAACAAGATTCTAATAGGTATCAATTTTTTGCAGATATTAACAATGAAAGTTGTTGCATTAATCAGCGGTGGCAAAGATAGCACCTACAATATGATGCAATGCATAGCAGCTGGTCATACAATTGTAGCTCTAGCTAATTTAAGTCCTGCTAAGAAAACTGAAATTGATAGTTACATGTACCAGAGTGTAGGATTTGAGGCAATTGATTATATTGCATCTGCCATGGAATTGCCATTGTATAAAGTTGAAACTAAAGGGGAGAGCAAGGAAAGGGGCAAAGTTTATGTGCCTACTGACGAAGATGAGGTTGAGGATTTGTATAAACTTCTGAAACAAGTTAAAGATGACATTGAAATTAATGCTGTATCATGTGGAGCCATTTTGAGTGATTACCAAAGAGTTCGAGTTGAGAATGTGTATGTGTTTTACATTATTTTCTTGCTTTATATGTTGTTTATACATTTTATTAATCAGCTGCAAACTTTGGTTTTAGATAAGATAAACTATAATTAAAAAAAGTAATGTTAAACTTGATTTGGAAATCTTAGTAAATATTTATTTCATTAATTTCAATACAGACTGAAAAGCATATTTTGTTATGACATTTATGCTATCACTAAATCTTTATTGTATTAATTAATATCATCAATGTGATGCATCAATTTCCTTGCAATTTCTATATAATATGTATGTTTTGTTTTAAGATGTTCTCGTTTGGGTTTGGTCTCTTTGGCGTATTTGTGGCAACGAAAACAGGAGGAGCTACTTGAAGAAATGATTAAATGTGAAATTGACGCTGTTCTTATAAAGGTTGCAACATTAGGACTGGATCCGCAAAGGCATTTACGCCGTTCCATACGGATTCTTGAACCACATTTGAAAGCAATGCATGACAAATACGGCCTAAATGTATGTGGCGAAGGCGGTGAATATGAATCACTGACTCTTGACTGTCCTTTATATACAAGCAGGATTATAATGTAGGTAAATAAACATTCATTGGATTAGTGTTTGCATAATTGATAGAAATATATTTTCAGTGAAGAATCTGAAATTGTAATGGATTCAAAGGATACCATAGCGCCAGTAGGTTACCTGAAATTAAACAAGCTCTATTTGGAAGTGAAATTGCCCCAATTAGATTTAACTGGTCGATTAACTGGATTGCCGATAAAAGACAGCGACGGTTACGTCACAGATCCAGGTGAAGATGCTGTTGCAGAAACTGATAATGGTAATACGAAAATTTCTAATTTACTAAGAAATTAAACAAATTTCTGCAGCAGAAGAATCAATGTCTGATGTCAACGGAAAGGAAACCTTTGAAAACGAAGAAATTAACCAAGCAGAGAACACTTCTCATAGTGGTGATGGATGGCTCTGGGTCGGTGGAATCACGGGAGTATCGGACAATAATCCCGAAGAAGCTTTCACTAAAGCTATGGATAAATTAAAGTGTAGGTATGCAAATCGCATAATTTAATATAAGTACATGAAACGGGATATTCTGGTTTATTACAATGATTATTTCTATAATTAGGTTCATTGGAAGCTAACAATCATAATTTAGAAGACTTGTGTGGTATAAGTATGTACGTAGCTGATATGTCTCAATACGCCGAATTGAACAAATTATATTGCGAAACATTGAATCATGTCAATCCTCCTACAAGAGCCTGTGTTCAAGTGCCTTTACCCAAACACTGCCCAGTTATACTTGAAGCAATTTCATGGAAGAACCCTAATGCTAGCGGTGATAACAAGATTGAAAAGTGAGAACGTTAGTTAATTTTAATTATCAATAATAAAACTTTTTACATTTAGAATGACAATGCATGTACAGAGTATATCACATTGGTGCCCAGCAAATATTGGACCATACAGTCAAGCTGCAAAAATAGGCGCTCTTATTCATTTGGCTGGTCAAATCAGTTTGGTTCCTGGCAGTATGTCCATGGTTAGTGGTGGGATTAAAGCCCAATGTAGGTTGTCTTTACGTCACGTGGAACGTTTACTCGGAGGCATTGATCCTAATTGTGACTTAAGAGATGTAGTTCAGGTAATGACAAAACAAAATAGTCTAATAATCATTGCTTAGTATGTATTGTCTTATTCCAGGGAATCTGTTACCTATCTGACCAACGTCACGTAGAAGACGCTCGCAAACTTTGGGAGGAAAAGACCAATAATGCCATTGTGGATTATATTGTAGTTTCTGGATTACCAAGAAATGCACTTGTGGAATGGCATGTCTGGGGCCACACTCATAACAATCAATTCGAATGTAACTGAACCTATTCCAAAACATTCCAAGTTATTAACGCATTGTTATTGTTTAGATGAGGAAACTGGGCAGTGTATCCAAGATTGGTCAATCTCGATATTTCGTCGTTGGAATTATGAGAATAATATTGCTGCCATTGTTTGCCATGTGGATAACATCGAAAGTAACACCATGTTAACTGCCGCTATCTTCAGGGAAACGCTGGACTACGTTTTGCAAAAATTAAATCAGGGCCACGAATATGATCCCAACTCGATATGCAACTTAAAGATATTCTATCCGGTTACGAAAAATGTTTGCACTTATAGTTTCATAAGTGTTTTAGATGAATATCGTAAAACCATCGCTTTGGTCCATACCATTGTGCCTGTTGTCGCTCTGAGCGGTAAAAATAGCTTCCTCTCAATCTGCGGTGTTCGTACGCAGTAATGTTAGTTATACCATGTTTTGTTTTATATTTTCTATCGTAACTGTTATAGCTCTGTTAAATAAAATGGAAATCTTGTTTTATTTTAATATTCTGTTAATTGTAAAAAAAAATGCTATACAATAAAAACAAACTTGTGTAATTAGATGTCAACAAGCGACTTTTGAAAGAGGAATGGATACATATAAATACACTAGTTAAGAAATCCACTAGTTGGGGTTGTTATCTAAAAACAAATTTTATTAGTCTTAAACTTATGTTCATTTTTTTTAATGCTATTGCTTATAAATGATTATTTTTGTAACGAAAATATGAAGAAATATATATATATATATACAATTATTAATATTATTTCACAAAAGAAAATTGTGTAATATTAGAAACTTTTTTTTATATATATTTATATTACGGCCCTTAATATTAGAAACTCTGCTATAATCAATATTGAGTTATATTGGCTTGAAAAGGAATCGGCCACCCACATCTCTTTGAATAACTGCAGCCCTTTTCGAGCTACATAGAATTAAACTACTTAAGGTCCCCTAGTTTTTACTACTTAATTACTCAAGTATGACAAGTTAAACGGAAAATAAGAGATAAAAATGTGGATTTTTAAAAATGATGTTGGTGTATATTTGGTTGCATTATAAGTAAAAACTTTTAAACCAAGGCAACAAACTGAAGAAGATTTTAAAATAACACTGTATTTTATTGTTACGTGACTATCTATTAAATACAGCTTCTGTAAGTGGCAAAATGTAACTAATACAATAAATATAAGTAATACAAATTCAGTACAATGAAAATGAAGATACAAAAAGGAAATTCCAAATAGGTCTCTCTGCTCGGATATGATTGTTATTTTATGACATAATAATACAAACTATTTAATAATTACGAACTTCCTTCATTCCAAAACCAAAATTGTTCCAGTCCTCGACAGATACCTCTCTCTTTCCCTTAAGTTGTTTTGTTTGATTTGTCAATTATACTGGAGAGTACTATATTCACATGGATTTTTTCTAGGTAGTAGCGTACTTCCCTCTCTTAAATTTATCTCAAAAGACTCAAATTTATCCTCTCCCTCTCTCCTAATTCTGTATCCCGCGAAATCCATCAACCCCTCCTAAATATAAGTATACTACACGTACCATGTACTAGTATCTATTGTCCTTATAATTATGTTCCTTGCCTTTAAAAGAAGCTGTTTTTATGTCTTTTTATATAATTTAATACAGTATAGTTTATTTAGTTTTCTATTGTTTATATATAGTTAATTAATTATATTTCTTTCATTGTTAATATTCACAAGCGGAAAGAACAATGGTCGATAGCCCTTTGGCCAGCCTTTCTGTTATTGTTATTATTCTTATTTTGTTTATTTAAAATAAAGAATTTTTGATTAATTTTTAAATTACCTTATTTTAGTTATTAACATTTATATTTAGAATAATATGCTGTTTTTACTGGCCAATAAATTATATTATTAATAATTACGAAAAAATAATCAAAAAGAATAATATTTATTACTAATAGAATAGAAGTAATATGTTTACGTAATCTATTGAATGATGTGTGTTCTACCATATCTATGTTCGGTATTTTGGAGGGAAAGTTTATCCCTTGAAACACGCATGTCCTTAATACCTAGCTACAGTTATTGAAAACGTTAACCGCTAGAATTACGGTGTACTATGATACACATATATATTTAGACGTATCAATTTCTTCAATGGAAATAACTCTTTAACTTTATAACTATAACGATAATAACATTTATTCCAACAACAATTACCGGAAAAATATAAAAGCGGCAGAAAGAACTCGATCGTTAGCCCTTTGACCTAATTTTGATCAATAAAGATGTTAAATTAATATAAACACAATATAATAGAAATAAAGAAAATAAAATATAATGCTAATGCTGCAAAGAGTCTTTCTGTCCTTTCTAACTAATTTTACTAATATAATAATTATATACTTTTTTCCAAAAGTAAGTTTGTTATGGACATTAACTTTGTTCTTTGAAACACGCATGACGTGACATATACTCAAAGTTACCTGAGACAAATAAACACAAATGATTAAGCTAAATATTATACAAATGAAGACGTTACAATTATTTTATTGTAATCGTACAACAATAAAAAAAACAATAAGTGTAAGTATTATTAACAATAGTGAAATACAAAATCTATTTTAATATGTATTATAATAAAAATGAAGAAAAAAAATATAAACAATAAAATACCAATGTTGCAAAGAGCTATTGACCATATATCTTTCTTCTGTCCAATACACTAAATTTATTGTATTTTTAATACATAAGACTAATATGAACAATGTTTATCTTTTAATAGAAATAATTTAACAATAATAATAATCATGTTTATTAATAACAAGAAGTGACTAAAGGACTATCGACCTAAATATTTCGGCCCATTATAAACAATTTAGTAGTGTAGAGATTACACAATATTTCTTTTAGCTATTGTTATTATACTTTAATAGTGAGTAATTACGTTTATTTTGCAATAAGTTTGTTTATTATATTAAAATTGTTTATAATAACAAAAATACCTATTGTTTATTACTATTGAAAAGGACTTAAAAGTCCTTAAAAATATAATTTTCTATTTGTAAATAATAATGTTTAAATTTAAACAATTTATATTGGTTTTATTTTATATATATATAAGTGTTCTAAGTACAGTTTTACCACATTTCTATAAACAAACACTCGAAAAATGAAGCAGATGCAGTAAAAAGTCCATAAATCAGGACAAAACAACTATAAAAATGGACAAAAGTGGTCAAGGTAAATGTCGCCCAATTCTAAAGCACCGCATGTCGTTTTTTTTAACACCCCCGACCTTGCTTTGGTGCCACGATTCTTGAAAGATAATCGATAATATAAAAATTAAATAAAATTGTCTGCACCCGGGGCAGATGCGAAATTGTAAAGGTGTGAAGACGTACAGTTATGTTAATTTTAGATATTACTGTTTGCGTTTAAAGAAGGGAGAGATTAATTCGTTCAAACCGTATCAAGTACAGAACTTTTGATACAAGTCGTATGTAAATATCAAAATACTCGTTTCTAAAGCGTTTCAGTAAAATTTAACTCTTCGAGAAAGAAAAGCGTTTAAGGTAAACAGAGGAAAGAAAATACGTTAATTTGATTAATTGTATAAGTTTCGTATTGCATCAAAATTTCTCAAGGGATATTCACAGGAAATGGAGGGAAAATGGACTAATGATGCAACGGGAGGTAACACCTGAAGACATTCAATGCAATTCCAAGCTTTATTGAAAGAACGGTCGTAGTCCCATTTCCGTTCAAAGTACATTTAAATGCATGCCCTGCGTATGGGGATATACGAATCTATCCCTTAATGTACATTTACAGAGGGTCGGATTTGGGACCAACCGTTGAAGTGGTAAACACAAAACAGGGCTTGCCATTGGTCCCAATTGTCTTCTTCAACCGTCAGTAGGTTCCAAAAGCGCCTTGAACGCAACAGCTGTCGGTCACAGTCGGTCGTTAGAAAGATACTGGCAGGAAGATAAGAAAGACATCTCGTTCAGTGTGCAGCAAAACTTACGTTCCGAACATCACAATGTCGTTTTCCAGAGCAAAAGTTACAAGATTCAATGAAAAACTACGTAAGTCTTAAATCTGTACATTTTAGATTTAATAATGCGACTATTGCGCTATATCAAAGTGAATCTAATAAAATTCGTATAGGAACAATTTATGTTCTTATTGAATTTTTTAATGGATAGTAAATCAGTAATAAAATATTTTTATAGCTTGCACACCTTCCCCAGCGGATTATAATATTAAAGTCGGTAATAACACAACCGGTGCTGTTATTACAAAAACAGAAAGATTTCCGGACATCAAAAGTCCCTTAGTTTCCGAAGCCGGTTCAATAAAATCCATGAACAGTACACCATGTTTCCGGACGGTAAATTATTATTTTCTAATAGTTGTAAAAAGTATTTGAAATCATTACGTTTTTTTTTTATTGTAGCCAACGCTACCCAAAAAGAAAAAATCGATATTTGCATCGTTTTCCGCGCGAAAAACGAAACCAACCGATCTTTTCAAAAAGTCGGTACCAGCAGAACCAGAAATAGAAGCGCTGAAAGAAAAAATAGTTGAATGCAAAAATAAGGATCAGTCCATTAAGGACCTAACAGAACAAATCGAGGAAATGAAGGAATCACTGTGTTCTTTAAAAAAGCAAAAGTCGGAACTTATCGATGATTGCAACCGGTTTAAGGAGACTGCCACTGAATTGAAAGATGAACAACAAATGGTACTTGAAAGAATTTATTTAGATCACGATCAGGAAGTACTAGAATTGAGAACTAAATTTAAAAAAATGGAAGTGAAATTTTTGCGACTCCAAGAAGAAGGAAGGGTTTTAAATGAACAGAGGGAAAAAGTAATTGAAGATACAAATACATCATTGGATGAAAACAGAGCGTTGTATAGGGAAACATTACAAAAACTAAACGAAGAAATTACAACTAAGGAGGCGGCTATAGCGGAAGCGGATAAAATAAAAACAGAGCTGGTGGAACGTATAGAAAAATTGGAGAGAACACATGCATCCGAATTGGAAAAAATTAAAAGGGTGCACAAGGAGGAAATGATGCAGCTGGAATTCGATATGCTCAAATCAGTGTCGGAAATGCAGAGTACATTGGATAAAGAAATCAATAGCAACAAGAAAATAATAAGTGATTTAAAGGAAGAAAAGAAAAAAGAAATAGATGTTTTGCAGATCAATTTCAATGAAGAAAAGGAACAAATCTCTAAGGATAATTATGCCAAGCTGAAGCAAATCCAAGAAGACAATCAAGAAGCTTTAGTCTTAGCTGAAATGCAATTACAGGAAAAGCTTAAGGATATCGAGTTATCTTGGAAAATCAAATTAGAAGAACAAGTGAAAGAATCTGAAGCGATACTGAAGGAATGCCAAGCGATCAGCGAATACAACATAATACAATGTGAAGTGGAAAAGAAAAGCATTCAATTAGAACTGGATGATAAACTGAAAGAGTTGGGACATTTGGTTAAAGATAATGCGGATTTGGAAATTTCTTGTAAAGATTTAGAACTGAAAGTCCAAGACTACGAGAGAACAATAACAACTTATAATGAAGATATTAAGTACGTGGAAAAGATTGGAAACGATTTACGTACATGCAAAAAGGAACTTCGGGATTCAATTAATCAGAAGAAGATGTTTGAAATCTCCATCAGCAAAAGTCACGAAGCTATTGAAACTTTAAAGAAACGTCTTTTAAATTCAGATCGGGATGTGGAACAATTAACAGTCGAATTAGAAGCTTGCGAATTATCGAAACTCGAAACTGAAGGCAAATGCAATCAACTCGCAGAAGAGTTGAACGTGGTCGTTAAATTAAATGAGGACCTTGAATATAAATACGAACAAACAGTTAGAGAAAATCAAGAACAAATCTCGAATATTCATAACCAACTCATGGAAAGAATCGATTTTTATAAAGAAAAGATGGAAACAGAAGTACTTGATTTAACGGATAAACTTAAAGAAAAACAGATTGATTTGGATGATGCAATGGAACAACTGCATGATCAGCAAGCAGCGAACGTCGAATCAAGCGAACTTCTGGGATCCGCCCAAATAAGTTTAGAAGAATTAGAGAATGAACGTGACGTGCTAAAAGATCTAATTAGCAATAGAGAAGAAGAATGCGAGATTGGCAAAGCCGAAAATAAAGAATTGAGTAGAAAATTGAATAACGTTTTAGAAGATTGTGAAAATATGAAAAAAAGGGTTGAGGATTACGAGGAGAAGATTGATGAAATTCAAAAGCTTATGAAAATGATTGCTCAGCTAACGGATAAGAACGAGTATTATGTGAAATATTGTGATTACTATAAAATGAAATGTATGGACTACGAAACTGAAGTCGGCGAATTGCAGAGTATTAATAAAAAATATATTGAACAAAGTGGTAAATACGATTGTTTATTACAGAAATATGAAACATTACAAAATGAAAATAATGCGCTGCAAAATAAGGTTTGTACTTTTTATTTATTTAAAGTAATATTGGTTAGATTTGCTATAATATTTTCCTTGTAGATTTCCGAACAAACTGATCTAATTGGACCATTTAGAGATCAATTGGAATCATATGAGTTGGAGCATAGGGAGCTGTTGAACCAAAAGAGTGAGGCGGAGTTGGAGGCGAAAAACATCGGAATGAAATACGCCCAATTGCTAGGAAACCAGAACCACAAAGAGAAAATCAAGCACTTGAATAAGTTGCAAGCACAGAACTACACACTAAATGAGGTAATAATTACCATTATCCCTGAATTTTTCATTAAATGCGTACAAGTACTTCTTCTGAGACTATTAATACCTCTTTTCAGAGCAATAAGGAGATGGAGATTAAGATGAAGTCTCAAGCAAGGATGATCGAAAAATTAAAACGTGATTTAGCCGATTTGACCAAATCCCCAAGAAAAACAAAACTACACGGCACAGACAAAGAAAACTTGAACAGTCCCAACAGAACTTTGAATAGCTCAAGAATTGAAAGTCCGGCTGGTCCGCTGCGAGAAAGGAACTAACCATCTTTCTAGAAATTTCTCAATCCTTTTAACATATTATTTTTATTTATAGTTGATGTTTGAATAATGTTGTCTGTTTGTTATTATTTCGATGTAAAAAAAATACAAGAAAATCGGTTTGCACGTTTGTATAAATTTTATGAATTGTTTCGTTGAAAATTAGAAATCAGGTGTTAGTTCGTAGTTTGAGTATTTCAATATAGTCCTATTTTATATTTATATAGCATATATAACAATTTATATAAAATTACATTTTTTTAATTTTATTATTATATATAAAATATATCTCGACTGATTATTTATTATTTTTATTTAAAAGAAAAAAATAGTTTAATTCTGATTAATATTGTACTAGCAATTAAATTAGGATTAGAATTAATATATATATTTTGTGTATTTTTTTAATTTTAACTTATTAAAACCTGGAGAAATTGTAAATGTACATACAAATTGTAAGGAAACTATTTCAGTATTTGATTAATATAATCGTGAATTAATTTTCGATATTACTTTATATGTATTAAATTATTATTGCATGTTCCATTTTATTATAATTTCTATTGTGATCTAATAAATATGTATTATTGGATATGGAAAGGTGTGACAGTTAATTATCACGTAAAGCCAAGTTTACATAACTCCTTGATTTAGCATGCCAATAGGCATGATGAAAATATTATAATTATTCAAATTGTATGCCAATGGTTTGCATCTCCGAAATTTATCTGTTAGGCTAGTTTTCAGTTACATAAAATGATCAAGAAATTGTGAAAGATTATATAAATAATTATATAAATAATCGTATTATTTATTTTAGTAAATACTTGAAATAGATGTTGATTTACAGTATTAAATACTTGAATTTAAACTATAATGCAAGGTTAAATGAAAGGGAAATGTAGGAAAGTTTAAAGTGAGAAATATTTATTTCTGCAAATCTAGAAAACAAATACGTAATAACGTATTATTAAAATATTTAATATAAAGGAACCCGAAGACACAAAAATAATCAAATTTATAATATACCAACATATATAATAATATAATACAGAACATTGTCTAAAACAGACGCCATAGGGTCCGGTATCAATATATTTATATTATATACACCTGATATCTCTTATATACAATTATATAACAAAATTATAGTAAGAATTAGAAAGTATACAATGTTTTACTAATTGAAAAGTGACTTTGAAATCGTCGTTTCCATAATTTTGCTGTATTACTTTCAGCGGATATATAAAATATGAAACGCATATTGTTACCTCACACATACACTTTAAATGAATAACATGATTGCACCTAAATAATGTATATAGTCCATACTAAAAATAAATAATAGTACATAGATGTTTACTTAAGTGAAAGCAGTATTACGCATCTAGATTCATCTCTTTTTCCGACCAACGTAAACGCCATTTATATATCATTAGAATATGTTCATTATTAGTTATATGTAAATTCATACAAAAATTAAAAAAAGATTTCTTGTAACCTTTTTCTTACGTTTTCCTAGTCTAGATACATCGATAAATTAAATGAGCATTTTAAATCGATTTAGATATAGTTTTCAAAGTAATACCCCGTATATTAAAATGCATATTTAACTTGTTTTTTGTTTAATTTATTTACAGTAAAATGGAGAGCTAGAAACACGATCTATATATATGTAATAATATATAAACAGAGATAAAACACGAGTATTTCTTTATATTCACTATATAATCATTTATTTATATACATTAAAGTTTATTGCCTTCTCTTTCAGTGTTTTCATATTTTTTAATTTATATTTTTATTTATTGATTCTTATAATTACAAACATTCAACTATTATTATTACGAATAAATACCGTCAATGTAAGATTATAAAAAGAAGAAAGGGAAACGTCGTGTTTGCAGCAAAATCGAATCACAGCACGAATCAAGTGATGCATTAAAATGTCCACACGAAAAGACGTCTCTCCTGCATTCCTTCTTCCTTTTCTCAGTCAAATCAGTAATAAATATCTATTTTTTTCATTTCTCCTCAGCGATTTTTTTACATACAAACATTTATATAAATTATATTATTGGTTTTATATACAAATATTATTTGCACGATTTCCCAAATTTAAATCTTTAACAACAAAAAATAAATAATATTTTCTTTCTTTTTCTTTCCTTCAAATATAAACGTTCCATAATTATGGCGGTCTCTTTTTCGGGGGGAGGGGCTTATTTTTAAAATGCCTTTTGGCAATCTGAATTTTGTATTGGTTTATACACGAGAGAAGAAGCTGCTTTCGAAAGGTAATCCAAAGGAACAGTTTGTAGTGATTACGTTTGATATGCATCAATAGGAAACGACTGTTTCACGAAAATCTGACAAACGAAAGGACGTTAATAATGTTGGTGCATGTTTTGTATATAGAAACCAAAAGTTGTTGGCGATATCGACTAGCACCTCTTCAGTGACCCAAATATTTCGGGCGCGAGGATCTTGTGGAATGGTTTGCGGTAACTCTTTATGTGGCTTTCACCCATGCCGCTGGAACCCACTGGGGTTCCCTTTCAAGACTGTTGATTTCTGTCAACAGCTGTCCGTAAGCCCGCTCTGTATCATTGTTGATGATGATCATATCAAAGAAGTGTCCGTATTTCTCCTCCATTTCTCTGGCCTTTTCGATTATATTTTTCAAATCCTCTTCCTGTTGGAACAAAACAATTAGTAAAGACTGTACATTGAAAAGTAATTAAATAGATAACATACTTTGTACGTTTCACCGCTCCTCAATTTCTTCTGTCGCAATTTTTCTAGGCTCGGTGGTGCAACGAAAACTATATATGGTTTAAGGTCCGACGTACGCAAGATCTTGAGACTTTGTGGGTGCAAGTTAAGTACGCATATTTTACCCGAGTTTACCACAGATCGTATTGCGTCTAATGAGGTTCCGTAGTAGGCTTTCTCATATTCTCCATGTTCTACAAACTTCCGTGACAGAATATCAGCTTCGAATTGGGCGCGCGTTATGAAATGGTAATCTTGACTGTCTACCTCAGAATCTTTCCTTGCTCTTGAGGTATCTGTAACAAAAAATAATAAATTATAAACTGAAAGTTTATCATTTTTTCGTTTTAAACTTACGTGGTATTGCTGCGGCAAATCGATCTGAATCCTCCATAAGCTTCTGTCTAAGTTCATGTCTACCAATGTTCGGAGGTCCGATCAGTACGATTGGCCTTTTATTGTTTGCTCTAGGATAATACAATGATACCTCTTCATACGTCAATATTTCCTCCGCCTCGAATTCGTCAACAGTATTTGTAATCGGGTACCCAGCATCAGCATATGCCCCCTTTTTTTTCTTCCTTTTAGTAGCTTTACCACAAAGTAACGTCGTAGATTTCCTCTGCGGCTTCGACATCCTCTCTTCTGCTGCCAAACGCATGCTTTCGCGTTGATGCTGGAAACTTTGTGAAGGAACTAAGCCAGCTAGTGTTTGATCCTCTTCGCCTTCTCTGTACGCTTGCCACCAGTTAGGATCCTCTTGACTAATAATATGTAAAACATCTCCTTTCTGGAATCCAATTCCTAACTCACGACAAGGTATGTACATATCTTCCTCTGGATCGTAGTCGAAATGTGCGCGAACGTGCAATAGGGATTCTCTACTGCTGTGAGCTCTGGCTTGTGAAGCTGGCACAATCAAGAAGGTTAGCGTACCTTCCATGGCCGCAAGAATATCACAGACGGTATTCACGCTCTTTCCACGCATTTCGATCCCGTTCACTTCTAATATTTCATCTCCTTCATGTAGGAGACCACTTTTGTCTGCAGCACCACCCCTGACAACGCGTCCCACGACCACAGCGTCAGCTTCATTTCGAACGGTCGCTCCTAATGGTTCTGTACTCTTCTCAATTTTGATAACTTTTATATTATCAACTCTATACTGCTCCGGTAAAATTGGTTTTGATAAAATTGGCTCAGATGATGGTGAAGGTACCGGCGTCGTCGAATCCTCCGGAAGTGTCGAAGCAACTCCATCATGCGCTATCATTAAAGCTTCGAACTCATATCCTTAAGGAAAATATAATTTATAAAAATAAACCCTCTATGTGACAAAACTGGAAATGTATAACTTACCGGTTAGAAGAGCGGCTAGTTCTACAGCGTGTGTGCTTTGGGACGAGCTTAATGCATCCAGGCAGTCTCTAAGTGCCGCTTGGGCATTGGCAGTTGGTCTTGGGGCAGTGCGGTTCCGCACTGCTTGGACTTTATTGTATATAGCCAGAGCCCTTCCGAATTGTGGCGAGAGCAGAAGAGATTGGACTGCCGCCACACGACCCTCCATTCCCCCCAAACCACCGCCAGTGCCTGCCTTCTTCAGCTGCAATTGCAACCTCTGCACCGATGCAACCAAATCGCCATAGCCTATCAACACAAAGAAAGGAGAAACATGAAAATACGGTTGTTATACACTTAGGGCCTTTCATTTAACAGAGAACAAAAGCTGCTGCACCGATTACGTTTCCGGTCGCATTTGCACAAATGAAACAGGAAATGCCCGTCGTAATAATGGCGTGTACGGTATAAATTAGGTGTATTGACTTTCAAATAAGGAAAAACATTATTTAACAAGAAAAAAAGCATCATTTTACCGTATGGCGTGTGAACGATTTCCTTTTCGACTGGAGTAGTAGGTCGAGAGGAATCGTGGGCTTCATCGTCAACGAGGGCTTCGTTAACGTAACTTGGATAGCTTTCAAGGGCCTGCAACTTCCTAGAACCTCGGAGCGATCTGTTAAGGAAATCATTTTGCGCTGCTATTCGGTCCTCCTCCTCTTTTCTTTTCCTTATTTGTTCCTGAAAAATCGGACAAAAAATATGAATTATTAAAAATGCGCAAAAGAACGCAATTCGAACATGTACTTAATATGTACATAGTTTTGCGGTGTTGTTTATTTATTGAATTCGCGCTTCAAATGTTCGAAAAAAACATGTGATTAACTGGAAAATTTATGATGCGGTAAATCAACACCAGTATTCCACAATATGCGATGCCAGAAATGTTTATACTTTGCATTCAAATTAAGTCTTATGGTTGCATTAACAAAATAAATATTTTTTTCTATTATTACTTAGTGTTAATCAATTTACTTGACTTGAGTTTTTTATCATCATGGCCCAATTATTTAGTGAATAAACTGTTGTTTGAATATTACGGAAGCCATGGAAACAATGCTTTACCATTACAGTTTATTTCCGGCTCTAGAAAGAACGCTTAGTGCGTCATTTACGTTCGGCGCGAAGAGCAAATATTTGAAAAATAACTGTTCGTACACAGTAGGCACCATTAAAGTATTTGCTAATCTTTATTTTAATAATAATCATTTATTATCTATTAACAAATATTATACATTTATATTCAAATAATCACCATTTGCATTAGTAATTTGAATCTTATATTACAAGTCGGTAGTTTCTTGTTGTTTTAAATCATTTCAAGGTATGCTATTTCCAGTTGGGTTATCTTAAGAATAATTAAATAATGCGCAATTAATCATACAATAATTTTAATACAATGTGATATAGTCCTTGAGTAATTTAACAAAGAGTAAAATTATTATTTTTTCCAATTTGTGTATGTAAACTAACCTGCTGGTTATAAGAGTTTCTAGGTTGATTCGTCGAAACCATCATGCATAGACCCCTATTTCCATATCGCGTAAGATAACAACAAGCGCGCTAGTGCAGCTAAATTAAAAAGTCTAAACAACTATATTTTTTCATGGGAATTACCATGAAACAGTGGCGCACAGCACATGATCACAAAAAACAACACGTTCCATCGACTGGCATTTGAATAGTCTTAATGTTTCTTTTTACCTACTTCGGCTTTACAGTGTTTTTGCGCAATTGTTGTCACATTCGCGCAAAGGAAGGAAAACAACTGTATGCAAGTGGTTATCGCTCGGCGTGCATTTAAAATACACGCATTTACCTAATTGCAAAGAGAAACTTGATTAACTGTCCGACCGTGTATCACTGCACGAAAAGTACACTTTTTTCGGCATTAACACAACTAAAATTGTAGTCAGGTGAGTATGGGTAGTAGTACACAAACAAACTAGCGATTACGTCACGCAGCGTTTATTATACAGGTAATACTCCCACCTGCCCGGAATTACTGGAAATAAGTATTGATGAGGCATATGGGTTATGGTGTCGCGAAGCGTTCGTAAATATGGAAGAAACGGACGACGCCGATTCGATATTTAATATCCAATCTGTCTAGACTAATTTGAGCCGATACCGGGGCCTAGGTCATCAGATTGCGAAACCGTTTTCCAAGCAATATGTTTTCCCGCTCGATTTGCATGCCAATCGATCAAACTGTGAAGTCTTTGAACTTAGTTTACAAGTTATTAATTTACACGAGCGAAAATTATTCATTTCATCCAAGCAACTTCAGTTACGCCCATCTGATGCGAGTCAACCCGGAAACTTATGCAACTGAACGCAAATTGAACGAATAGTGTTTTCCTATGCATAATAAAAAAATATTTAATAGCTTTTTTTTAGAATCGCATACATTTGGAAATTCTCACAAGGAAAGTCCCCGTTTTAAAATAACCTTCGAATTAAATTATCTTAATTAGGACCGTATTCCTAAAAATACATTTTGATGCATTGAAACTCTATACATTTATTGATTGAAATATTATTGTTGTATAAAATCGATTTTGTAATTCTTGTAATATTCTGTACACATCAATTATTGTAAACATATACCAAATAGGTTTTCATAATCAATAAATCCTTAACATCTGATGGTAATAAAATTTACATTTTTTACTGCTTCGCATTGGTATAATAATTTTTGTCATTTTAAAATGAAAGGGTTCAATGCCCGGTTGCATATCATAGTAATCTAACTCTACCATTAAACAATAATCCGTCATTTTGACATTGACGTTGAATTGTAAATTTCAGTATAATCCAAACTTGATCGATGTTTAATGACTGAGCGTAAATATGAAATATGCAATATATATTCATAATTTCCAAGCGGAGGCTGTACGAAATCAAACAATCGGAAGAAATGCGTGATGAATAAAGCGTGAAGAATGCAAACACAAATCTGGTATTAGTATCAGACCGCACCTTAAGTGCCAGAAATTCCTCCTTCGGGTATTGATAGTTGCGCCTTAACCTTTCCAAAACACGATGTAAGCATAGAAGTTACATGCAACTAGGTCCACGTCTGAATAATGCTTGTTCGTTACATGGACGACAATATATAGTCTGATCCCAAAGTTAGATTACGATCGGATTCTTCCCGAAGTTCATTACCGACTTTAAAGATCAAAACAGAACGAAAGGAAGTGTATTTTTAATGTTGAGGAAAAGGCCACATAATTTGAAGAATTCCATCCTATTATAAATAAATGCTCATTAACTTGTATCGTGTCATTTGAGTTTAATTAGGAGGTAAACTTATCTAAATTCAGTGAAAATGGCCATTACCCTAATACAAATTATGGCCTAATTAGATTTGCCTGCAAATTACTATTCGCTACACAAGTATAGATTTACTTGCAATAAAATAAATCTATTTAATGTGAACATTAATTTCCTATTCGTATCAAATTGGCGTGAAATATCAAACGCTCTGAATGTCAGTTCGGTAGGCGGACGTACCGATTATTAAACAAATCTCAATTCCATTCTAATAGAAATTTAGAACTAGTTGGAAACATTTATAACGAGAGGGGAAAAACGTCCTCAATTTAATATCTGAGCGTGTTTTTTTAACTTCCGCCACGAGCAAAACTTCCGCCTAAGCCGATGAAATTAATTACTACGGCTATAATCGGATTGTCAGACAAGATTTTAAAAGGAATCATCCCTCGCTCGTGATTTTTTTGTTTCATTTTTACCCGTACTAATCTGAATGCTATTAGGATGATTAAAATTTTCCAATTTCTGGATGAAGGCGAACGCGCATAAATATATTCGTAATCTGCTTAAAAGGATCATAAAAAAATAAACCAGTTAGGAATATGAAGAAAGTGGCTTCACTCACTTGATACTTCTTAATGTTGTTGGCCACACCGGCGTTGGGATCCGCTGGAGCGGACGTTGGGCTAACTGGGGTCATAGCTTGTATATTGTTGTTATTTGTTATCCTGGTAGGTAATTGGGGAGCCTGGGCACTGTTCACCAGCCTTCCGTCCTTCTCCATCTTCAGATGATCACGTGGTGGCGGCACGGGTTTACTGTTAACAACCCCGGTGGTTTGCGTTGTGCTCCCATTTACACCGGCCTACAATGAAAATGCAATATAATCAAACTTTTCAGATAACCCAGAGCAGTGTGAAAATTCTCCATCACGTTCGTCCTTTTTATTTTCTTTCTTTTTACATTGTTTATTTTCTGCAATCGATTCAGCTTTCGTTGTTCCTTTTTTTTTTGTTCGCACGGTACCGGCTGCGCAAGTATTTCGAAGCCTTTTACACAAAGCCACTTTCTACATAATTATCCGACGACTAATAAATCTACTAATTGTCAGTTGCAATTACTTGAAACAAGTGCAGAAATTCCACGAGTCCATCCGAAGCGCTAATTGTATTCAGAACTCAACACACTCCACCTTGCAGCGCACTCAATAATTCTGTTTGTTAAATGCTTGGGATTCAATTAACAGTGAAATATAATCATTTGAACACACTTTGAACAAACGATTTTTAGCAATTAAAATGAGACATGATTTTAACAAATGTATATACAAAGCTTCATTTAATGCCATATATTTGATGAACATTATAAATCTATTAATTGAAGGAAAACTATTGAAATCTTACTAAAGATTAAAGACAGATATTGCAATGAATTTCGAGAATTATACTGGCTAATTGAGTTTTAGAAAATTTAATAGCTTTTTAATATGTTACCATACAAAAATAATATTATCTTGAGCAAGAAGATATTTATATTTAATGAAATATATTATTGATGAATATGGTTTCATAAAACGGACAAAATTGTATTATCTTACAATTATTGTTTCAGAAAGGCAGAAAGACTTCGATCGATATCATAAAAAATATACAAAGATGAGAAAATTTGTCACAAAAAAATATCCATGTTTGTCAGAGGAAAACAATATTTAAGAAGAACACAGATCCAATTACCAAATCTACGATAATTAAAAGAATGAAGGTAGGATTTAAACAAATCCATGTATGTTAAATAACTACGGAATTATGGTAAGTTAATATCTACTGAAGACTTTCCGAACTACAATTAAGTAAAATCGATTAGTTCAGAATTTCATGCAGTTTTAATAGTTCGAAGAAGTTCCAATGCCCCATCGTTACCTTCAAAACGTTGGGCGATATGGGATATTTTGGTGGCGTCTTTTTGCGTTCGACAAAGTTATCTGGAACGTCGATTGCGCGCTCCTGATTTTCATCCCCGAACGTAACTCCGAGCAGACGATCATAGCCTACCTAAGTAAGTTGGTAATAAAAGAAAAACAAGCATATGAACAATGCATCTCTGAAGTTCGCGGGACAGGTTCTCTGATGAACTGTTTTGCTAGCAATAAATGTCAATGAGAATGATAGGAGGTGCTTACTGCAAGTATTGGTTTCGGGGGCGGGTATCTGGGAGGCGTTTTGTTTCTGGCGATGAAGGAATCTGGCACGTCCACGGCCATTTCCCGGTGCGGTCCATTATCGCCTGCCAACATCATGACCATGTTGATTCCGTTATCGTCGAGTTCGTCCGGGTGCTTCTTGACCGGATCCAAGTCGCCGTCCAGAACAAGAATGCTACTACCAGACCTCCTCCGGGTCCTAAAATGAAACAAATACGATTAGTCAAAATGGAAAGTCATAATGTTGAATACGGAAAGGTAATTAGAGTTTCCAGAAATTTTACTAAACTCCTAGTCTACCAGTAGGCTCTTTTATATTTAAGTTTCGGCTTTAATATCTTTTCCCTAGCAAGTAAGAATTCAGGAATTTAATAATATATCTTAGGGTTAGGGCGCTCTGGCATTTCTCATTGTTTTTTTCCGGTAGAGCGAAAAGGCAGCGAAGCAAATACACCCTGTGGCAGTCAGGTGGATCGTCCGTTGAGCCTCTTTTGGTCTCCCCTTATGGGCCGCAACTACCTGTCTTTGAGAAACCCAACAGGTGCGTTTCATAGATTCGTCCAACAAGATAAGCCTGGAGTACGAGAAGAGTTGAATGAAAATCACGAGAGAATTATTCGCATCACAACTATTCCCAACATCTCCATCTTTTTTTTTACTTTATTATCTCCCAAGCGCTGTGTAAATATAAGATGAGGAAATACGACACTTGAATAAAGTGTTCGAAGCAAGAAAAACAAGAGATAATAACTCATTACACAGGTGTATAATGCTTGTTCTATTTCCTTTGCTGTATCAGATTTCTTAAAACGAAAAAAGGAAGAAATGCACTTGAAATTGATGCCTTTGTGCTTACAGAAATAATCATGTTACATAAATTAGTCTGGCGTCTAGACATGACATTCTGTGCTTGGATACAAACAGATTGGCACATTAGATGATAAATATAATATTGCAAGTAATTTGCTTGTTTTATGATGATTGCACGGATGCCTCGAACAAACAATTCCGAAATTATTTGGCTGAAAACGAGCCAACCTTGAACGCAACTTCCTCCGATGCAATTAAATGCACGGCGAAAAACGGGTATGGAACAAAAACGGATTGCGTTTATGCACCTTCTTCGATCTTTCGATTCTGAATAACAATAGCAGTTTTCCCGAATTACTCACCAGTTTTTCAGGACTTTCATCTCGAAACGCATCGTGGTTTTAATGTGTATCTCAATCACAGGATGCAACAAACACCAATTATTATTAAACAAACACTTAATTCAATCTTAACATAACGAAGTTAAGATAAGACCGGGAGACAGTCGCACATAGTGGATAAGCGCGCGCGACTTAACTGAACGTAAGTGTACCGATCACTGTACAACAATCATATCAATGATACTGGTTTGTTCATAACAATCGCGGCTATTGTTGTTGCTTTGCTTGATATATGGTTTGGTATATTCGTGGCGCGCGATGTACGTAATCCACTCTTCGGTTAAGCGAAGACTGATGGCAACTAAGAATTCTTGAGATGAAGTGGGTGGTGTTCAGCAGGTACGCAAGAAAAAAGGTTAGAGTGGGGCTCGGGTTATGTCTTAGGACAGAAAGAGATCTACAGCATCAAAACTGTTTTCTTCACGTTGACCAGCTCAACACTCGGTGAATTCCATTAAGTCACCTGAAGAACGCGCTCGACCATTCGGCCGTAGACTTAAGACGCAAAACAGGGCCGTAGTAGATATCTACTCTCCATTTAAACAAATTAATTCCAAAAACAGAGGAAAAACATACACACCAGAAGGCCTCGTTGATATATGGGAAATAAAGAAATTCGAATTCGATTTTCTAAATTCAATTATTTCTTTTATTATTTGAAATTTATTTATAAAAAGAAACTATAAGCTTATCGTGCCTTTAATATAAACTTTAATTACAATTTGCGCGCATTAAAAAATAATATAAATCATAATTCTTCCATTCTTTATTACTAATGAATATAATAATTTAAAAAAATAAAGATTATACATAAAACAAACCATAAAATAAATATTGTATGTTTTGATTTGTGTAAAATAATAATAATTATTATTATATGGCAGAAAGGCTACGGTCGAAAGTCCTTTGGCCCTAAATTTTGTTTATTATGCATAATACACCTATACTTTTCTATTTAGTTTTAAGTAGACTTTTACAATCCTGAAATATCTATTTAAATACCCTGTGATTTTTAACCATAATTCACCTGTGCTTCGACCCTTGCACGGAAGATCAAATACTCAAAGAACTTTAGGTACCTGTTGTTAAACCGGATATAGTTTTGTCCATCCTGGAATCTATGTGATTTTTTTCGAAAGTTATGTACCTGTTCGCATCTAAATTCACCGTATTACAACAATCACATCAATGAAGGCGCCAACTTAGGGTCGTTTATTGTAAGCATTCATATTCGGAAATTCTTATTGACTAGTGGATTTTGACATTTCCTTCGTCTCATTAGTTTATTTCATAATAACGTTGTATTTGAATAAAGAAACATCATTGTTTATTTGAAAACGAACTGAAAATATAAACGACTATTAATCGAAACATTACAGTTACGTAATTTATCATCATTATGGCTTATTATAGCTTAAAATTGGAAATTTACGAGCAACAGATTATAACACTTTTTATGTTACTAAGTTCAATATCCTAATATATTTTAAACATGCATTTATTGACATCTTATTCCAAAACTTTGAATACTTGTATTATTTATATAAGCACCTCAAATTATTGAGATGATAAATAAAGATGATTATTATTAAGATGATAAACAAATTAGTACCTTTTATAAATTATCTTTTATAAATATTATTATAATGTAATCTTGCACAAGTTGTATTGTTTTAAAATTGTAATGATAAAAGTCTAATTGTCTCAAATCGTGAATCATTATAATGAGTTTACTTAATGCACAGTTAAAAAAAAACTAATTACTTCATTGCGTTCTGTCAGCTTATCCTGTAATGATTAAAAACACCGTAAGCAATTTTATCTGTAATGGAATGTTGTATTCTTTGTTGAGGGTCGTATTTTTGTTTGGGGTTTACTCCTGAATCTCTCTCTCTCTAAAAATGTCAACGACACGTACATTCTGTGAAATGGAATGAGACAGAAGAAGATAGGGAAGATGCTTTTTAATAATTCATATATTTTATACGTTACGGTAAAACGTAACTAGTTTTATGTCCTTTTTATTCCATCTGCTCGTTTTCCCCGATGCACATGAGGTTCTCATGGTGCACAAATACGTAAACAAAGATATATAATCCGTGCATATTTAAAATGGGTTTGCGTGCATCATTCAAACAGAAGACGTATATTTACAATAATTGCTTACATTTCCAACAACAGTTTATTCAGTCTTAAACATTGTTTCATTTATATTGTAATTCTTAAGAAGTTAAAACTTTAAACCGAAAAGGTAGTGAAATCCAAATTATAGGACTGATTAATAATAAATAATTATTATGTTAGCAGAAATCATTAGTACGTGAATTTATTCACCAGATATTTTCTTTGAATGTTTAAAGGTCTTCATTACTATATAGAAACAAATTAATGAAATAAAGTGGAAAAAATGCATCCATTAGAATAACTAACAGAATACTTTTAAATCAGTAAATAAATTTAGTTGTATTGAAGAAATACATTCAAAGTATATATTATAATTAACGGTGACTTTTAAGTTGAGCAATATGTTTGTTGTTGATTGCTTAAAGAATAAATATAAATGTTAATTATTACAAATATATGAATGTATTATAATTCATTTTCAAAATAATAAATATAATTGAAAAAATAATAAAATCGTAAACACTTGAGTTTTTTTTTATTAGTTTGAGAATTATTTTTAATGCGTATACAATAAATTTTAATTGGAATATTGGATGAGCAGCGATGCGTTCGTGGTGAGAGTTTCCAAGTGGATTTCGACAAAAATATGCGTTTCTAGTGCATCCATCGACACCTAATTGAAAGTGTTTTTTCATCCTAATGTCGCTGATGTTTTCAAAAACTGTTTATTTACCCGTACAGATTATATTCGAAATAGCGAAAATATTTATTTACTCTGTACATAATGAATGTGACAGCAATCAGTATTTTAAATAAACAGACAAAAAAATAAGCAACGCGTCGACGTTATTCACGTTCATCGAACAAACTACAATTTTGAAACGAAATATATGCTGTTATTTAATAAGGAGGGAACTTGTTTGGCTTCAGTTTGGAAATTGATACCGAAATTTGGTAATTCGTCGTTTGCACGCTCTAGAAAATGGAATGCTCGACGGAACAGTGAAATGCAGTTTTGAAAGGAACGTCTTCATTCTTAATGAATGGATTTCTTATAAAAACAGAACGAAAATGAAAAGTTACACATAAAAAACAACAACAACATAGGAGAAACTTACTATAATTAATAGAAAATTATAGTTTTACCGCATTACAACACGTGAAACATCTTTAAAAATAGAAATCTATTATATTTTTTTGAATGTTATTTTTGCTTCACTTGCGTTTAGCAATACTTAATTGTAATAGCAATATAATTTACGTTTATTCACGTTTTTTTAAATAGGATTCTATGAATTATACATGATTAATTTATATAATCTGCAAAATAGCTTTTCCAGAAAGAACAATCTAAAAATAAGTATTTCTTCTATATTATTAAAATATTATTAATTTTTACTACAAGTAATAAATGTGTTCAGGACAATGTAGTTTTCCGTATCTCACTTTAATTGAAAATTAAATTATTTCATTAAAAAGTGCAAATTTTCACATTGTTTAATAATGATTATAAAAATATTATTTCAGTATTATCATAAGCAGGACTAGTCAAGGTTATTGTAACCTTGCACATTGCTGCATCAAATTTGGTGCAGGAATTAATTGAGATGTAAGTATGTGGTTTTTCGCAATGAATTATTCAATGGATCTCCTTATTAAGTTATAATTTTGCGATTTATAAATTCTGAACGTAATGCACTTTGGAGGAATAAATAAATGATAATGTATTTAGTTTAGAACTTGTCTCAACTAATTACGTGTTAAATAATTCAATCGATGAATTATTTAGAATTATAGCGTATATCTAATTATTTTTACAATCATTTCATTAAATAAAAACTAGTGAAAATCGGCTTTAAGGTCGGATGCATCAATAATACTATTATACCAAAAGTTAGAAATAAGATTAAAAATTCAACTAAGGTTATACTTTTACTTTCATACCGTGAAGAATGAAGAAAGTAAAACTATTTTATTTTTTCACAAACTTAAAGAATGGTTTATAATAATTGATTGTCTTTAAATTTGTATTCCCATTATTTAATTCTCAAGTAAATTCTGTATTGTATAATTGAGGGTAAAATTGTAGTATTTATGTTTGGCAAATTGGTGTAATTTATATGAGTAGTTGTAAACAGACAGGTATTTTCCCTGTTAGATTTTAGATCTGTTGTTTCCCTGTTAGATTTAAGATCTGTTGTGTCCCTTGTTAAGGTATTCCTGAAAATGTTTTATACCGCTAGAGGAATTTGGCAATGGTCTGGATGGGGCTCCGGAGTGCCCTTAAAACCCACCGGGAGATAAAACGGGCAGGTAGAAATCGACTTCTTGGAACAAACGGGTGTATGTAACGCGTACACACATCGCCTCCATCCACACATCCATGCATACATACCAAAACCATACAGAGAAGACAAGCATATTTCCAGCATGCGTGACTTATTCTGGGGACTCCGAAATGGCTTGGAACTAGAAACTAGATGGAAGCATTCGAGTAGCCAAAGACACACCTGTCTACTGGAACACAATGGATACGACGAAACTCCCACGCTCTCTGTGATCCAATGTTCGGTCGAAATGACTCAAAATTCAGCAACAACGGCCAGAGGATCGGTATTCATTTGCAATTGCAATGGTACGAATTCCACGTCGTGACGCATCCCTCCAGATAATGATTTCAATAATATTTCAAAATCAATTGTGATTCCGTGCGAGATGCTGGCTATTTCCTGTTTACTACGCCTTTCCGCATTTACATACAATGAGGAACACAATTGGCTTTGAATACAGCCACAAGCCTTAAAACGCTTTAATCTCTCCAACGAATTTATTTTTATTAAAAAAAAAACACTCCGTAAAGCCATTTCAAGTGTAGACATATTTCCGGGGCGGAATGTCTGAGCGGCTTCTCTGCCCTTTCCCATTATTTAGTGTTTTATTTTTTACTTCTTTCAAGAGGCGAAATATCATTGTGATGATTTAAAAGGGAGTCACGTCCCATTCCAACGTTATTAGGCTTTTTAATCTTTGTAAAACTACAACGCCTCCGTCACACGCGTAAGTTCACATTACATGGAATTCTACCTGCCCTTCGGCATATGAACACACACACTCACGCACGTAAACTAAAAATCCATTTACAAATATGATATTTACATGTTTTCTCCGCGGAACGAACAAAACAGAAGACGTAAAAAGATATTTATTTTATCGAAAGTATGTTTGTCAACAAAAAAATAAACAAGAGCTGGTATTTAATTTTGAAGCGCGAGACGTTAAAGAGATTCGCCGTGGAAATGACACGATAAATTTGAAGAAAATTGGCTGTAATTTGCATGCAGAATGGATGTACGACGAAGATGGAAAAGAAAAAGTTAAGAGTAAAAGTAATCGATAGGTTCATAAATGGGACGTGGTAAACTGCAAGAGGATCGAACCTCACACATGAGCCTGTTCTGCGTGCATAAGAAAATGTTAATTCTGCGAACATTTAACACGTTTCGTTAAATATCTGCTCTAATGTGAATATCTAAGCGGATGCTGCGATTTAATAGGAAGTAGAAAGAATACAAACAAAATTATTTTACGCTCGCTGAATTTCAAAGCAATATAAATTATTTGTTCCAGAAAATAAACCTCTATAAAGTAAATACAAAGCCAGAAAATGAAATACAGCCAATATATATATATAATTCTGAGCTATAGATAATACTATTTTTATTTGATATAAATTTTATTTTATCCAAAACGTGGAAAAAAGGCAAATTTTAATTTATATTCTTGCTTGACAATTTATAAATATAGTTTTGTTATATGCATTGATTTGAGTTTGATTGATAGTTTATTTCTATTCTTGAGTTTATTTTTTTGTAAAAGTTGTAATAAATGTTGTTATTATTAAAATATTAAATTATCATCGATAAAGAGTTTTTTTTACATCTAAATACAATATAATGTAATTAGTAACTTACCTAAGTTCTGGTTCGATAACTAATTTGTTATTATTATTATTGTTTTCAATGATTGCAGTGGTTTTCAGTTTGTTATCTTCGGCGCCAATCAGCAACTCGGTTCTGCCATTCTGAAATGGAGACGATGCTCTCCTGTCGCCTGTGGATGATGATTGCATTAGACGGAAGTTAATGAAAAGCGATGGTTTCTGCACGAGTTTATGATAAATTCATTACGTTACGATCGTAACGTGCGGTGTGCAGAATCTGGGCTAATCGAATTGATAGGTGAGGAGTATACCTAATGAGGCTCTGCGATCGCCTAGCTTCCTGACGTCCAGCACTTGATCGGCGGTATTGGGCAGGACTTCGCTGGACACTTTTTCGGCCTCGGTGAACTGCTGGGTCAATATGAGATCAGAGTGGTCATGATGGTGTCCATTCGTTTGACTTGCCGGCACCAGGTTGGCAGTCGGTGATGGTTGTTTTGCTTTCGCTTGGGCAGGTTGTATGGGGCCGGCTGGGGCTGCGCTCACAGTGGTTGTCGTCGAACAACCACCTCCGGCCTCTCCTCCTACACCTTGCTTGCTTCCTGTGGAGTTGTTGTTTAAATTTTCGGTGGCAGTTAAAGAAGTCACGTAAATCGGCGAACTGTTTATGAATCCGTTCAACTCTTCGCTCGAAGTGGTCTGCTGATTCAGCTGAAACAATACAGTTTTATCAATTACCAATACTTTTACCGATTAGATTAAATTATATATACGCATACAGCACGAAAATAGATAATACACGTTGGATGACATACTAATCAAGTATTATATTATTAATTTGTATCTATTTTACCTATTTTCTTAGTTCAACTGATATAAAATAAAATTTTAAAAAATGTGTAAATATTCGCAAAATGTATTCTAATCAATGATAATACATATATCGAAGAGACAAGTAACAGTTATTATTTTAAATTAATTATTAGAATCGTATGAATATGTTTCGTTTACTTATGTAACAATTAAACAAGTATTTATATATGTGGATGTATAGTAATACTGTTTTCACGATTATATAAGCTTCGCTGTAGACACCTGATATTATAAAATGAGTTTTGTTGTTACAGAGGTTTCAAGATAAAAAAAAATACATAAATATAATGTTGATACGAGACATAAAATCCTTATGTACTGGTTACTATCAGCACGTCAGTCTTTCATGTTGTTAGGGGACTTTTTTTTATCTCAGGATACAGTTCTCGCTTCAATGTTTACAGCATCCTAAGACCTTTGCCATCCTTTGTGGTGAGTAGAAGCGCCACATTGTCCACCCCTTTAACGCCAGAAACTGAGTACTCGACTGCGAAAAAGTTCACATATCAACTCACACACACTCGTTGCCCGCCCATTGTCCTAGTTATGAATTGTCCTAGAAAATCTTCACTGCGAGAAAAGCAATCTCCCTCACACAACAATCCCTCAAATAGCACAAAAAGAAAACTGAACACTTTCATTTACAATTACTATGTTCAATGTTTATCTCACTCACAGAACAAACATTCAATGACACAAATAATAATATTATATAATAATTTCAACGGTTAGAATTTCCTCTTTATTTTTGGATTACATAGAAACGTTTTCAAGTTTAAAAAAAGGATTAATTCAACATTTTTGCTTATATTTCGAAAAATCCGAACATCAAATTACAACTAAATTCAAGTTAAGTATTTACTCTTTAAAAATTATTTACTGGCGTAGGAGAGTATTGAAAAAAGCAGTGTCTTTACATTATTGCTTGTATCTCGAAAAGTATAAGCAACAAATTAATAATTAAGTATTGAAATTAAAGAAGAATAATTAAGATTTAAAATGTATTTAGTGGTATAGTTACATCATTAATCATTTAGCTGAAAAATTCACTGTCAAAATTGAAGAAATGTTTTCCTTAGCATCTTAAAAAGCAGTATTTATATTATTTCCGATATCTCGAAAAGTATTAGAGACATATCAATAATTAAATATTCAAATTAAAGCTAAATAATTGCGGCATTTTTGCTGATATCTCGAAAAGTTATATACACTGTATTATATTGGAATATACTCGTACATATAATTAAGTTAATTTAAATTGAATGCGATCGACAGATTTGCAAAGCATCGTTAATTATATTTGTTGCCTTATGCACGTGCTCTCATCAAATTAAAATATCTGCGATTGACATTATTACATTACGCTCAAATGAATAGAAATTGTATAATTGTACTCATCGCTGTCAATAATATTGTCTCCCACAGATATCTGTTACGTACATTGAATGTAACCTTTACGTGAATAAATGAATATACGTTATATCTAAATTTACTAAACGTTGAAATGAAGCTAGACTAAGAACTTTTTTTAAAAATATAATTTATAATGCAATTGCATTTTGAATAGATTTATAAAATAATGTAGATTTCCAAGTAATTAATGTAAGTTTTGTAATGAAATTAATTTATGTTCTCTGTAAAGATGATGAATGAAAAATGGTCCTCTCTTAATATTACATTTATGTCATTAAAATAATTCATATATTATGTTTCGAAGTGGTGCTTGAAAGTTTCATAAACCACCTGTGCACTTGTAAGGGTGTCTGTAATGCGTTTAAGCCGCACGGAGAATATAGTGAAAGAGAGATAAACAAAAAGAGGTAGAACGAATCTAAGAGAATGGACGATGCGGAGCAGAGAGAGATGGCAGACACTTCACTTCGACGATAAGGGCTTTAAGTTTTTGACGTGAAACAGGGTGAGGAGTAGTAGTGTGACTGGCATTTTCATAGGCCTTTGTCGACCTATGCCCTACATGGAAACACAAGAGACATGTCGATTTAATAATGGCCATGCTCGCACACACATCATGTCGTATGCTTGCTTATGTAATGCAGATCAGATCCCAGTTCCGTGGCTTTAAATCTCGTGACAGCACATAATGGATATTGTGCCACTAACAAGCTTTAATGCATATAGGACGAGAGTGGACGAGGACTCTGGCTAAATGTACAATTCCGAATTTCGGCCACGCCCGGATAATTGAAATGGAAACCTATTAAATTCCAAAACAACTAATGAAAAAGATAAACCAGGCCAGATTTTAACCATCAAAATGCAAAATCCAATTACATTTTCGCCCATTCCTGCGATTCACACTTTTCATTTAACTACAGGCAATGAAATAGATGGAATAAACAAACTCGAGTGCAGATTAAATGATTTGACATATTCGCAAATATCGAATGACAATAAACAGAACTAACTAAATTGAACTAACTTTAATATTGAACATTATTAATTAATATTTATTATCGTCTTATCTGACGAACTACCACAAAATACTTCAATGTTCTTTTTTTGATTAGTTACAATCAAATTTTCAATTAATATTTTATATATTTGCAAGTTTAAATTCAGCACAATTAACAATATTTATAGTAATTTATGTTGATAATGAATAACGCAATTTTCAATCTGGCGTTAATATTAACTTAGTTTTGTAAATTTTATTATTTTATCAAATATGAATCAATCTGCTATTGTTAAATTTATGAGTTGTACTTTCTATTGGCATACTAGAAAATATGAATAATTTTCTTAATATAACACTACTTTGTTTCATTTAATCATTTAGACAAAGCATAATGAAAACAATACAATTGATTTGAATGGAAATACAATATTATTAATGATAACTATTTTACAATGAATAACTGTGCTAAATAGCAATATTGAAAATCACGATTTTCTTTCATTTTCAAGAATGAACTCTATAGAATATGTAGTACAATAATCAGCACAAAGAATTATGCTCCAACCAAACAAAAGGTATTTTTCTGCTTTTTTTGTATGAATGTCCAACAGGTAAATGAACCTTTCTGGAATCTCTATTTACGTCAATGGCTTTGTGTATTTTTCCGGTACCGATTTTAATCTCCCGCATTCAGAGACTTTCGATGCGTCTACCAGTTTTGATAATAAAACCTATTTTATTACGAGGAACCCTCGGTTTTATGTTTGTTTACTTCGCGAACATGTGAATATACCATACGGCAGCGTGAGTGCATTGCACAAAACGCTTTTACTTTCGAAACTTATCGCATAAAAACTAAGAATCGCGACAATCAAAACAAGACAGGAAGACGTGCAATTTAATGGGATTTCTGTTTTGCTTTCATATGCGGATCAATAAGAGAGTTTACTAAAAAAAAAACTATGTCTTTTACCGAATTGTCATATTTTTCTTTGTCCTCGAGTCGGCTTAGATTCAAGGGAGTCTGCAAAACATAAAACAGAAGTCACAGAGGAAGGAATCAAGTCAAGTGGAGGATTATTAAACGCGGCTTCCAAACACATACATATCGATTTCATATTGTGCAAGAAAATATGATTGAAATCAGAACTTGGGATGCATTTTGTTTATCTAGATAGATGTAATATTTAAACTTGTTACGTATAAAACAGAGACTTTTCAACTGCCTCTTAAGGATGTACATCGTATTTAATAATACGTCTGAGTAGTAATAAGTATGTTGTTGGTACAAAGCATAATGTGAGCGTACATTCTAGAATAATTTACTTGTTAAATAATACATATTTCTTTTATGTATTGTTAAATAGCATTATACAGTATTTACAGTAATTTTGTTGATGAATATATAAAATATATGAATATTTTTTTACAATTAGGTCTATTTTTTCTGACTGGAAGACATATAGTTTAAGATATTATATTTATATTAAACGATTATTTATGTTATTATGTAACATGCTACTTTTAAAACACGATTTTCAACTAAATTCATATAATGATTTTCACTACAATACGACAAAAAGTTATATAAAACCATCACAATTTTAATATTATGCTAACAATTATGTTTTTTTCTTTACCGAAATGAACAGTAATTTAATATCATTCTTATTTAATATCTATGTATAGTCGTAATATATTCATGGAAAATAGTAATAACTTGTAAATCAAATATGATTGCCATACGATACATCAGTCAAAGCTTTTTCATAATTATTTAACGAATAAAACGATTGCTACAAAGCAATTGAGTTTTTCTAGGAACCGAGCTAGATCAACTGTAGTGTAAGACCAATATTTTAGATATTGATATCATTCTGCACAAACTTAAATCAGAATTTGATCAATAGAAGTATGATGATTTAGTAGATAACTTTCTATTAAATAATGTGACTTTCATTATTTTATAAACTATAGCAACTATAAATAGTATACCCTTATTTATTATTTTTCGACAATAATATTATGATCAAAACAAAACAACGTGACAAAACTGGTAGATAAATGTAGATAGTTAAAAGGCAGTAGAACAGATAGTAAAATCAAAGTGAGCAATAGGTATTGAACTATGTGAAATCTGAAGCACTTGTGTGTAGTGGAAACTAGAAACTTCGGTATGTAGTATGCTTGAAGTGTTCCATTTCTACTGGTTCTCATGACACCGCGAGGCCCGACCAAAGTGCCGTGTACATCATAATCAATTATGATAATGCGAACGAAAGTGGCCCTCTCGATGGACCATTCCACAGACCCCCGACAATTTCTAACAGCTCGACCCGTTTTATCAACACACATGGCAGTGGATTTATGGTGCGTATAAATCTCCGGGAAAAGGGCTTTCGAACACGTCCCAATGAAATATTCAGCCGACCTTCGCTGTGCAGATCCTAGCGCAATTGAATCTGATTCGATAGATATTGATAGATTCATGGGGTGCGATGGCTTTCGATGATCTATGCATACCTGTTGGGACAGTTTGGTCATGTCCACAGGGGTGATCCGTTTGAGGGCCGAGAGACGTTCCAGACGTTCTCGGGCTTGCTGTTCGACGGCGATGACGAACGCATCTTGGACGTTGCTCGAACACAGGTCTAAATCCACAGCTGTAATTCAGAACAAAGATCATCATTATTACGCATCAATCATCAATTTGTATTGTACAAAGATTTGCACACAATATCAAAAGATAAACATTTTATTATAACATTACTAAAGTCTCATAAATAACATCGTAAATACACTCAATCAACTTTTGATTTAAATATTTATTACTAGAACCAAAAAACAAAGGATAATAATGAATTGCTTGTTTTTCAAGTCTCAAAATTAATATTTTACATTAAATTCATTATCAAATCCTAATCCACATTTGACTAACATCATATGCAACATTCTACTATATCAAATTGGATGTACAGTGTCCTTGAGAATTAAAGCGTCCCGTGCAAAAATGTGTTCACATCTATTGATCGTGCAACTTTAATGCTCTTAACTTCGCAACAGTTTTACTTAAGAAAATCACAACTTGAAAAGCAATAGTTTTTTTTTATTGACAGGTTAAAGATGGTATAAAAAGCATAGTTATATTTACGAGAATTTACAAAAATCTGTTATATTTAAACAAGAAAATATAAGAAGTAATAAATTTAATAGTTTCTGTTTTTAAACGGCCAAAGGACTATTGACCGAGGTCTTTCAGCCCTTGATAAAAAAGATAAATATTTCATAAGATAGTTAAAATATAACATCAATTATATATAACTTCAACCTATGATATTTGACGACTCAATTAATTACAATTAATTATCCTAATCTTATTAAAATGATGAAATTTAAGTTAATGTAATAATAATTGTACAGTTTAAACATAGGTAAATATTACTTTATATTAAAATTTGATATTCGACAAAAGCAACATTTCTTAAAAGATTTTTTTTGCCTTATTGTACTTTGCTTCAAAATAAATTAATTAATTGATAAAGTTAAATATTCTGATAGAAATTAAAATTCCATGCTACATCATATTTGCAATCTTCGTATGAATTACTAAAATTCGCTAAAAAGTAGTGGAAAATGGATCTCACAACAAACAATATTTAAAAATAATTGTTAGTATACATTCGTGGGTTAGAAATAAGTATTAAAAATGATACATTTCTTGCTCATAAATTAAACATCTGATGAAACTGATACAGGAAATATAAAAATGCAGACAAACCCCAGAAACAATATTATAATAAATCTTACTTGGAATGCGATTAGAATATGTAATGGTAATATTTTAAAATTACAGATTGTGGACAAAGAAATAAAACAACAAACTAGTATTAATTAATACATAATTTATTTAATATTAGTATTATCTCGTTGATTAATGATCATAATAGTAGTAATTCAGGCAAATTGAAACTCTGCGATAGGACATTTCTTCTACAAGTAAGTAGATAATACGTGTCAGTGAACTTGTCTCTCTCTCTCTGTTAATTAATAATCAATGGCTTATCTTTCCTGTGCATAACAAAATGCAAAGAGAATCTGTTGCAATAAATTAAGTCATATTCTTCAAAAAAATGTATATCATTTTCATAATAAATAAGATTCAATTTCAGTTTAGATTAATTTCATTTAATCTTGTACAATATAATAAACTCCTCTTGAGTGTATTTATTATACAAGCTATTGTAGTGATATTCCCGTAGAATATTAATCATAAATATTAAAGCACCTCTGTAGGAAGCGTAGAAAAAAACTAAACAAAGCACGCGGTGAGTAAACAAACAGCGAAGAAAAAGGAACTGGAAACATTAAAACGTGTTTCATAAACACGATTACAATTTATTATCATTTTATCATCTCGCTGTATGCGGCTGTTCGTTCATTTTTCTGTTACACACACGCAACATTTAACAAATATGTACATACATACAGAGAGAGAAATTGCATAGAGGAAATACATTTATCTTGCATGAAATGTGTAAATCTTGCGAGTTATTAGCTTTCTTGATTAATTTATAAGTAACTATGTAACTATGGATAGAATATTAATTTTAAGTTGCTTGTGATATTATGCAACCAAACTTACTTATAATTCAAATACAGTTCTAAACTTCTATTGAACATTAGGTTTTTAACTAATCAGAAACAAAATATCGAGTGTATATTCTATTGTAAAGTAGTACTTAAACTGCTATATTCATACATAAACATAACAAATAATTAGTTTGTAGATCTTCTCGAAACGTATTTCTACTAATATTTTTTGACCATGAAGAACTATTGGGATGGTGCATAATTGTCAGGTGTTTTTAAAATAATGCTTACTATGAAAAAAATATAAAACAATAATGATAATTCCATTTCTTTTGATTGGAAGACTGTTGAAAAAAAGTAAACGAAACAACAATTTTTATGAACAAAATATCTGTCTACAAAATCTTGAAAAACCATGCACCAATCCAACATATTTATCACTTAACATTAAAAAAACCAAGTTTTAACTTCAGTCTGTACAAAATTGTAAATCAAAATAATTTATTTATTTTGTTAAGATTGATTTAACATGGTTGAAATCATATTGAGAGCAACTACCTTTAAACTGTCCAATTGACTAAATAATCTGAGAATATAATAAAAAAAAATAGACAAATGCCAATAAATTATTCTTTGAATAAATAAAAGTAATTTATTCTACAATATTTAGACAAAAAAAACGTTGTTATTAAATATATTTAAAGGGCCAAAGGGCTATTGGCCGACATCTTTCTGCCCTAAGAAAGTAATTAGAAATAGCTTTGAATACAAGATTTGGAAAATCAAGTTATGAATAAAGCGAATTGTACTTAAATTTATGTTTTTTTTTTGTTTGTACGAAGGAATAAATTAAATTAATTTCAAATAAAGTTTCGTAACAAATTTATTATGTACATCGAGCAATTCAGATCGTTTGCCAAACATATATTCTCAAAGTTTACTAGCAGTTAAAGCTTATGTATCTTACTTTCACGCGAAAAGTAAATTCACGGCAGCATTTGAGAAATATTGTGTAGAATTTTACGTAACTCAGATGCATAGGTTGCGTCATGCAGAGGAAGAAGAGAAAAGGAAATCATGGAGATGTTTTAAATACCGCTTGCGGGGATAAAGTATATCCTCATTATTTATTAAGTATCATCCCATGATTTATGAACGGGGCTTTCCAAACTATGCCATAATCAAAAGTTATTTTGATGCAACAAACTTGAAGACGTATTTTTGAAGGATGCGATTTATATTTCTTCAAATGAAATTCCTCCATGAAAACTTGTAGTCGCGGAGCTTCATCGTTTCAACTTAATGCAATCGATATTTGCGAATGCACGGTTTTCGCAGCGAAGATAGGAGGACGTTTAAAGGGACAATGAGATGACGATGAGACAAAAGGGTTCTGTTACCCGGTTATGTGGAAATTGTTTATACGTATACATATTTAGTATGTTAGTTAGTTGTTATGAGTTGTGTTGCATTGCATTAGGATGGGCGGCCAAGGGCGACTGTGCATTGTGTCGCTACAATAACGTCACGTTCGACGTGCATTCTCTATTGAAACTTCAGTAAACGTCAAGTTGTACGTACATCCAGACACTCGGTAAACAATATAGCATTCGGGCAAACAAACAGGCATAGAATGGCTCGGATGTTCATATGCATGCAGAATGCAGGCTTCCGGTGCGGAAAATCAATTCTGCCGGATATCAGAATGGCACGCCGATAATAAAACTCGCGAAATGCCTGCTCGCCGTAGGTTATTAATAGGCCACCCGTCACTATCTCTTCAATTATTCCATCCCTTTGAATGCATTGCATACTCAAGTTGCGTTCCCTAAAATATCAGGCTATGATTAATTCATTTCATTCTAAAAAAGCTTTCAAACGTTGCAACGTATTATCGAACGACTTCCCTACGTGGCCTAGAAATTTGATCAAAACTGTATCAAATCTGTATCTTTTTATAATTTTTGATTATACGAAAATATCAATTCAAATATAAATTTCCATTGTGATTACATATTTGAATTTTATACCCATTTACAAAAAAAACGTATGTTGTTATATACACTCTTTGAAAAACAAACAAAGAAGTAAATAACAAATTTTGCTTCAAATAAAGTCAAATGTATCTTTTTTTTGTAGAAGAGAAAAAGCCTTCCATAGGGACCACGTGTAGAGTCGTAGTACTGTAGGATTTTTACCCACTAAAGCCTCTCCCCTTCTTCGTCAACATCCAGGTCCTCTATCTTAGTACTCCGCTGCAATGTTGATCGTCTTTGCTCACTGGCAGTTCCATTGTTTTGCATCAGTGCTGACTTCCACTGGCACTATCTTCATTGGCTCTTTGCAGTTTGCGTTCATCTTCTTCTTTAATCGAGAGTACCTCCGACACATACTCAGATATGGTCACCCAACTCTCTTCGCTCTTCAACATTTCGCCAACGAATCCCACTGGTTCCAGTAAGGCACCCAGTTTGGACTCTGCCTCGAGCTTCGTCCGTTCCCATCTATTGCACCTAAAGAGTGTATGCTATGGGCTGTCGTCCTCCTCACAGTACCAACACATTTCATCATTCTTCTACTTGATGAAATGTAGGTACTTGCCGAAGCATCCATGTCCAGAGAGAGCCTGGCTCAGGTGGCATATCATTTCCCCGTGCTTTCTTTTTATCCAGGGCTCTATTTCTGGAATTAGGCGTCGAATCCAGGCTCCCTTCTCCGACGTATGCCATTTTTCCTGCCACTTTTGTAGTAATCTAGCTCTGGCATCTTCCTTATTTGCCCCGCTCTGCCTCTCACATCTTTCCCTAACCAGGAGTTCTATTGATGGCACATAAGCTAATACTTGAACAGCATCCCGGGAAATTGCAAATCCTGATTGCTCCATTTCGCTGCACGGTTTCTAGCATTCTCCTGTAGCTTTTCACGCTCATTCCTTCTTCCCATATAGGAGCAGCGTACAACATTATAGATTGTGCCAATGCACCCAACAATTTTTCTAGCTAAACTTCGGCCCTCCTTTATTTAGCATCAGCCTGCTGACAGCCGTTGTTATTTCTGCTGACCGAATGTGCTGGACGTATTTCAGACTCCTAGTCAAATGTATTTATAATTTTGATATGTTAATTTGAATTTCGTCATTTTTAAAGTATTAGGATAAGAAATTATAACTTAAAAACTTAGATCCTTTAAATAAAATTAATTATTATAAAAATATACTAATTGGAAATATTGTTTTTTATGAGTTGCATTTTTATTTTTCAATATATTTCAAAAAATATATTGAAAAATTACAATTGAAAGTAAAATAAATGAACACATGAATCAAAGAGTGTGTTTTTGTGTTTGGCCTGGTGTTATAAGTTAATTATTTATAAATAAATATGAATAATTTTTATAAATTATGAAATATCAACATTAATATTATTGAAATACTGCATAAACAGATAATAATAAAATGCAAACGAAAATTTCAATACTATGGAATACTGAAACAAAGCTTGTTTTGTATTCTACAACAATCCCTGCATGTTTTTTATGTGATTATGGCATATAATAAAAACTGCTTTATCGGTAAAAGCAACCTACATTGATAACGCAAAGGCGTCCGAGTTTCTTTTCAATTAAGATAAGTGTTGCACCATTTAGAATACGGTTTTTTATACGTAAATTAGTATAGGTTAATGACAATTAATTAGAGCAATTTGCAATGAGACACCTGGCTTGCCTCGACCTCCTACAACCGTCGGTGATACATAGTGTATTCAATTTTTCCAATATCAACTTTAGTAAGTTTTACATACAATTTGTAATAAAAAATCCGACTTTAATTAGTCCGGATTCATTATAGTCCGGTATATTTAAAGTAGTTTAAATAAATATTTTTGTATACAATTCACATCTCTTTCTGTGCAGGTAAATATGTTTGAAATATAACGTGTTTTTTTTGTTAAATCGTGTCTCTAATTTGTGTAATAAAAGGGTTTTGTGAGATTATAGGTTAATAGGTCATCGATCATTAGCTCCTCTAGTCTTGTTAGCGCTGCATCCTTCTCTCGTAATTTTATAGAAAGATATTCGATAGATACTTGATACTGCTGAGTGCTTCTTAGAATCCCTCAATTTAGTTACTGAGAGTAGACCGGAACTTCCATTATAATTTTGACCTTATTTACTCTACTTCTTAATAAATCCAATCTAAAACTGATCAGTATATGGTTTATATTTATTTTCCTTGAAAACTACTTTGAACTAAGTAATATAATAATAATCATCCTATAATTATTTATTTGAAAACATGATTAGTTCATCTAATTAACTTGTTAGAATTATCATTATTATTAATTACTTGTTACAATAATTATGTTACAATAAAACAGTGAACAAAATAATAAAATATGAGTATAGTTATAGGACTTTCTGCCCTAAAATCATCAATTTTAATAAATTAGTAATTTTGATTTATGAATTAAAGAGTATACATTTTGCAATTATATTCTTGTAAACATAACATTTTAGTCATTGTTTTAATATAATTCATACGTATTATATAACTAATTAAAATCAGATTTCCTTCTAACTCTTTACGAACAGATTTCGGCAGCATGTGTATTACAGCTTTAGTCATTTAGTTGTTGTGTATCTTTTAAAAATATTACTGAAAATATTTAAGAATTATAAATTATTTTTTGATAGTTATTAATTGTAAACTTATAATAGTCATTATATTATGAGATTTCCTGTTTATTGCTATTGTAAAATACAATTTTGTGTACTAGAATTGAGAAAGAAAACAAATAACACATAATTTGTATGCGCTACGCAAATAGCGAATACGGTAATTACTTTGTGACCATTTTATTATATTTTTTCGAGCGGTTTCCGGTTTGGCGGACATCCGGTAGGTTTCAAATTGATTTAGAGCCGTAATCGTCTTTGGGCCGTCTGCTTTGTGTTTTGCTTTAATTACGCGACACGCTTCAGGTAGCAACAATAAAAGAGTAACATTTCAGGGATTCCTGTTTGTGCCACTTGCGTGGTGCCAGGCTAACCTTGGATTACGAAGAATACGTAATGTGCATGCGGCTCATGGAATGAGACCAGGTCTCCATTTATCCGCTTTGACAATGTCTATGCTAATTGTCTAAAATCGATAGCCGCTTTCCCAGCTTCCTGTTCATCGGGCTAATTGGCCTTGATCCGTGTAACGTGCAAAACTGCACAGCGGCCGTTTTCATAATTCAATAGCTCTCGCGATAATCGCGTAACACAGCTGACGTTCTCCCATTGGAGATCCTTTTAATACGCAATGGGAAAGGATTAGGATCATCGTTTCGGGGCCGTTTCTTTTTTCTTTTGCTCTTTCGTAGTCGGTTTTCGGTGAAAGTTGCGAGCTCGAATTGCAAAGCTATTAATCGATCGTCAACCCAACGAATTCGAGGCTCTACATATCAACAACAAACGAAAGCAAATGTCTAAAGGGTGGCGGCACTAAATAGAAAGCAAAAACTCATCGGAGTTCCATGCTGTGTGTGATCCGAATATTCAAACAAAAAATGCATTCCCACGACGGCGTGGAAGACCGGTGAAAGTCAAGCCAGGCATGGGCCCCGATGGATGTGCCTTACACTCGCTGCGATTACGATTCTCATATTATTATTTATATATGGGGAAGAAGAAGGAAATAGCGAATGAAAGGAGAGTAGGGTATTTGGAGTAATGAGGAGAGATCAGCAAAGGCAGGGCAAGGCAAGGCGAAGCAACGGAGTGAACGTTGTGTGGCGGAAGCATTGCCGGTGGACGCGGGGGTGGATTTATGGTCCGTATTGTGCAGAGACGGCTAGAGAGGTCGTGTCGCTGACCCACGAGAGAAAAGTGGCCGTTTTGCAGGCCAGTGGACTAACTGTACTCAACTTTTGCTCCTCTCAGCTTAAGCTAAATAAACTGGACGAGACGGAGAACGAGAACAGGAAAAATAAAAGGAGAACCACCGAGAACACAGCAACGATTCCGATTGCTCCGTTTCAACTGGATTTACTTATTGACAACACAATACCCTAAATCCACATATTTATGACCAAGGGAAGAAGCATTTTCCCAGAGATAGGACCATCGATTTTTGGAATCTCTTATACAATAGTTGACTGTATCTACCAAAATATTTCACAACATTTATTATATCTTTATTATTCAATACAATTTTAATAATTAGGCCGGAAAAACTGCAGTCAATTATTCTTTGTAGCAGTTTTTTTTTTCAAAATTTGTTTCATTACTGTTATTATTATATAAATTAATTTGTTTATGTTATATAATTTTATAAAAATTAAGCTCAATTTATTAACTAAGCTAATTAACTTTAGTGATATGTATTATACTTATGTGAACGTATTAACAAAAAAAACTTATAAATAAGTAATATATTTAATGCTATTTGGTGATTTGTTATTGCACCATGAATATAAAATGATAAAATTTTCACGACTCACAAGGTTATTTAATGTACTTAAATGATTTATAACCTACCTCATATAATATCCAAGTTAAATACTTAAATACAGTAACACAATGAATTTTATATGTTACTAGTAAGGAAAAAATACGTAAAATAAACTTGAATATTAAAATAATTAATTATTGTTAGTTATTTCTTGTAAATAATAATAATTATTACAAGAATATTACAATAATAATTTAATCCATTTATCCATTGCATAAAAAATCTATTAACCATAGGTCTTTCTGCCAAATTTTTCTTGTTTATAACTTAATAATGTTTAATTCAAAACTGTAAACAAAATACAGATCATAATTTTTAATTTATGAAGATTCGTTAACTAGTTCGAATATAAATATCGTGTCTGTTTACCCTTTACTTTTTTTTACATACTTAATCTATTTTTTATATAACATAACTTCTTTGTTTATATTTACACTTTTTTTGCACTCTCGCGTTTCTTTTTTAAATCTGAAATCATTCAAATTCGACTACATTCTAAAAAGTTAAATAATAAATTTAATTACAATGGTTCCAGTTAAATTTTTAATACTCCATTGAGACTTACGTAACATTTACACAACTTTTAAAATTAACTCTACCGTGTATAATTAATTTTAAAAAATCTTATTAGTTACAGCATATTTTTGATGCAAATTAACCGTTGTTTATGTTATAAACAGAAGGAGTATCATGTTTATCGCCAATTATGCGGACGGTTGCTATTCAAATTTCATACCACGTTTGTTGGAGCAAATAATATTCGTCCGCATTTATTCATAATATTTAAATCTTCATTTGGGATGTGGAAGTCATCCAAGCATGACTAATTTCGTACACCCACAGTATAACAACTATTTATAGAATTGCACAAATATCGATTGCTTCGATCATTTATTTCAGTTGTGCAAATTCTGTTTAATCATTCGGTGGATAGGAAAACAATTACGTATTTATGTTTTGTATTTTGTAAAAGGCAATTTATTTTACATTTACAAGACATTATTAACAGTTCTTTTTATTGATCGTTAACTTCAATGGCAATGATTTAAAATTCACAGTGGATGTTTGTTTGAAACTCACTTTCATTTGACTTACATCCTTAGCATATATATTTTTTAAATTTATTGTTTACTTTTACTTTAAAATATATATATACGTAAGTAGAAATTGCATTTTTTAAGAGATTTGATAGTTACGAATATAAAGTAACCTTTGATTATCAAATATTCTGGACAATTGATCAACAATCTTACTAAAATTTACTTTTTGAATATATTTACTCTATACATATCTGACGACTCATAGGCATATGGTTTACACTATGGGGTCCTTGGTTTGAGTTCTTGATATAACACATGATTTTGTAGTCTCTTTCAGTAATTCTGGACTGTGGTCTTTGATTTCTAATAGAAAACGTGGTCTTTTTGTCCAAAATATATATTTTTTTATATCAACATTTCAGTGTCCATTTACACTACTGCAATACTCTTCAAGGTAGTGGAAGTCGTTGCTTTGTAAACTAAATATTTTATATACAGATTCGAATATTTTTGAGCGGACCAAGATATTCTGAATACTTGTTTACCTAAACAGGTTGTCAGATATGGTAATGCGGAGCATCATCCTATGAATCCTGCAGTTCCGAAGCAGAAAACGTGTTGTTATCTAAGCTCGGTATATAAGTTTCCAGAAACATCTTGTATTTTTTACCGCAGAAACCATTAAGCAAGTGAAAAGTTTAAATAAATCAATATTTATATTTAGACATACTCAATATGTTGGGTTTGTGACAAACACGAAAGTCGGAGAAGAAGAAAACAAAATCTTTGTTTCACGGAGACTTGGAAATTTTAATTAGTCACGTGCATTCCCCATTGTTATTTATTTCATCGTCGCAGTTGTTGTTGTTGTAGTTTTAGATAAACTTATTTATATTCTAAGAATAGTAATCGTGTGAAATTGTATTCTATCATACGTGAAGTACAGAAATACAAACTGGCTGCAGCCAGTTGAGAAATTTTAATGAATTTCGTTGTTATGGGTTTCGTAAACGTTTTCTCGAAATCCCGACGTTGTTTATCGTGTGGCCGAAGTCGCGATGGAAATAAAATAGGATGCCACATTAAAGTGTTTACGTAATCCGAGATTGATGTTCATCCGAAAAGGGTTTTGGGCGTTTCGAATAAACGCCAAGTCCAGACGTGGAGGGCGTTCGAACGTTTATGTCGGGTGTATAAAACTGGAGTTGTCGTAAACACGCGGAAACGGGATGCGTTTTTAGTCCTTGCGTAGGGTGAAATGGGCGGCCGACGTACGAAGGAATGGTGGGAGGGTGGGCAATTTATGAGATGCTGCGTTCACCCGATTTGGCTCCCGTTTATTCACACTAATTCGACTCCCCCCTTTTTGGCTACCGTTTAAAGCCGCAAGATAATTATCATATTTTTCTTCTTGTGCTCAGAATTATTTGTATAGGCCCCGGAGGTCGCTGTAAGATAGCGGGTCCGGCCGAGTCCCGAAGCCTGCAGCCACGGTCCAAGTCCGTGCACATCTCGTTAGCCTTGACTCGCAAAGTTCAAACCTTCCAACAACTACATCCATACAACAATCCATATATATACATACATACACACACACACACATACATACACAAGCACACACGCATCCATGCCACAAGAGTTGCTCGCACCGCCGCCTCACAATCTGAGACGAAGCATTTCGCTTCTTGTTTCTCTGCATTTTAAGGCGCGGCTCTCCCGACAATTTAAACCCATTCATACCGCATACTTTACTTGGAACGGTTCAATTCCATTTCGTGCAATTCGCGCGAAACAACAGAATCGCACGAACCTAAATAAATCACAGGACATTCACAATTTCGTCCTGCTGGGATTCGAGCAGATGTTTCTCAAGTGCGTTTTCAGATGCCAACCTATTGTTTCAGCACGGACGGCGTTTGTGCTGCTGCAGGACCGATCCCGTGACGGGTTGAAACACCGTTGTTGCGCAACGCAACGCCGAGAAAACAACAATAATTGATAAAGAATCGAGTCCCATATTGTTGTTGTTGTATGTATATTATATGAGACTCTGTGTCAACGGTTTTCATGGACATGTTAATTTAATTATTCCTCGAGCTTGCCATCCAACGCTGCAATTTACATAAAGTATTATTCTCATTTTAAGAACTTTCTCAACGTTATTATTACAATTGTACTACATTTATGTTATTCACAAATTGCCATGAGTCATGAGAATTATAATGATTCGAAATAATATTACGGATAAGTTTTCTGCGAAACTCCCTCTCCACTTCTCGCAAAAAAATATACGGGGCTACTTTATTTTTAAACTATCAGATCAATATCTTCGTTATTACAAAATGCTGAAAACGAGGCACACACATTTAGTGGTGTTTAAATATGTGATATGGAAATTGTGGCAATTATTGAAATATAAACATCCAAAATAAAAGTTTTTTACAAAAATCCATGAAAAAAATAACTTGGGACTATTTAATTTTTTAACTAGTAGATCAATACCATAGTAGTAAATACGTTATATCAAAGCGCTGAAAACAAAGCACATCAAATACATTGATAAAAATATGTATATGTGTTGAAGAAACTGCAGTAATTATAGAAATATATACAAGAATCCATCAAAAAATAACCTGAGGTTTCTTTATCTTTAAACTAGTTGATCAATACTGTAGTATCTTGGTTATTTCAAAGTACTGAAAACAAATACAGTCAATAGCAATTGGTCGTATTTCGATACAGTCGGGATTACGGTTGTCGTGATTATAACTTTCGGGACTTCGATAATTTCGGGATTATGGTCGTCGGAAATTCTACTGTCGGGATTATGATTTTCGGGATTTCTATATAAACCAGGTAAAAGTATATATAATAAAATATCGAATACATTTTCTCCAAAAATCAAAAGAAAATAAATAACCTGTGTTTACATTATTTAACTATCAGATTAATAATATACTATTTTAGTTATTAGAACAATAGATATTAACTACAATTAATTCAAAATTTAAATTTAATAAAATTTAAAATAGTTCAAGTCATTCTACATAACGATTATTCGTTAAAGGTATAATGTGTATTACGATGCGCATCGTATGATTTCTTTGTAGAAATTGAGAAACCATAAAGTTGCAGGCATATGGAGGGGTTCAGCACAGTACGTATTCTTAGAATTATATATCCTGTTTAATATGGTTTCAACACCCAGGCAATAACTACTAATGAATAGCTTACTATATTATACTTTGTGCGGTTCAAATGAAAAATGAAAATCGCTATAGGATTATAGTCAATTACTTCAAAGTCCAGGAAGACCCAAAGATGCACATACATGCATTCAAAGAATATCCACTATAATCCCGGTCTAGACAAAAACTAAAAGTATTAAGACCTAACGATGTGAACTCGATGGTCACTTAGGAAGAAATCTTTGTAGCAGAAGCAGAAACTATAATAGGCTATTTGCAAAGTCCGAAAACGATTACGAAACGCAATTGCTCGTTTTTGTTTCGATTTAATTGGGTCATGCGAATATTCTTAAGCATAACATTTTGTAAGCACGTGGGACGAAACGTTTTGCAATCATAACCTCATTTGTTTAAAAAAAAACAATAATAATGTAATACAGTTCGATTGTATTATCTTAAGAAACAAATGCAAAATAATAATTGTATATGAACAAGGTTTTAAAGCGTATATGAGAGTGGAGACATGCTTCATATCGAAATGAGAGCAAACAATATCTATTCAACAACATGTCAGTTCGATACGCCGTTTCTATAAAGGGATGAAATCAATTGTGTGGCTGAATTTAGTCCCTTGAGATTGGATTCACTACAATTAGGTCAGGCATACCATTTTAATATAATGCATATATTATGACTGAAGTATAGAAAGTCAATATTATGATAACTGAATATTTCATATAATATCAGTTCTAGGTGGTTTATTTAGATTAATGCCTAGTTATTATAGAAAATAACATAGAAATATACTAAACTCTAATGTAAATATTACAATAAATATTATTATTATTTGAAGATATTGTTTTAAATATATAATTGTTGAAATGAAAAGTTATAGATATTATGAAATCAAACAAAAATATATTCCATATCGATTTCAACTGGAAATGTGGTCGGATTAGCATGAGGTTCATTTCGTATTCAAATCAAAGCCAAATATAGAAATCCAACTGAAAAGAAAGGGAAAAAAGCAGAGCGAAATTATTCCGGAATAAATGAGACCGCATTGCCAAATTGGCCTGTACCAACCCGGAGCTCGAGTGTCCCGAAGATGATGATTTAATGAATTGCACAATACGCGGCATGATGATGATCGCATCGTGAATTCCAATTTACCGGAGCGCGGTGAACAGTTTCGCGAAATTGCAGAAGATGAATGTACATGCAATGCGGTGGGAGGCAATTTTCGCAATCGTTTCCGTACACGTGGGGCACATTCCGATCGGTTCTGTAAGTGTGTGCTCATAGGTGGTGGTTGTGGGTTGCAGGAGGTAGCCATCAGAAGCCCTAATAATGACCCACACATTTTACGAATCGTGTAGGAACTTATTGCAGATTTCAAAATGGCCAGACCAACTACGCAAATGCACTTCGCTGCATGCATTTCAATATCCAGGAATTATGCAATAAACGCCAGTGGTATATTAATATTTATCAATTATTCTTTATCCAAACACATTTAGTCGAAAGAATAAAAGGAAATAATTTATGCAGCATGCAGCAATGACACATTATTCCATTATTCAACGAAATGGACGGAGACTTCAACGATAGATTCGCAAATGAACCCGAACGAATTAAATTACACATAACCTTTGCAATATTTAATTTCATTACACTATTACTTCTTAAATCATTTAGAATTTGTCAGGTCTTAAATCGGCCAATAAAACTTTGTAAAATAAATACAATTTATAATATTACATGATCGTAAATAAAAACTATTTCAATGCAACACAAATTTAATACAAATTAATTTTGTTCATTTCTTAAAATCAATAAAAAATCCGTTGATTCCAATCCAAATTTTATAATCAACCACTTCTATTAAGATTTTTGGAGTTATTGTTGAAATAAATATTAATAATAACTATAAAATGAAAAAATAAACAAATTCCATTGCTGCAAAAGGTTATATTACCAAGGGTTTTCCTGTCTAAATAAATATTATTATTTGTATGATAAACTATATGCAATACAAGACATAAAGTATATACATAATATTTTACACTTAAAAATAAATCAACAGGAGTTATTACAAAACCAAGGTGAATACAGAAACAAAAACAAAGATTTTTCAATAAGCTGCGATTACGTCACAAAAACTCATTACATCTTATTGCATGTGGAAAAAAACTATATATTTTCCTACTATAAATAATAATTAAATCTCCGAATGCTTTCGTCTATTCGTTGATTTATATTCTGTTATACTATTTTAGCATTTAATAACTATAAGAAATAATAATATCAAATAATTTTCGCATAAAAAAGACACAATTTATATTAAATAATGGTAAAGGATAGAATAAATGTCGTTATACATTTAACTATAATAATAGTAATTTTACGGAAACGGTTTGTTAGATTAACAAGTCTTTAATACTTAACAAACTAAACGCGGCAGGTTTATACTGTGGTGTTTACTTAAGCATGAATATATAGTATTTTCTGAGCCTTTGGAAAGCGGATTTCCACTATTCGTGCAATTTTGCTATCTTGTTTGCTCTTAAAGTTAAAAAAAACTACATATAATCAATTATTGATATACTCAAACTTAGACTTGAAAAAATAACAATGTTAAGTGCTATTTATTAATAGAAACTTCGTTTAGTCTGGATTCACCATAGTACGGTTTCAAAATTTCAAATTTTTCGACACATTTTTAAAAAATTGTACACTTTTTTAATATATCATCGCGTTTTGAACATTTTTTTATGCGACTTTGCAGCATTTGATTATCCGGTTTCAAATAGTGCTATAATTGAAATTCATCCAAATATTTTTATAAATATCAATCACCATTCAAATATTCGACCTTCTATGTAAACCAAGCAATGTGAATGTTCTTTTAAAATAAAATTCTCTCCTAGTATCATCACATCCTTTCACTCTTTCTCTAGAAACTTTGGTTGTATTATAGAATTAAAATTTAATTGATCTTTTGCCACAAATATGTTTAATATCTTAATTTCTTTTTGAAAATACTGTAAATTTATAAAATAATTAGTAAAATTCCCATAAAAGATCACATGCATCGCTCATATCTATAATCCAATATAGAGTTGTTAATTCCTAATAGTTGAAATATAACATTGACCGAAGTATATCCACAGGATATTGCATTAAAAAGTAAAAAAGAACACATTTTAGTGTTAAACATTTATTTAATTATACATTAACTAAATTAATTAACAGTTAATTTCCTTTAAGATTTAAATATTAGGTAGATAAACCTATGATTGTTGCCATTGTCAATGATACAATTTTTGTCTCATCATTTTCTACTTGTACATATTTAAAATTTTGGTCATCGAATATACTTTAATGAATTATAAAGTAAATTTTTATTATTTATGTGTTCAATAATTATTTCATTATAAATTTTATTATTATATAATAAAATTTCACGACTTTGATCTTCAATTATATCAAAAACGTCATAAATTAATAATATTTTTGTATACAGAAAATAATAAATATATTTCTAGAAATTGTAATTAATTATTAGAATGTCTACAAACATACTTATTTATTTGGATTTATAAGAGGTTTATTCACAGTTTTCGATAATTAGTAATCATAAAACTAGTAATGTTGGCAAGTAGTCAAATGCATGCACAATAAAAAACACGGACTAAACGTGTAATGCTTTACGAAATTATCAGAAAGCATACTTGAAACTGCAGTTGCCATTCGCGTATTCCCATGGGATTTTCTTTGTCGTTTCCATGTACATTTTTTTCCATCCGTTGTTGCCAGCCGAATTAATTTCCTCATGATCAAAGAGAACACAACAAACAGTTTGAAGCTTGCAAGGTTACAGCGTACAAATGGAAACGGTGATTAGCCTTGATTTAATCCATCCGTCTGCGCCTGAATCGAATTATTGCAAGGGAGGGCGTATTTCAGTGTCTAATTACAACAAAAATACAAGGCAAAAACGAAATACAATGAACTGAAAACAACAGCAGAAGTACAGTACCACGTGCATTTTAATCAGACCAGATGCCTGGGAACGTTCGCTCGACGCTCGTCAATCCTCCTTTCAAATCAGTGCTGAGCAATTATGCCATTGCCCCACTTCAAAAAAAAAGCAGATGAAAGAGGAAGAAGAAAAAAAAGACGTGTAATAAAGGTATTTCCTTGAACGGAAAGACATTGCGTAACGGTTAATGGCGTAGACGAAATTTTTTAATTGCTTAGCACATTTACGTTTTCGTACTTCTTTATTTACCAATTGACGCACAGCCTGAGCAAAGTGCATGCATGTTTCGTAAATAATAAGCAAAAGTGTAATGCGAAGCGGCGCATGAAAATTATACATATTGTTGTATTTTCATTTTATTGCTGCAGCAGTTATTCGATTACAAAACAGACCTGGAATGCGAAACTTCGCCGAGCGGGGTTTCCTTTCCTAATAGGTTATGCATTCCGAATGGAATCCAGGCTTGTTATAACAATTATTAATTTTACGCGTTTAAGTAATTACGTTCCGAGTGGAAATCTGTAACCTCGATGTCGAGGAGGTGAACAGGATTGAAAGACATTTTAAAGTTAATTAAGTAAATAATAAAGCAAAATCAACGTACCATCAAATCAAAACAGAAAAATCAAATCCAAAAACGGAAATAATGTAAATAATCCAAATATCTGCTGCAACAATTCACAAACTAGGTAGCACAATTTTTGAGAACCGAGGGTTTTAATTGCAGGAACCCCACTGGAAGCACAGTTTTCGAACTTCGATTTGGTTCGATTGAACTATCGACCCATCGCTTTGCACATATGGTGCGATGAGTGTTTCTTTTTCACGAGAATGTTTCTCTCTGTCTGTTGGATGTGCTTAATGTATTCTGTTTTGTTTTCTTTCTTTTTTTCGGTCAATCCGCGGCGAAGTCCGCGCTCGATCTGTGGGTATACCAGACAGGTAAGTTGGCCACCTGGGTGACGTCAGTGCCCCGTCGACGGACCACGACCGACGGCGAAGCGGGGACTTTAATTAAGAATATAGTGTGGATGTGTGTAGTGTGCATTGTGTGCAGAATGTTATGCAATGAGCACGAAATAAACAAACGCTGAGAGAGGAGAGCCTGGAAGAAGGGCGCTTCGTGAAGGGCTCCGACACGCATTTCTAACAATTCTCACCCTGAACGAGACCTACGCCTCTGAATGCAAGCATAGCGTTGTATGTATTTATTCGAGCTTGGTTCTCTTATATCAAGGAAGTTCTGGGAATAGTTTCGCTTCCAACTAAACATGTTATTAAACTTTGTTCCAAAGTAACTAAACTCACGATGTAATCTTATACATTGTTCAATATTTTCTTTTAAAAACTTTTGTATCAATAATTATAAACTTTAAAAAATGTAACAACAAAATCATTATACAATTCATTATAAATTGCTAATAAAAATCACCAATTAGTATATCAACAGAACAGTTGTTCTTTTGCCAAAACAAATACATTATTTCACATTAAAAACATACGGAAATCCCGCTCTGAATTGAAAAAGTTTTAATAGCATTTACTTTTGAACTATTAATGTATTAATTATGAAATTATGAATGGATTAAATTCCTCAAAAACTTAGGGATTATTGTTATAAAAGAGAACAGAAAGACCTCGTTCAATACCCTTTTACCCTAATGTTTGGTTTATATATACCACTTTAATGTTGTCATGAGCACTAAACACAACTTATATGTATTCTAAAATTCTAACTCTCTAATTCCATTTTTTTAATATCAAAATTTCTTGTAATCCTTCAAAAAAAACTTGCAACTGTGAATAGTAGACTACCACTTTTGACCTACCATTTCATCAAAATAAACTAAAATAAACGCTTTTAGTGTGGTTTATAAATATATTTAATAACAGTTATAAGTTTTACTTTGGGCCAGAACCACTTCAATGTTGTTGTGATCCCAAAACACCTGATCTCCTAACTAATATTGTATTCTATAAATCTAATTCCCTAATCCCAATTTTGTTTAAAATCTCAAAATTTCTTTTAACCTACCATTTCATAAGAATAAACTACAAATAGAATTACAATATTTTTTTAGTATTTCATTCCATTTATTTTTAGAATATCATTGATTTTAATTTATTGATAAATTTTATTAAAACTCGAAAATATGTATCATATATCAGAAAAACCTATAATCAATAACTCTTTGCAGCAATAACATTATATTTTATTTTTATTTTCTTACAATTTCTCGATACTTAATGTATTAAGTTTTTTTATCATAAAATTTGGTAATTACATTTTTTTTTACTCATTTACAAGTTACTTTTATTGAATATGTCTTAAAATTGAATTCCTAGCTTTAAATTTAATATACGGGAATCGTAACGGAACTATATTGTGCATATAAATTGAAAGATGCATCAATCATCCAAAACTCTCTTAAAACTACGTTGATGCCTTTTCAATTGTGGTGCCCTCAATCTTTATTTGAAAGTTCTCTTATATTATTTTGTAATATAAACTTGGTTTGAATAGTTCCATATAGGAAACAAATCTAAGATATTTTATTCACTATGGAATAATGTAAATGTATATTTATTGTTGTATAAATATTGCTTTTAAGTGCAGACCACCAAATATTATTATTATTAAAATGTAATAAAAAGTTGTGATTTTGAATGTTAGTAAACATTGTAAATATACGTTAAAAAAGCAATAATCGAGACCCACGTAAAACTGTTCGAAACTATATATATATAAAACTCGTCATATAAACTTCATCGCAACTTTATAACTTTTATAGTTGTATAAATAACGTATCTTCGAACATACAATAAATAAACTTATTAGTAAACATTGTTGCATTTTATGTTATAAATTGCATTAAAAAATAAAATAAACAAAAAAAAAGTAATTCCTTAAAATGCATTTTCTTGAAATACATAGCACTTCCTGCAACAGTATCTTTATGTATATATAATGTTTACTATCATACAACTATTAAATTTAATAGTAACTTATTACATATTGTAGAATTCTTTTATAAATTGCATTGAAAATTAAAACTAATATGAAACAATTCTGTAAATTGCAGATATTTTCCTGAAATACATATTTAGTAAAACATTCCACAGCAGAATGTTTTTATGTATATTTATCGTTTTGGATAAATATACAATAAATAACTTGTTACAAGTAATCATTGTAGATTTTTTTTATAAATTGCATTAAAAATTAAGACAATAAAAAAAACAATTTCGTAAATTGTAGACATTTCGGTGAAGTACATATTTTATAACACTTTCAGCAACAGAGTATTTTTATGTTTCAGTGTGTGTCACGTAACGGTAATTTATCAACAGTGTGGAATTATTTTCTCCAAAGGAAGGGAATGCATTCAATTCAATTTTCATTCATTTCTACGCCTCAGTATGGATAGGTACAATATCGATCAAAGTAAAACGATACAGAAACTGTAGTAATGTTGTAAACCAACAGACAACGGATTGATAAATACTTAATCCAATATGAAATGTATACGCACGACCTTTGGCAAATAAAAAGGACTTAGAAAGTCTTTGTTGCTTTCAATAATCACATAGTTTTGCCTTTTATGGTCTGATATTTCCATAACACGTATTTAATATGATGGAACGAACAGTATCGTGATTAATTTATTGGAAGTAATTCATGGAATGCCCGTGTTCCGGACGCATAGGTCGAATCGCAGTATTTGCGTTAAAGTTAGATTAATTAATATTGAATTTGTAAATTCGCTAGAACGAGTTTGCAACGTGCCAGCCGCAAATGTTGCTCAGAGTAACAGTTTCAATGGTAGTGTAATTGGACCACAAGAAATGACCAATTTAATTTAATAACGCGATCCGCTTAGAACACAATGACATCTGGATTACACACAGCACCAGAATCGCAGTTTCATGCTCTAAAAACAGTAGATAGACATAGTAATTATGCCATGTGCGACTTCGTAACGACTTACGAGAGTTTACATTTAATTAATCTTAGCATTTCGTTAATAAGCAGATACTAATAAGATTGTAAATCTTAGACAGTTAGTGCTGGCGTTGTAGTAAATAGTAATCTACCGGTTAGATTTAATTGGTCGCAGTTAAGATCCGATCGGAACAAACGTCTCATCTATTTTTCACTTAATTAAATGGCACCGACGTGTGCAAATTTGCAATTGTAATTAGAGTGGGCTCTTCTCAATGAAAGCCTCCCCCGTTGATTTATTGCAACAGGGCTCAACCCTCGACTGTCCGTGACATCACACCACGAGATTATAATAATTTTCAGACTGTTTCTTTATGCAAATTAATTTAAATGATCTTACCCAGTCGGGCTCCGCTCCTCCTCTTCACGCGGAGACATATTGTGCGCGATCTGATGCACTGCAAAGACAAACAAATCACCAAAAGTCAGTAAAGTTGCAATCGAACGTAATTGAATGCGATTACGCGTACCTGGTGAATGTGGCTGATCACTTCTGTGTGCGAGGCGTTCTCTAAAGTTTTCCCATTGACTTCCAGAATTTCATCGCCAACTTCCAAGTTGTCTTTGTCTGCTGGGGAACCTGTCGAATCGAAACCAATCAAGATTCTAATTAGAACATAATTCCGATAATAACTAATTAAACAAATCTACCCGAACTGAACTACGCAAGAATATCGTCATTTTATGGTAATTTACTACTCACCATATAGTTTAATCTTCTTATCTTTGGTTTCGACCAATATTATAACATAACCCCCCAAATCCACCATGATTCAGAACGCGTTCAATCTGTAAATAACAATAAGACAAAAACATTTTTACTACTTCATTCAGCAGATGATGGTTTTGAATTGCAAACGTGCGCTGCTTCTACAACTTACTCGCTCGTGTGTTCTTTTAGCCGAGATGCTCTTTTCTCGGCAACATGTCCAGGACAAGGAATGGCTTCAACAACGCGCACTACCTCAACATCGTCATTGTGGTGATGACAAAAGTGCAATATTATTGCGGGCGGGGTTTCATCAGGTGCGTTTTGGGCGCCTAAATTCGTGACCATCACCATGGGCTCGTGGAACTCGCAGAGCTCGACCCAGTCCCATGGCGCACAAGGAACAGTCGGGGAGGATGCCCGACGAATGGTGCAGAAGGTCTCCGGCACTTACAGATCTCGCATAAATCAAGTTATTTCAACGTTTTTTATTTGATGCGTAGTTTGTTTGATTGGAACCCGGGTGCTCCGCACCACACACTACATGGTTATGTAAGACGACAAGAGATGACTGGGTGCACTGTTATGTGATCAATACGGATGGGCCGCCTCTAATACAGCATCCCTGTTTCATCTGCAACCCCATCCCCTCTCCAGAACGAAAGCGCCGCGACGCCGACGCGAAATAGCCGCACGCAAAACTAGGTCGAATCGCGAGAAAGGATGAATCCGAAAAAAATAAATGAATTAAATAACAGCCACCCACCAATTAATATATACTTTAATAAAAATATAATTTAATAGCAATCCAAACGAGTCAATGATATTATGAATTATTTCATTAATTTCATTTGTTTTAATATAACACGAAATGAAATAATATTACTTACATCGTAAGCAAATTTTTAAAATATCCGTACATCCGTTATTAATCGGTAATAATAGGTTTCATGGCTAGCTAATCTGTTGATTTCATGTGATTAATTACGGATACTACCCAGGGTCACCTTCGCCGTTCCCGAACAATTAATCCTTAAATAGGATTTTGTCATGGCGGTAATTCAGTCAAATTAATCAGATAATTAAAAGACCTACTCTTAAATTGCTTCTCATTTATTTTAGCATGTTTTGATATACGATTTTTAGCATATTGTACAATATATAAAGGAATCGAAGTTTCTAACTTAATACGTAACATAAAACAATACCTATTACATAAATACATAAATAGAACTAACTGTCATCTCCATATAGAATATTTTAATCAGATACGCTTATTCAATACAAAAGTTTCAAGTACATGTATAGATCAATGTAGCATTATTGGAGCTCGATGCAAGCTAAGGGATTCATGGAAAACTGGATCAAAAAATCACAGATGAAATATTTTTGAATATTGTTTCTATAAAATCACATAATCATTTACATTCATTCAAAATATATATATCCAAAATCAATCTATCATTTTTAATCCATGTAAATTTGTTACACATAAATAAACTTCGAATTGTAATTGTTTTGAACAATATTTTAGGTAAAATTATACATTAAAATATATTTCACAATTATTAATTTCATTCATATGGGCGAAATGATTGCGGTCAATAGACCTTTGAAACTGTTGATTTTTTTTATCTAATTATTATTATATAAATCTTATGTTGAAATGATCTTTATGATTGTTACAATAAATATAATTCCTTCATATTTGTTTTCGATTATTTTCTTTAATTTTTAGGGTCATTCCATTTTCTATATGCCAAACCAAGCGAATAATTGTTTTTATATACTTTTAAAATTAATAGAGATAAATACGAAAAGCGGAAACGCTTGCTTGGTTGAAAAGTGGTAGCGGATAAATCAATATCGTAAGTACCTAAAACACTATTTCATTTGCTCGTGAAATTTAGACACGACACGATTATAGGAAATATATTGTGTCAGGCACTTTTCTTTTAACTTGATTTATCTTTATTCTTAAGATATAACAGTAAATACATATTTTCTTATTTTTTATTAAATAAGACATTTCAAATTACTACATTTTGTATTATTATTTATTTTATTTAAACATTTTTGGTTCAAATTGGGTCAAAGGACTATTGACCAAAAACATATTATATTCATGTAGAACTATTCAATTTAATCGTTACAAAGTTAAGAGTTATCATAATTTTCTCTTGAATTCTATATAAAATAATTAATAAAAATGTAGTAGAAATGTTCTCCCCAAGTTTAATTCCATATTCGAAAATGCAGAGTAAATGCAAGTAAAAAAAGTGCAATGTAAAAATGACTTCCGGTTTAAAGGACGAAATTGAACTCAATGTACCTGTTTACCTGAAATAACATGAAATCAATGTTAAAAGTAATAGATTATAATGAAGACAAAGTCTTTATATATAAATAATCGTCTTATACGGTATTTATTACCTAACCACTTGATGAATGAATGAAGGGTGTCTGTGCAATGATGACCCACATCCCCAATTAGTACGAATCACGTCCGCGTTTCCCGTGGATAGGTCCGGAACGGTGCGTCGCGACGCCCGCGCCCCTTTGATCCGAATGGCAGAAGCGGTCCAGAGCGCACAGATTACGTAATCTCCGCGAAGAGGATATTCGAAAGGGCGCATCGGCCGCGCCACCTTACGCCAGCGTCGACGTCGCGACGCCCGCTGCGCCGCTCCGTCCCACAGACCGAGCACTCCAGCTGTTGTTGTTTTTGTTTGTATCGTCGTACCTCCGCCCCAGCACCTACTGTCACAGTGACACTAAAAATCATTAAAACCAAATGGAGAAACGCTCTTGAACATCCTCAATATGTCTACAGCTAATAGTGTGGTATGTGAAGAGATCTTCGACGAATCCAGCCATCCCTCGAACGATGGTAAGCTTGCATGATTTTCTTGCAGTATTGATTAGTACACATAATTACGAAAGGTCCCATGGGGTCGGTGCGAAATTACAAATGTTTGCATTACAGAAATTCGAGATTACGCAACGAAAATTGGAATCGATCCCGAGTCCGAGCCCCAGTTTCTTCCTATTGCAGCCGAGGGGCTCATGCGAGCGTTGCCCGCAGGATGGAAGCCATGGTATGTTTTCCCATTCGCAATGACGGAGTGAAAGCGATTTGAAATGTTAATGAATGAAGTCAGCTGATTTTAGACTCTTTGCGCCATTTTCATTCGAGGTCAATAAACTACAGAAAATCCCAATTTTGCTGGTCAGCTCCATTTCTTCCACAGTAATTGACATTCATTGTTGTCTCATTGACATATTAACTTACAAGAAAACAATGACAATAATCTATTCCGTTTTTTTCGTTTTTCAGCCTTGATGAAAAATCTAAATCTTATTATTATTACAATAACATCACAGGAAAAACTCAATGGGAGCATCCATTGGATGATGTTTATAGAGGACTGGTAAAAAAGAAACGAACTGAAAGTCAATCATTAAGTATCGGCGAACAAAACGAGGATGCCACGTACACAAGAGATGATCTTCCCAGTTTGGAAGAACCTCCCTTTATGCACAAGCAATTTGAAAGTTTATCTTTGGGTGCACGTAAGAAGGAACCTAAACTATCACCAATGAAGGGAAGACTAGAAGATTTTACTACACCTAAACTAATTAGACAAAAATCAGAAGAAAAACCAATTGCAGCTTATGTTAATCGCAAAATTAGTTTAAGCTTGAGCAGCAGTTTTGATAGCAAAAATACCGAATCGCCTAAAAAGGAATTCAAGCTGCTGGGCGGTGGTGCAATGTTCCTCAAAAAGAAGTGTACAGAACAAAAGGAAGAACAAGGAATAGAGCACGAAGAAAATAATAAAATTACTAAAAACTCTAGTATTTCAGACATAATTAAATCAAAAGATGAATCGTTGTTAGAAGATTCTATCAATAAGGAAACACAGCAACCTAGAGGCATATTGCGTGAAAGAAGTTTCGTAGAATCACTAAATAAAAGCATTGAAGAAGATGATAAGAAAAATGTTCGATTCAATTTGGAAGAGAACGCGGATCTAATTTTTGATTTTTCTGATAAAAGTTTGGAAGAAGAAGTCAAGTTTGATGTGAAGCTGTCAAAGGCAAAACCGCGCTTTTCTAATTCACCAGTAAAAGATGTTTTACGTTCAAATCTGGAAAGCGACCCAAAAAGCCTTTTGAAACTTATTAAACCGAATCCTATAGATTTTGTCAAGCCTAAAATTAAGCCTCTCGAAAGTGAGACGAGTGCGCCTATGTCCGATTCAGAAGATGATTCAATCCTTAAAAGTATTGAACGCGTCTCCGACAAAAAGGGACTGGACAAAGATTTACAATTGTCTGAAGAAAATTGCAATAATATAACAGAAAAATATAGAGAAGACAATATGGCCATTATTAAGCAATTGAAAGAAAGTGCGGATCGTGAATTAGAAGATATGAAAAAAACTATATGGAATGAAAAGAATGAAGAAATATCGAAATATAAGCATCAACTACAAGAATCTCAGAAAAACGAATTAGAAAGAATTCTGTTGGGTGAAAAGTCAAAATATGAAGAAAACATTAAGAAGGAATTGGAGAATTTGCGTGTCGAAATGGAGAGTCGTAATTTGGGTGCATTGGAGCAAGAGAAACTTAAATTGGATGAAGAATTAACTAAAAGCAAACAAGACATGCAATCTAAATTTAAAATCGACGAATCAAAGATCGAAGAAGAGCTAATTTTAGAATACGAAGTCAAGAAATCCGAAATAAGGAAGAAATTTGATGTAATGTTAGAAGAAGTTGAAAGGAACTTGGGAAGAGATTTAGAACAACATAAAGATGAATTGATTGTATCGCATAATGCGATTTTAGATCAGATCAGAAAAAATCACCAAGCTATTATGGACGAAATAAAACAAGATTATAAATCTGAAGTATGTAGCACATTGCATCATAATAGCGGTTAATTTATTTTAATTATGTATTACTGTTACAGGAAAAAATAATTCGCAAGGAACATGAGAATCAAATAATCGAACTAAAGAAGAAAGTAAGTGGGAATATTGATATGGATGATATTATACATAAAAACGTAAACGAAGAGCGATTGTATGAGAAAGTCCGCTGTGAGAAACGTTTATTAGAAGATAAGTATAGATGTCTAAAAGAAAAGTATCTCCGGTTAAAAACTGATGTGAAATTGACCATGGAAAAGCGGAATAGAAAACGCGAACAAAGCGCCACCACCACAACTGGATCAGAAACGGAACGCAGCAATTCGATAAACAAAGAAAAGTGAAAAACATTTGACGCATGTAATAAATTTCGAAATATACTACTTTAATTATTTTTTTCTCGTAGATCCCCGAATAGAATGATAGAAAAACCTCCAATTTTAAAAACCGATCCGAATAGAAACAAACCGGAGCACAAAGTTACGCGGACCATTATCATACAGGATTTGGATACTTCAACGAGCGATAGGTCCGGACAGCACGATGAGAAACTTGATTGCGATTCTTCTGAGGAAAATGCAAACGCGGGAAGAAGCAGAAAGAGGTTGTTTTCACGATTGAAAACGACCGCAAGCATTCGCACAAATAATAACAAGAAGCGTACCCAACGCTCATGTTCACCAGTTGAAAACCTAAGAAGGCAATTGCAAAAGTTGGAAGATCTAGAGGATCAATTTCCACAAAACGCACAAGCTGACACTTATCATTTGAGGTAAAAGCATGGTTGTTTTTTTATATTTAGTATGTACTTTGCCAGCACAGAAACTTGAATATGTTAAAACATGTTCGACGTTTTCTGTCGTGTTCTTTTGTAGATACCCGTTTTCGGATGGGCAAAAATTTGAGGGAAGCTCAGAGCTAGAATTTTTCAGGCACCGGATTCATTTAGAACGCGACTCCATAAAGAGAGCCAAAGAGAGTCTTAGAACGCAGAAATGCCTCTTCCAGCAACGCCAGAACGACTTAAAACTTAAACACGGTTCTATGGCCAGACATACACTTCAGCAGTTATGTCAAGTACGTAATTATGATTACGATGGGGGATGGAACTAATTAACAGCATTTGTAATTGCAGGAGGAGAGAGATTTAACGGACATGGAGGTTTCTTTGCACCGAACACGGTCATTGCTTGGGGAAAAAGTGATTCGTTTGAGACACTTGGAGCAATCATTGCAAAGAGCCACTGCTGCATCTAATGAGCAGTACAAACAGGATGAGACTACCTTAAGTGATCTCTCCTCGCATAGCGCCAGCTCTGGAATTAGTTCGACGGAATTCGCTACTGCGGCCGATGGAGCGAAGACTATCTTACGCGGTGAGCATCTGCAAGAATCTTCTGAAATTATCCAAAGCCTAGAAAACCTTAACTCCGAAATCCGCGAGATTTGGGAGGTATTAAATCAACAGCAAGCCGGAAATATGGCTTCAGGTACGCAAACATCACATTCAAATATTTTAAAAAACCGCTTACTTAAAACGTTTTATAAAATAAATTTCTCTTTTCCTAGGTACTAAACTCCTAAAGTCCTTCCCGTGGTTCTCCTTTAACTAAATCTCTCTTCGCAAATTTAATTTTCAATCTCATAATCGTTCATTTGTTTATTTATTTATTTGTTTCCCTTAGAGAACTTCATTAGTTTATTGAATAATTTTATTCATAATTTTTACATTTCTAGTAATGCCACTCCCTTTAGTCTATCCAGACCTGGGCTGGCCCGTTCTGGCTGGTACAGCGACTGTGCCCGCGCCACCGTCCATCCCGACGCTCGCAGATAGGTTGCACAACTATCGACAGCATGTGGCTCTAGCAAATGCCCAAAGCACAGTTGTAACTCATGCTGCAAACCAGGGTGCAACTACAACTCTGGTCGAAAGAACTAGAAACCTGAGACACTGGCTCCGCCAAGCCGGCGTCGATCCCGGCGCGGACGGCGCCTCTCCTCAAGCGACTCTCTGAATCATCCTCGACGTGTAAGTTCTTAACTAACATCTTACCAACGGTTTGCTTCTAAACCTCCGCTTTTCTTTGTTCGCTTTACATCCCAACTACTTATACCTTTGATGACAGATTCAGCATTTATTGCTATTGATGCAAAACCTTACCATCGTAATATGTCAAACTCTATACCACAAAATACATAAGTAAAATTTTGAAAACAATTCGGATGAGAGAGAATATTGTATTTCTCAACCTTATCTCACGAAACAAAACGCGTCTGATTATGGAGAGGTTTCAAATGACATGGAAAATTGTGATAAATGATTATATTCGCTCTTCTACACACACCCTAAATATTATTGTGATTCTTATATATTTCAAATAATAGAAATTGTTATTTTTATAATCTATTCTATTTCTTTGTTTCTTTAATACTCTATTTTTCGCTCAATTCTGTATTTTAAAAGAATACTAAAAGAAAATATTTATTATTCTGGAATTGTAGATGATGACTTTGCGAAACTCATAAGACTAAACTATAAGATTCTTTATACATATAATTATGGTTTACGCCGATATTGAATGTCGCGTGGACATTTATTTGAACCCCATTACGAGCACTGGTAGTTTCAACACTACACACTCTAAGGAAACCAAAAAAAAATCAAAAATTTAACTATACTCGGTAGAGTCTATAATGATGTATAAACATATTGGTATTATGAAAGCACTGAAATAATCTCAAGACTTAGTTATTCAACTAGAAAATTCAGACCATTTTTTATCATCTTGAATCTAAACAAGTATGAAGAAAGGAATTATTTAATGCCTTTATCTAATATAAGAGAAGTACTAGATAAATTAACCTTGTATCAATTATAATTGAATGAAGATATTGACAATATAACCCAATAAAAATGTAGTGTAATGTTAATTATATTCAATTTGAAGGTGTTTAACTGCATTTATTCGGTAGAACAAAATTTCTTATAATGTGTATCCAACAATGCCGAAACGACCTTAGGAAACTGTAATGAATAGCTTAGGGCATTAAAATAATTCCTTATACTCGTTTTTTGTCCCCATATGGTAAATACATATGATACAAATATACTTGTATCATGTTAAATATACATCATAGGCGTATAAATATTACGAAATTTTGTAATTCCTGTTAATGGAAACTAATGTTTGATTAATAAAGTAAATTTAGTATTCGTGCCAAGAATTGTAAGATAAAAGACAAACTGAAATATATACACTGTAGTAGAATTTGTATCCATCCGCACATTAACATTATTTTATATAAACATAGATATATTCTTTGCCAATGTCAAAGGCTGCTACCAAATAAAGCAGTCTCTTACAGACTTGTGGAACTTAGTACAATCAATGTGTCAACAGATGTTTGTTGTGCTTATATAATGACTTCCGAATACGTTTATAGACGAGAGTATGTTCTTGTAATTTTACAATGAAATTGTGATTTTGGGCTAGAAAATAATTAACATAAAGGATTACTATTGTCGTGACAGAAAATTCAATATTCAACTTGTAATTTGAGTGTAACATATGCAACGAGTATGATTGTGGAAAATTACAAGGTTTTGTTTGACAAAGGAAATTAATCCCGTCCCCTATTTGTTTATTTTAGTTCTGTTCATTCCAACATGTTTGAAACTGATATTGTATATGTCGATAATATGCTTTAAACAATAATATATTAAATACAAAACAGATGTTATAATTATATAAGGTTAAATAAATCTTAAAGAATTTAGTTGTTTTTATGTATGTCTTATACCTTTTTACTTATCCCAGATTGTTTCTATAAAAACATATATTATTTTTATTCCTGCTATTTCGATCATCACAAGTTAAGTCATATTTAAATCCATCAAAACCATCATTACTAAAAGTTCTTTAGGCATTATCATGTTAAGTATGATAATGTGGCGTAATAGCAAGATGATCCATAATAAATAAAATGTGAAAAAAATCTTTAGTTTTAAGTATCATATAAGATTTATCCTTATATTAATCGTAACACTTTATAAATATATCAATATGAAAGAAAACCAGTTAACTAAATTTTAATTTTCTTTGATTCCAGCAAACTTATCTATAAATGTACTTAAATATGTTTTCTATGAAAAGTATCTTATAACATTGTGGACATTAACTATGTTGTATTATTATTTTAAACTTTGAGAAGCTTCGTTCTCAGCAGTAATTCATTATTTATTGCACTAGTTTGTTGAACGGTTAGCATTGTAACACCAATAATGGTCAATAAAATGTTTATCGGGTACACATCCAAATGAACACCTGTTTTAAGCTTGGATTATGTTAAATTTCAAACTGATACTCGGTACTGTTCTTAGGTTTTAACCTTTCTATACACGTATGCACAAAAATAGCTGTTATTTGGGAAAGGCATAAGCAGTGTCTTGCAATTTTAAGTCACCTTTAACGAAGAGATGAAGAACTGATGTATAATAATGTTAATTAATTATAAAGATGTGTATTATTTTTCCTTATTTCAATATTTTATTTAAAAAAATTTACAAAGTCAACACTCCGGCTCTGATGGCTTTGCGTTCCTTAGCCTTAACTTGGGCGGCGATGCGATCCAAGTCACGTCTGCCTTGGGAGGTGATTTTGCGGCCACCGTCAGCGGACTTCTCGATGAGCTTAAGGGCTTCCAAGCTCTGGAGGCACTTGCGGGCTACACCACCAGCTGACCTGCAGAAGTGAGATGGCATGGTGCCGTTGCGTTTGCGGGTACCAAAGATTTTGGTAACGGTGCCAACACCAACTGGGGAACGCATATAGATGTGACGGATGACGGCGGAGCAACGCACGTAGTACCAGTCGGGATCGTATGGAGCCAATTCCTTGGCACGGGAAGTCTTAACAAGATCAACCCATTCTGGGACACGCAATTTACCAGTCCTAGAAAAATAATTTAAAATATTTGCATCAACAATGATAATATGGATGATAACTAAATATATTTTGAATATACAAGTTACTGAAGTGATTAGGCAAATGGCTATTATATTTACATTAAAACTGATCATCCAAAGAAACGGATAATCAGAAACTAATATGTATTCAGAAGACCCAACGCCAATAGCTTGTGTTGAGAACTCTATTGTATAATTTGGCTATTATGAATAATCGACAAACCAATACAAAAGTTCACTTAAAAAAGAATGATTATTCCCCATTATTAATAAACATGAATATATGTACATCAATTTCAAAGGTTAGGTTTAAGTGTACTTACTTCTTGAGAAACTGGGAGAATGCTTTGACGAACTTGTGTTGGTCAACGTCTTTTAATGTAACGGAAGGCATCTTGTAGCTAAAAACAAGAGAAAATCAAATATTATACACGTGAAACAAACGAGTCTCCATGCCGTTCAGAATGCAAACATGTTTTCATGAAAATTATAGGATAAAACGTGCTTTCTGAATTGAAATACTATTATATTAATACTAAAGTTCACTAATGTTGCATTTTAAACATAAACTTACAGTTTTTAACCAAATAATTATTGTTTTAAACGAATAAACACCAAACGTACCTGTCAACTGCTTGACGACAGAAACGGAAAAGGAAATCGACATCTTCTTTTGCCGGTAAAGAAGACCACGCCTCTGGTATTTGACGCGCGAAATTCAAAATTTTGGTGGTATGCAACCCAAATATCTTATATTTATCGAAATAATTTATATAATTGCTTAATTTATAGAATAATAATATAAATGTGTATATCATAGCGAGTATATATGTTTATTACAGGAGTATAAGTTTTGTTTTTTATTATTTTTCAATTTTGTACTGCAAAATAGATGAGAGAAAGATTTGTGAATAGGTTACGGTTACCTATATAATTTATATTTAACATCTTTATTTATTCATTATTTATTTAATATTATCAATAAACAAACTTATCAATAATAATAATTATAACAAAAGTCACAAATCGAAAAGACATATACTTTTAGAACAATAGTAATTAAAAATTATAATTAAACAAATGAAAAACTGTTACAATGGGCTATTAGCCGGAGTTGTTTCATATAAAACTTATTATTATAAACTTTATAAATCGTTTAGTAAGTACAAATATAGCAGTTATAATAAAGTTGAAGGAACAAAATTTTTAGGCAACTAAATTTACTAAATTGTGATTTACATACATTTTATTACATAATAATGATCTTGTATTAATAAGTACCGAAAGGGTAGTTAAAATAAGGCTGTAATTAAAAGAAAAACATTATATAAATATTCAGTATAAAAGCCAATTAACACAATTTAGTAGCATTCATAAAAAAATTATACTTAGTATAATTTCTATGATGTTCTATAAACTATTAATATAAGCCCATAATACGAATGTATAAAAAAATGTATTTTAATATAAATTACATTTAAATTTATATAAAATTTAGAAATCCATCAAACAATTAAAATCGCAATTACGAGAAGCTTCATATGGCACTGCACCCTGATATGTTCTAGAATTCACATTTGTTTTCTTATTTAGCATGGTTTTTGATCCCTGTAAATATTTTCGTACATCGCAAATTTGCACATATGTCCGTTATAAAATTCGTTATATATGTATCCTTCTCAGTCTTTTTACTTTCAAATGTAATTACTAAGTAAATGTTTGGTTCTAATGAAGTTATGATGAACATATATTTATCCTAGAAACAGAAATTAATTAGATATCATTCAATGATAATTGTTTTGTTAAGTTTCACATGTATTCCTGAATTACCTCAATTATATATTTGTAAATAACTTTATCTGGAATATCTAAATCGGTTGTAGAATCAGCAATTAATTTCAAAATCATATCAATGATAGGCGGAGGTCTCTGAAAAATATCAATGTAACAATATATAAAGAAATATTGAATATTAATTGGTGATAATTGCAAATGGTTATTATGCTATAAATTAAAGAAATAGTTGTATACTAACAGGAGGACACGCTACAATAACAGGAAAACTTTCATAATCAGTAGTGTCACAACTAACTTGACTTGGTGATAAAAATAAAACGGAAGCAGCGTCGTATTTTTTCTGGAAACTTGCCATTCTATAAAATGAGATCTTTTATATTTGTCTACGTAATCTAATCATAGTTATACTTATTGTAATAATCAAATTGCAATTTGGAACACATTTGTTTCATCTCATTGTGAGATGTTTGGGAAGCCAAAGTGTCATGGAAAAATAAGCTGAATTTACTTAACACAGCACCCTTTAACTTTAAGTGCCATTGGAATAATGCTGGCAATTGATTATTTTTGAGAAAACCTAGTTTCCATGTCTGAAAATGTTTAAGTGTAATAATTATTTATAAAAAATATATAATCTTTTTACCTCTCTATTTTGTATTTTATTCTCCCAAGCTGCTAACTGTGTATGTGCCCCATGTATAAGAGAAAGAGATGGCAAAAATTGCAATCTCTGAAGCTCAGTCAATGCTTTAAAAAGTTGTTCTAAAATTGAACATTCTAAACTGAACACTGCCTTGATAGGTGTAAACCTAATATCTGTGAACAATTCTACGTTTTTCTGAATCAAAATGTTAATTGTTTGCAACAAATCATTATATTTCAAGATATTGTTGGCACTATTTAAATACATTTTGTCATAGCTAAAGTCTAGTTAAGGAAAATTATCAATAATCTATAATATAAAAATTCAATTAATTTTTTAAGGATACAAGTCTATTAAACTCATTCGAGCAGAAAGAAACTGGTCTATATTGTGACAAATGCTTACATACTTTTTGTCATTTAGCATCTGTTTGCATGTTTCTTCTATTTTCTTCATATCATATTTTATTGACTCATATATTGCCCTGAGAGAATTCTATAAAAAGAAATAATTAAGAGTTCCAAATAAAACATCAAAAAATCTTCTCACATCTTTTCTCAAAAACCCTTTGTTCTTGTTTTGAAGAAATCCTATTTCCATGTAGCTCTTCTCAGCCAATGCTATTTGTTGCAATTGTGCTAGAATCATTGCCCAAGTCAATGATTGGGTCATAGCTGATTTATTAGCTTCCTTTTCTTTCTCCTGTTGGATATAAACATTATTTTGAGTATATAGCATTTAAAAATAACTTACAACATGCTCTTTGGCCTTATCAAAGCAGAGTTGAGATATGAAACTAAAATAGCCATGTAAAAATTCATCATCTTTTTCCATGGCTCTAACATGGAAACTATATAACATATGCTATATAATCACTAATATATGAGAATACTTCTAACAAGTGTTCAGCCTTTGTTTGCTTTTCTTATAAAATTTCATGTTTACTCAATCAGCTGTTTGATGTCAAAATTGGTGGACATAGATGGCATCACTAGAAACACGCACGTGGTTAAGTTGTCTGGTTGTCTGGTATTAGCCAGTATTAGCAGCATTAGCAGTGCTGGTTATAAGTTAGGTTAAGATTTGTAATTTTGTAGATATTGTAATCATTGTAATTTTAAAGAAACTTATACAATATGACTGACGTTACTTTTGCTAACTTGAAAATAAGCCCTTGGCTTATCAAACAATGTGCTTCTATAGGTAAGTCAGAGTTAATAATAAAATTTATGAAAAAAATATTTATTTACATATTTTAGGTGTAAAGACTCCAACATTAATTCAACAAAATTGCATCCCCCAAATAATGCAAGGAAAAGATTGTATCGGTGCTGCCAAAACTGGAAGTGGAAAAACATTGGCTTTTGCATTACCGATTTTGCAAAAATTATGTGAAGATCCTTATGGAATATTTGCATTGATTTTAACACCCACAAGAGAGTTGGCGTATCAAATTGCAGACCAGTTTGCAGTTTTTGGTAAACCTATGAATCTTCGCCACAGTGTTATTGTTGGTGGCATGGATATGGTAACTCAAGGACAGGAATTAGCAAAGAAACCACATATTGTAGTTGCAACACCTGGAAGATTAGCAGATCATTTAGACAGTTGTAATACATTTACATTGAAGAAAATACAATTTTTAGGTATGTATCTATAGTACAAGAATTTTACTTATAATTAATTGTTCTTAAAATTTTAGTACTTGATGAAGCTGATAGATTACTTGGTGGTAATTACGATGCACATATTCAAACAATATTTCAACAATTGCCTAAAAAGAAGCAGAGCTTATTCTTCTCAGCTACAATTACTGACACATTAGAAAAATTGAAGGGAGTCACAGGAAATGACGTCTTCCTTTATGAAGCTCCTAATGACATAGCAACTGTTGAACAATTAGATCAACACTATGTTTTATGTCCAAAAGATGTACGCGATGGTTATTTAGTACAAACGATTCGCGCTTATAGGGAAGAAAATGAAGAGGGAAATATTATGATATTTACTGAGAGCTGCAAAAGTTGTCAAATCATATCTATGATGTTGAATGAAGTTGGTTTTGAAAATGTCGCTTTACATGGTATGATTCCTCAAAGTCAACGGCTTGCCTCACTAGCAAAGTTTAAATCAAATACAATCAAGATGTTGATAGCTACTGATGTAGCGAGCAGAGGTTTGGATATTCCAACAGTGCAACTAGTTGTGAATCATTTTGCACCCAAGATACCTAAAGAATATGTACACAGAGTCGGAAGAACTGCAAGAGCAGGAAGAGGAGGTAAAGCCATTACTTTGGTCAGCCCTCACGAAATATTGTTGTTGCAAGCCATTGAAGAGTTTATTCATTTGAAATTAACAGAATACAAAATTGATGGTACGTATAATTGTTTTATTACAATTTAATAAAAATCTTTAATTATTCTTTTCTACAGACTCGGAGGTCGGTAAAATATACACGCAAGTTGCCGTTACGAAAAGTGAAGCTAGCATAAAGTTGGACGAAAAGGAATTTTACGAGAAAAAGAGAGTCAATCAAAGGAAGCAATGGATTTTAGAAGGTCTTGACCCGGATGAAGAAGAGGATAAGGTGGAAAAAGAGAAGAAGAAGAGGAAGCGAAGCAAGAAGCCGAAGAACAAAAATAAAAAACTTAAAATTGATACTGAAGATGCTGGAAAAACGGACGACACTACCGCTAATACGAAAGATGATCAAGCAGCAAAGCAAACTTCACATGAGGAAGACGAGAGGTTTAAAGATTTTGCCAATAAAAAATCTAATATTAAAATAGATAAATCTATACTTAAAGCTAAAAAATCCGTTGATTCGAGATTTAAAATTGATCTTAGTAAAAAAGACAATAAAATTAAAAAATAATTACATTTGATTTGTTATATTACTTTTAATAACCCAAAATGTACTTTGATCCCAGTGATAATACTTCTTCAATTACGTGCAAAAGCTGTCCTACATTAAGGGAATGTACGTTAAATAAACAGTCATTAGATTAATTTTCGATTTATATCTGTGTCCCTTACTAATTTAAATAGATTTACTTCTGTTATGTATTTATTGACTCATTCAACCCCACAAAAGAAAATATTTATTGGTCTTAGATTTGAATAAATCTGCTCGTGTATTATTTTCGTTACAAGCATCTCTAAATTCTTTAAAAAAAATCTAAATATTTAATTAAGATATTATAATATGCACCTTAATTAAAATTTTAGATAATATTTGTGGCACAAGAAACTGATTTTGAAGATACAATTTTTAATAAACCTGTAATTTGTTACTTGAAATTATTGCAATACGCCATTTTCCAGAAAGCAATCAAAGCAATTTTCTTTATACATGTTTTAAGTTGGCAATATGATCATACACTTTTTATTGGCAACATATTTAATTTTATAGTTTATAAATGTATTACATTAAATTAAACTTAACTAAACTTTGTTAATGTATAATGTAGTAAATCAATTATAGATTTCAACAATGCATATTTTAGTCATTTTATACTATCATTATAGTGCTTGAAAGTCAGTTGTAATTCAAATATATGTAACAGTCGCTGTTATTGGTCACAAGAAAAGTGCAGTTGTAAAATCTTATATGATTCCTGATTGGATAAATTGTTCACTGTTTTGCAGAGGGCCATGGTTGCTCGCAGTTTCCCGAAAACAAAAGCATAAAAATTTTCGAGTGCGTCAGTTACGTATTTTATTCACTGTCAGAACAGTACAGTATCTTTGCAATTATGTGGAGACTAATCTGCAAGAAGAATGTTACGAAATTTAATTCGGCCGCCGGATTTTTCGCCAGAAATTTCGCCGATGCTCATAAAACGGCCGCGTCTCCATTCGCACTACCATCGGAACCCTCTACAAGCAGCAGTAAGATTTCAATTGATTTAGTTGTCCGTAATTAGTAATATTATTAATCTATTACAATTAGTTTCAAAGCCGGAAGAGAAGTTACCGTTCTCGGACATCGTTTCCAAAACAGAAATGATCGTCAACCAGAAACCGGATGTATCATTGAAAGTACAGGAAGAAGACTTGCATAAGCCAATACCATTCGACGATGTTCCCGGACCTTCCGCTTTGCGTTACATTTCGAAGATCTGGAGCGTCATTCCGATTTTTGGAAATCAAGTCACTACGAGTACTCTGCAATATGTTCTTAGTGCTGGTAAAATATTTGGTAAAGATTTCTAAGTACTAGAAGCGCATATATCATCAAAACATATAATTGTAATAAATTATTTTATAATTCCATTCATTTATAGGTAGTCAGATAAGTTGGGGTAACAATTTGGCTCTGTTCCGTTATCTCTTGAATGAGTATGGACCTGTGGTACGTCTCCATGGTCCATTCGGAGGAGATGTCGTTATTTTGAGTCGCCCAGAACACGCGAGCGTTGTTTTTCAAAACGAAGGACCATACCCAATTAGATCAAGTTTAGATTGTGTCGAAAAATATCGTTTACAGTACAGATTATACCGACAAGCTGGACCATTTTCCATGTAAGTATGTAGAAAATATATTAGTTTTAATATAAAACTCTTAAAATATGAAAAGTATGTAAGCTTTTAATAACTCCTTTGATATTAATAACTCTAAAATTTGTGAATCTTTAAATTATATTTTTCATTTATAGGCATGGACCAGAATGGGAATCACTGCGAAAAAGTATTGAGCCCGCTCTTGAACAGTCGTTGAATTATCAATGCGACAGAATAGCGAAGACTTGCGATAATTTTGTTGGTCGAACTTCGGTGATTCGAAATCGCCAGTTAGAGGTTCCGAAAAGTTTCAAGGAAGAATTAAATAAGTGGTGTCTTGAATGCTTGTGTGGTATTATGTTTAATAAGAGCCTAGGATTTTTGGATACCAAAGGATTGAGTTCCACAGCCGAGACCAGCATATTGTTAGATTCCCTTTCAGAGGCAACACATGCTATAAGAAAATGCGAATTTGGTATTGAATAATAAAATAATCATTTGAACCTATTGCTATTCAAATACATAATATTTCAGGTTTGCACATGTGGAAATTCTTTGAAACACCGGCGTGGAAAAGATTGGTACAGAACTGCGATACCATTGATCATATTCTGGGTAGTTATTTGAAGAAGTCCCAGGAAACATTACGCGAACGCAAAGAAAAAAATCTAGAAACTAAAGCGGAAGACGTTTCGTTGATTGATTGCTTCTTGGTGAAGGACTCTATGGTTGTCGAAGACATTCTTACCGTACTTTTGGATATGATGCTTTTGGGTAAAACATTTATTTTTACCACAAAATTTATAGAAGAATATTTCATGTGAATATTACTTGTAATCTTTAGGTGTTAATATGACAACGCATAGTGCTGCATTCATGATGTACCATTTGGCAAGGAATCCCAGAGTCCAGCACAACTTATATCAAGAAATTTCTAAATTGCCTGAAACTCTTACAAGGGATCATTTGAATAATCTTCCTTATTTAAAGGCGTGCTTGCATGAAAGTTTAAGGTTGAAACCACCCATGCCAGTGTTGAGTAGAATCTTAACTAAAGATATCACTGTTCATGGATATAGAATTCCAAAAGGTAATTTTAGAATTTACAAATGGTTTTTGCTAAAATTATCTAATTTTGTATAGGTACTTTTATGCTGATCGCAACAAACTTGTCCAGTTTGAGAGAAGAACACTTTGAAGATGCTTTGAAATTTAAACCTGAAAGATGGTTAGGAATGGAGGTGAACAAAGACATGGAAGCTTTGGCTACCATTCCATTTGGTTTAGGACCTAAAGCCTGCTTGGCAAAGAATTTAGCTGAAGTTCAAATTTGCTTTTTGATTATTAAGGTAATTTCATTTGAATGTATTTATCGACAACACATTAGACCAAAGGGCTATCGACCTAAATTTGTCTGTCCTTATAATTTATTATGTATTTATTATTAATATAAATATTTCTTTCAGATGCTACGTAAATTTAGAATTGAATATCATTATGGTGACATTGAGAGCAATAATCAGTTATTAGCTGCTCCAACTCGACCGTTAAAATTCAGATTAGTAGACCGTTTAGATGGTTAATTTAAATGTTTGTTCTTTTGGTTTCGTCTAATAATGTTTTTGCTCTCATTTTTTTCTATCTATAAATAAAAAAGTTCCATGATGTTTGTGTTATTCACTCTTATTATTATTTTATAAACCCCACCATTATTAATTAATTAAAAGTTCGTCAAATAAAACTTTCGAATTTAGGTATAACAAAAAATCGAATATTTAAATTAATACTAATTACTATTACTGTAAATAGAACAAAAATATATAAATATTATTAAAGGAAACTTGACTGTTTCTTTCTGGAAATAATGTAGATTGAATGTTTAAAATGAAATACATTTGTTATATTAGTAACCACGGTCGTGTCTTTCAAAGAGTTTTCCTATAAGCTAACTGACTTAATTGATGATGTTAGATATACTTTGTAACTTTGGTATGACTCTTTATATTATTATATAGTAATGTGGCTCTCATTGATCTGATGCGCATTTACCCATATAAGTTATGCAAAATATAACGTTGCCGGAAGATAAGTATGTATTATGTTATTAATTATTACTGATATGTTTTATATAATATATCAAATGAAAAATGCAGGAAGTAATTGATTGTAGTGGATACTTATTTATTGAAATTCGTATTGTTTCGTAAAAATATAAGAAACATGATCATGTGTATAAAGAAATCAAATGAAATATTAACATGCTTTTATTTACATAAATTTTGGTTAACTTAATATCATTAACAAGACTCGATGTCTTTCAAATTAAAAAAATATAAATCAATAAAACTGGATTTTATCATAATATATAACAAAATAAACAAACATATAGTGTACACAAGAAAGAGAATTGAACGTAATAATAAAGATTATTGGTCAAACACTGACGACAATTTCTTCCAATATGTTTTAAATTAATTGCCTTTCTAGTATACATATATGTTGATATATAATTTACACAATACATTTACAATATATTTTTTACTATACTGCTCCTACGTAAAAAAAGAAATGGCGAAATATTTTATATATATTATATATAAATTGTATTCACATTTAATACCTAAATTAATTAATAAGTAAAACAAAAATGTTTATATATCTTGCACGTAAATTAAAAAAATTGTTATTCCCGAAATAACAAAACAGAATTGTTATTTGTGCGCTATGAAATTTCGACCTCAATGCCATTTCCTCGCAAAATCTCCCTCAGCGCTTTATTTTCTCTATCCAGTTCCACGTTTTTCGATTTCAGTGATTCTACATTTTCACTCAGTCGCTTATTATCTTTCACGCATATCTCGAACTTTTCTCGAAGGTCGATAATGTAATCACAAGCCTTTGCCAAAATACCGCCCTTCGACTGGCCATCGTAATGTCCATTGCCCTTCACCATATCCGATGACGTACTCTCCGGTATTATTTTAGACAGCTTTGTAATCCAATTGTTTATTTTGTCTCGCCTCCTGCGCTCAACCTCATTATGCGTTGCTCTTCTCCTTTCATCCATCTAGAATTACAAAACCATATTTATTATATAGTAATGTCAAAGTGTTAGATCAAACCTTTTTCACTTTTGAAACAGTATTAACATTATCCATAATACCAGATCGAGGAGCAATTACTCTACCTGCTGTACTAGTCTGACTGCTAACAAAAACTTCATTTGGATTTCCTATTACATAAAGTTGACCATTGCCTGCAAGAACTTGCTGCACTCCTGCATTTGTGTAAGAGAGTCCTGATATTGTTGGAACTTCCTCTTCAACTTTTAATACTCCATAAGTTACTGTACCTATAATTTTAAGATATAGCAATAGTCTATTAGTTATTACAATATTTTTACCATCTGCAGTTCTAAAAGAGTATTGTACATCTTCTTGAGGAGTTTCCAATAAGGTTTGAGGAGATAGATGATCCACCCTAGGGTCATCATCACTGCCTACACTATGTTCATCCATAGTTAATGTATGGTTCATCATTTTGACTTCATTTGTATCACTATAAGAACAAACACATGGATTAATAAAAATAGAAAAATATATTACATGGCATTAGTTGTTAACTAAGTTGCCTATAGATAAATATTAGAAGAAATAAGTATAAATATACAACTATTTATAATTCATGAGCTTGTTAAAGTTTGCAATGCTTTAACTTAGAAGATGATACTTATATGTTAAAAAGGAACTGCTGGTAAGAGAAAAGAATAAGAAATTATTTAAATGACATTTTTTGTAAGTGAATAAATAAACAAAAATGTGCTGATAAAGCTAAAGGACTTTGTCCCTTGTTGTACTATAGTATAGTTCATATCTATGTTCAATATGCATGCATATGCAACTATGTAGTACCATCATATTACTCCCATAATATGCCTTTGACACAGCAAATTATCAACAATGAGAAATAATCGACAATTACAATCAACACATAACATTGCGAGTGACCTTGCAATTCGTACCAATAATCGTTCGTGGTTACATAACGACAGGGGCAAAGAATGTGGCGATGCCGCTAATGACCAACTTACGCATACTTTGTTTCTAACGGGTCCAATAGATCCATTTGACAGTGATATCCACCTCAAATCTTGCAAATTTTTGAATTTTCCGTCAATTTTGGTCACGGGAACAAAACCAGGTCATGTGACGCGACAACGGCGGTGCTTCGACAAATGACATTGGCTGCGGCTGCGTTACGGAATAATTACCAAGATTGCAACCTGACAACACAAAATGAAAATGATCTTTCTATAAATATATAGGCTTTCAATTCTTTTGATTTTCCTCTATATTCATTAAATTACACAATAATTCTTCTTCGAATTTAGGGCTTTCACCTTCCCTAATACAGATAGTGTTTCGAACTGCTAATTTCCTTAAGTCAGTGTTTCCTAATTTTTCGACATCTATGTACCAGTGAGTACCTGTGAGGATTACGTTTCAGGAAAAGCTGAAGTGTCAGTAATGAATAGATTAGATACAGCATATACAAGTATTCCATCATAATTTGATTCCCTGCTTGTTAATATCTTAGATGTGGTTCCAGATCCAAAAGCCTGTTCTATTTTTGTAATCCATTTTTATAAAACTTAATGTATAAGTCTAAATAATCGGATTAAAATTTGTCCTAGAGGCAAGCAAGTTCGATACAAAAAAATATTAGGGTAACTACATCCCATTTCTTCATATATTTGCTAAAAAACGTGTATTCAAAGGACAGGCTTTAGTGTAATAAATGATTTTAACGCCATCAGTCTTTCCATCCCCCAAATACTGACCAAAGTTTTTATACCAAAAATTTAGAAAGCTTTGGAAGAACAAAAATGAGACAAATGATTCTAACATTTCAGAAATAGTAATAAAAAATCTATAAATAGGATTAAATTAATTTATATCATAGTATCAAATAGATACAATTTAATATTTGAAAATTTCTTCAATTAACTTGCAAATTGTAATATTATCAAGTTATTATGAAACATTTCAACAAACTCAAAATTAATCTATTGTCACAATACTTCTAGTTATTATTATGATATCTTTTATTAATATTACGGCTCTATATCTGATACAATGTTGATCCTATTTTGATACTAAATAATTTTTAATTTGTATGCAACCCATTCTACTATACTGATATTTGAAATTGATCAATTAACAATTTACTCTTATTAGTCTTTCTTAATTAAGACTTTGTATAATTCCCAAATTTCTAGAGAGTGATCAGAATCTATTCATTCTCAATTGTAATATTATAGAAAATGTGAATTTTAAATTTCGCTCACTTAGATTTAGTATTATTCGTAGTTACTATCAGGGGTAACAATGACCCATGTAGCGGCGTATCATGGCAATTCTGGAAATCAAGTGGCGCTCCAAGTGGGATACTGAGTACTATTAACCACAACAACATTACATAAACTCAATATATACATAACAATTATGTTTTTCCCATATATAAGTCAGGCTCTATATGCTTTCAATATATAATTGAAAATAATTAACTTCTTTTTTTATTTAATATTATTACGAATTATATAATTACAGAAGAGAAGCATTTAATTAAATGTTTATATTATTACAACGGGCTGTTGACTGTTAAATTATAAATCCTTATATTCGATTTTTCCTAATTAGTTAATGTTTAGATATTTGTATGCCATAACTAAGGACTAACTTGTAAATAATGTTTAACAGACGAATACATTTAAAGTTACCAAATCCGAAGAAATAACTAAACAGATTTTCAAATAACACTATTGTTTTATTGTTACGTGATTATCTGTAAATTACGGCTTCTGTAAATGGTAAACTTAAACATACAATTAAAGAGATCCGCCACATTTTCAGATTATAAACAGGTGCACCCTCGTGAAGGTAAATGTGTCCTCTTGCATCAATTCAGAGGCTGTGTTTTGCGCTTGAATTAATACCTGGTTACCATCTTCAAATGATAAACCTTTAGCACCTGGACATGCGGCCACGTGGAAGTCGTTTCTCCCATCACAGCAAATGAAAGCAAACGCATGACCGCACACCCGGAGAAGATGATAAGTAAGGTGACCATACATGACATTTGTCCCGAAAAATAGTAGTAATATATTTTTTATTTTGTTTAAAAATGAGTACGGTGATTAATTGATTAATTAAAAGAAAATATTATAGATCATTATTTAAAAATATAAAAAGAAAACAAATATTTATAGCGTCCCGAATTCCGAACTCTGGTCACCTTAATTATAAGGAAAGTTTGGAATAGAAGGAAATACTGTGTCCAAAAGGGTTAAAATAAAAACAAAATAAAACTACACCTGAAACAGAACACAAACATATACATATACAAAACGACAATAATTACAATAAATTATAATACTTCCATTGCATTTTTCTTACATTCTTTTTGTATTTGTTTATATTTTTTCTATATCAATTTGTAATGCAATGCTGCACAATATAGTCTAATTGTGCTATTTTCGCAGTTAAGCTATTCACAACAATCTACAAATATATAATTACGACCCATTTCATTCCTCAGACGCAGTACATAGGGGCAAAATAAGGATACACAGAAGGAATAAGGTAATGTTCGAACCGGAGACTCGGCGATTCTAGGAAAGGACGGAGAGCCTTCGGATAGGGTGGTTAAGCTTTTTATACTATTTTACTTATTTTTTAGTATTTTATTGTTTTTTTTTGTATTTTTGCTTGTTTTTTTTTAGTATTTTTGTTTCTTTTACTATTTTAATTTTTGTTTTTATTTTTGGTATTTTTGTATTATTTTTTTTTCTATTTTTG
>JAFMTC010000101.1:486798-520425 GCA_018845635.1 Nicrophorus orbicollis | reverse complement strand
GATCCATCCAAATCTCAGCCTTCGTAGATGGCACTCACGGAGAACACGCACCATAATTTCGCAACAAATACGCACTAAACTACCGGAAATTTAACACACGATCCGTGATTCTAATTAATTCATCAGTTGCAAATTGAATAACGAGACTTGCCGGTTGAAGAACAAGAGCCATAAGCTAACAGAATGTAAGACTGGGTCCTAACGACATCCTGTCGCGAATTGCAAAAATTGAAAATCGGGGAAACCGCGAGCCCCTAGATCCGCTGTGATCAGTCGGTGATTGCTCGTACATTCGAATACAAACAACCCCTCAACGGATGCACCTCGAGAAGGTTTTCGCACAGACGGTCTTGCCATTCGATGCTATTCACTGCGAACATGACTAACATAGAATGGCCTGGCATTTGTAATACCTTGCATCCATATAAATAATGAATAAGTGATAAAAAGTATCGAAGCTGTAATAAAAAATATATGAGAAATTAAGTTTGGAATTACTCACGATTGATCAACATAGTCGGTAATTGGTAATTTTTATTCAAAAGCCACGAAATATTATTTATTATTGCGCATTTCTAATTGGAATGATGTTGACTTAAGAAGGGACGCGCACAACTGTAGCATGGATCGTGCCAAGAAAATTTCAAAATGGTCGCAACGCGTCATTTGAAATGTGTAGTTGGACATCGAATTTGCGGCACTAATTAACGATTATATGTGATTGGAATAACGGCAATTAGTAAATGAGCCTTTGTTTTGTGTTAATACACTAACCTTATGAAAGTACAGCGATTAATGAATGCACAAAATAGAATTTTCTTTGGAGACCCTTGAAGACGACGCATCCGCGACGAAAACCAACGCGCTAAACACACTACTGCGGAGCTGTTGAGTTCACGTGATGCGTCTCGGCCAATCAGCGCATCGCATTTGCAGCAACAAAAAAGAGAATCGGCACATCGCTTATCTCTTGTGGAACGAAAATAACAATAGAAGAGCTCAACTTAACGATATTGAATTTGCCTGTTACTTTTATTTTCATATATTTTTTGTTTTAATAAAAATGAAAGCTTTTTTTTGTTCAGATCAGAGACGTGTATATATGTTCAGTTCGTTGAAGTGCAACAAAAAACAGCATTTTTTTTCTAATGCGAAATCTTCGGGCCAAAAACAACGATTTACTCACATTTCTTTACCGAAATTCAATTGGATCGGCATCTCAACAAGCCATGATTAGAATGATGTTAACTGAAGAAACGGAAAACGAAAAAAACAAGTATAAATGAAGTTATGTAAATGCATATCGTGAATAGTATACGTAACTTACCAAATAGCATATTTTCAAATAAATTCTTTATAAAAGAAATAGTAAATTGTAATAGAAAATTAACATTGTAGTGCAGGTGTTGTCTGAAGGTGTTCATTCCTTATCTTATAGATATAATTTATGCGTTCGATAAAAACACAGTTGCATAGTGCAGGTGTTCACTCCTTATATGGAGATGATTTACGTGTCCACCGCAGGTGTTCACTCCTTATCAAATAGAGTTGCGTATTAAAATATCCAACCTAATTATACCCACAAATGATCATTTGATTATTTCAAATTATTTGCGCCAATAAATATGGCGACACCTGATGAGTTACTGAATAAATAATCCAGCACCTCCACGGCCACATACAAAAATGATTCATTGGATTCCATTACACTGTTTCCCCCACTGGTTACAGCGTTGCCTTAATAACTGACGTTTATTAAACAGACTGAAAGCAGCTGATAGTAGCAGCTGATTTCCCTGCGGCAACAACATACAAGTCAATCAAATAACAAACATTTATTTGTTTTTAGTAAATGTTTTGCATGAATCATTTCAACAACGTTTTTGTAATTGCTAGTTGTAAATACGTGATTCATATATTCTAAAGCATCTTTGTACTAGTACATCATGAGTAGACCACAAAGCTATGGCTCAATGGCCTCTACTTCGGATGTGCAATTTGCAGCAAAAATCTTGACTGAATTTAATAACCTGTGTGATAACATAGTTACTAATATATACACAATAAACCAGAGTGGGAAAACTCTGGAATCATCCTTTAAATCATTAGGAACAAGTAGGGACAATGAAGGATTGAGAGGAAAAATGTAAGTAATGCAATTAATTACTTTAGATATGCATTTATATTTATGACTTTCTTTAATTCCAGACATGTTACTCAATTAAGTACAAATGAAATAATTTCTGAGACACGTAATAATTTACATAAACTTAATATGATTGTAAGAAAAGGACAGAAGCAACAGAAATTGCAAGTTGAGAAGCTAACAGAAAATTTCAAAGATGCAATAGATAGGTATGGTCAATTGCAGAGAGTAAGTACTAATTGATGCATTTTATTAAAATATATGTAACGTGTTGATTTTGTAGCAAGTTGCTGATAAAATGAAAACACATTTAATGGTAGTAGCAAATCAACCCTTAGAGTGTAATGCAAATGAAGATCAATACCAACAACAAGCATTAAAAGTGAGAGAGTTGGCTTTTGAACATGATATGTTGCAAGACAAGGAGATAAGAATTAGGCAGATTGAGGCGGATGTTATTGATGTTAATCAAATCATGAGAGAATTAAGTGCAATGGTAAATGAGCAGGGAGAAGTGATGGGTAAGTACTATGTTTAAAGTTAATAATCTTTTTATTGATTTTTGTTTTTGTTCCAGATCGAATAGAGAATGGTATCGATTATGCTACAGGGAATGTAGAAGAGGGTACATCTGAAATCATAAAGGCAGCTAGTTATCAAAGGAATTACCGTTGTCGATTGTTAATTTTATTTCTAATAGCATTCATCATTGCAGCAACCATAGTTGGGGTACTTGTGACACAACTAAAACGATAAAAGATTTATAATTTTACATTATATATATTATTTTACTTTGAAGCCAGTATACAATATCAATCAATATTCATTATGTTAATTTTATATTTAAAATGTCTCATTTTTTAAAGTTAGGTGTCATATGCTTAAATTTTAACAAAGTCGACTCAAAATGGCTTCTCAGCGCATATATTTTTGTGCTCAAACTGATCCGCTTATGGAGTACTTAAAGAATTATATACCCATCTTCGCATTACAATATTCAATGTTTCATATATTTTTTGTATTAATTCCTATTATACCGCTAGGAATACAAATTAATTGAATAAATCATTGATTTCGATGATTCACTTGTCAAAACAATAATATAATAGGTAATCAAATAAGTAGCAAAAATTGTTTGTTGGTGAATGTGTTTTTTTCCAGTTTATGTTTTTTGTAATATGTGATATAAGAGGCTAAAATAAAGCACAAGAAACGAAGTTTATTAATATGTTTAAAATTGATTAAGTGCTTGTTTCCGGTTCATTATGAATTTCAAGCCTGCTTCTTTTAACATAATGTTTAATTTTCTCTTCCAAACTCTCTGAAACATAAAATAAAAGTAAACGAAACTTTCACCAAAGAAAAATCATACCGCATCTTTTTCGTTCCATTAGGGGAATGTATCTTTTGGCCTTGTTTTCAAGATGCAGATAATTTTGAACTTCCAATTCCGTAGGGCATGATTTGTCTAACTCGCTGAGCATGGAAAGAATCATTGTTCCTCTGTAATAAGATTTAAGTATGTATCGTTCTGTTTTAAAATTCTGCATACATCCTTACTTGACATTGTGGAAAGTCCACATACTTTTTAACTTAGCTTTCACAACAGCCAAGGAACTTTCATCATATTGCCAATTATTTTCCATATTATAATCACATTGGAAAAGATTTAAAGGAACTTCACTTGCCATAAAATATTCAGGTTTTCTGAAATATGCCATCATTAATATTGTGGTAAGTTTTCTTAATAATTTATACCTTGAGTTTTTATTCACATCAAATAACTCTTCAATTATAGTTTCCTCTTCTTTTCCTTCACCAATTAAAAATAGTACAGCCATAATGCACCTTATTTGGTGCCATAGAAATGCTTTTCCTCTTATCGTTATCACATACATTGTTCTTTCTGAATGTCAAATAAAACTATTGTAAACAACAAGTATCTTTGATATCTAGATCTTACCATTATCTTCTGTGTTGTTTTCATCAAATACACTAATATCAATGAATAGAATATTTCTAATATATTCAACAACACCATTTCCAACATCCATTTTACAGAAATTTCTAAAATCGTGAGTTCCCAGCAGATTTTTTGAAGCTCTCCTCATTTTCTAAATAAACAATACACCTATTAAAATATAATTATTTCTTTTCAAATATTTGATTACATAAATACAATTATCTAACCATAAATATAATATTACCTCTATATTTAAACATGACTTCGGAAAGAAGTACTTGTATGTTCTTCCTGTACAATCAAAGCGTGCACTGACTTCTGGTTTTACTGGACACCAAGCAACACATTGTATATTATCTGGCAAAACACGGTTCAACAATTTGCAATAATCTAATTCATTTTCAATATCATCTTGGTTATCAGCTGACAATTTACTTCTTAAGTCTATTGAAATTACCTAAAATCCTATTTGTGTAATTATTTCAATTTCTAATATAATTAATAAAATAATTACTTGACCAAAAGAACTAACACCTTTATCAGTTCTTCCACACCTATGATAGTTTGAGTTTTCTCGATCCTTGATTAAACATGTTCTTGTTAGAGATTCAAATAAGTTATGTTCTATTGTTTTTGTGGTATCCTCCTGGACAACAAAGCCTTGGTAATCCCATCCTAAATAAAAGAACTTGAGCAGAACATGCCTAAACAGATACCTTAAAATAACATTATTAATTTGTATGCATTGAATTTCTAAAAAGTGAATTACTTGGAAGAGTCAAATGGCTTTTTAAATTTATTTACAGATGTTTTAGTGTCAGTGGTTGATTTTACAAGAAGTGTCTTCAGCTGCACATTGTGAGCTTGGATTGATTTGATTTTTTCAATTAATTGCTGAAAACAAAATCAAATTGAATATCTGAAGAGAAACTATGATGGATGACCTACATCATTAGTCAATTGTTTCAATTCTTCCAAATTGAAATCCTTGTTGTTTTGCTTCTTAATCTTAATGCTACTCATTCTGTTTTGGTCCTGCCTTTGAAAACTTGAATGAACTGAATACTTTTGTATGGTTATGTTTACACCTAACCCATGTGTTTCAATATTACATTGTTGGCAAGGATTCTAATCAATTATCTATACTTTCCATTCATATGGAAAGCCTCTACAGTTAGAGTTGCCTTCCATTTGTTTGACATCTCTTCCTAATTTGCAACATCCAACAATTGCTTTGAAATACAAATGCATGTCTCTGTATATTACACGAATTTGGTTGAAGATTTTCAATTTGCATACGGTCGTATAAGAACACAGACATGTCAGCCAGCAAGCGAATTGCATATTGGATGTCCGAGAAGAAATTGCAGAAGATCAATTGGGATGAGTTCAAGGAGATTAGTGCCAAATACGGATTTGAATTATTTAAGGTAATATAAATATCCAGACATCTTTGACATATCCTTCCACCATTCTTATAAGTATCTGTAATGATGATTTACGTGGTAAATCATATTGTTATGTTGTTTACACTTATACATTTTCATGATAATCATATACCGAGCACATTCTTCAATTAAAAATTAGCATAGATCTGCAAGATTTGTTTAAATAATGTATTTATGTTGATGCGAGTCTTTGGTTGCCTATACACATTTTCAGTCTTACAATTTCAAGTTTTGATGTAATCGTTTATCAAAAAATATGATTAGCATATTATTTGTCGACTGAATCGATTCAATTTAAATTTGTATCAATGTAAGATAAAACTTTAAAAAAGCAATAATTGCATCATTAACACTTTTTATTTTATTAACTAGTTTTAAATTAACATTTCTCTAATTATTGTTCTTTATCCATATTTTTGAAATGAAAACAAATGTTATTATATATGTTTACCTATGTCATTAAGTAGTATTTATTTTTATTATCTCCGTTAGGAATTTTGTATAATTACGACTGCACCTGTTGTAAAAATTTTGAAAGACTACTGTACTTAGTTTTTTAATTTACCTCCTATTACTTTGTTTATTACTATTGTAACCTTTCCTGTTTATTTTTTTAATATATCCCCTAGTTTTACAGAATGCTCAATTGAAGTTAGTACTTGAACAATACATTTATATTATATAATTTTTGTATTTAATTTCAACAATTATAATTTATTTAATAATTATGCTGCATTTTGCGTTCTACATACTCTTAATACTATTGCTGTCGGCGTCTTAAAGTCGTTGTATACAAGTAGTTGACTATTTATGTTTCAGCTGGATTTAAATCGATCCTTGCAGATGCAAGGTCCCATTACAGTATTTCTACATAAGTTAACAGATATTATAGCGTCAGCCGATCAAGGCGATTCAAACGTGAGTAAAGTAAGTCATATTGCAATGAAATATGTAATTCGTTAATTTCAGTGCTCAAAAATAATCCAATCAGTAGAGAGTTACATATCAGCTCATGACAAGTTAATCGTCATAGATCCGATAGAAAAATTACGTCAATTACTCAACCGTTACCAATCCTATACCATAATTCAAAAGACAGATCTTCATAATTATGGCGTCTTCACTCCAAATTTCTGCGAGATCACCGAGCGCAACACCAATCTGATAGCTGAGAAGCTGAAAGCCGCCAACATTTCGTACCCGTTCATATGTAAACCACAGCTGGGACACGGATCGAAAAAGGCTCATGAAATGCTTATCATCTTCAACGAAAACAGTTTGGAGGACTGCAAAGCTCCGTGCGTCGCTCAAAACTTTATAAACCATAACGCTCTGCTCTTCAAGATCTTTATTGTCGGCGAGAAAAGCTACTACGTTGAAAGACCGTCTCTGAAAAATTTCTATGCCAGCGATAGTTGCTCGATACTATTCGATAGCGGTGCCGTGTCGAAAGCTGGCGCTCAGAGCAACTTGAGTATTTTAGAGGAGACGGAAGTTAGCAAAGTTCCGGCTCCAGATGATTGGGTTTTCCAGAAAATCTCAACTACATTAAGGAAAGCTTACGGCATGGAATTGTTAGGTGTTGACGTGGTCATCGAGAATAATACCGGCCGTTACGGGATTATCGACGTCAATGCGTATCCAGGTTACATAAATTCATATTTGATTCATATTGAATGAATTAATGAAACAACGATTTTGGTTTTAGGTTACGATGGTTTTCCGAACTTCTTCGAGGCCCTCTTCCAATGCATTTCCGACAAAGTGAACGCAGTGGGAGATACAAATGAAATAACTACTTGTGATAGTAACAAAATTCCAAAACTTAACAACGATTGTCGTGATATGAAAGCGACAATTATTTAATTATACAGAACCGGATATTCCATTTATTTTACAATTTCCCATCCACCAATTGTCAATATTGGGTTTCAACTTTACACATTATTAATAATTAATTTTCTATCAAAAGTGATTTTACACATTCTCTATTTTATGTTTTATTTAGTTTATAATGTAAAAGTTTATATTATGTTTTGTGTTATCAAAAAATGTAACATTATTTTTCATCAAAGTTGTAATCATGATTTAATTATCTAGTTATTAATGATATTAATTAAATGTGTAGATTTCTTTATTTCATCTATAATATATGTATTTTATTGAAAATATTTTGAATGTGAATATTATAATGTATATATATATATTGATTCGTTTCGATGTAAGTTTTATTTAGTAATAGAAGGAAAATGATATTAGTGAAAAGAATAGGTACAAAATATAATCTAAATAATTAATTTAAGTGAAATTATATAATGGATAATGATGGAATTCCATGGGTTTTGGGACAACATTTTATATGCAAACTTTAAACATGCAAAAGAACAGTCTTTTTCAACTGCCAATGAATGTTATGCGCATTGCGCATATACAAATATTTAGCTTTCTTATTTTTTATACGAAATGTTTTTAGCAAAACTGGTGCTAGATTTCTTTATACAACTCATTGTAAGAGCAACATATTTTTAATGCGTCTTAAACCCGTGAATATTATGATGGATGAATCGGTTAGTTTAAAAATATTACGTATTTAATCAATTTTATGATATTATATTTGTTCTATAAATAAATAATTGAAAACCCAAACATTGTTTCACTGCTTCGAATAAATAGATCAAGCCTCGAATTAATTATACACATCAATGTAATTCAAATTTATTGTTATTTAATTAATCAAATTAAAATTAACTAGTTATGCAAATTTACGGTATCAAATGTCACCGATGCCATAAAAGGAAACAACTTGATAATAAATGCATGGCACTAAATCGGAGAAGTTGACCGCTCAATCCATCAATCATCTTCCATTAAATATCGCATAGAGTAGACTACATCTGCTCGGGCTTCGGTTATGTAACGGATTTTTATCTCTCTCGATTTCATTAACTGTGTATTGCGTATGGAAGAAACAAGGAAAATTTTAAAAATTGCTTGGCATTCTTTAAACTTCAAACAGAAATGTGTTAATTATAATTTCCATCGATAATTACTGTTTATTGCAAACAGGTAAATTTTATTACACCCAGGTTTTCTTGTGTGCCGAAGAATTTACGTTCATGCTTCTTTCTCTTTCTGTTCGACTTTATTATGTAGACAATGTAATATATTCTTTAAGGTGGTATTTAAATATCTACAATTATAATGATTATGAAATTATCCTTTCCACCCCCTTCGACGATTGCCGTTTCCTTATCGATTATTGATTATCACGTTGGGACAAGTGACCTTTCGTAAAGCGGTTTTTCTTGACAAACACTCATTGCGTTTCATCTTTTATACGACTCTTTTTCATACAAATTTTATGGTATAGAATGTATTATTTTATGTGCAATTTTAATGTTACATTTGGATAATAAATCTTAAATTACACAAATATTTAATTTGAATATATTTATTAAATAACATAAATAATAAAAAAACAATGAATGGATATATAATTTTGTGAGAATTATGCTAAGAATATATTTTCTGGCAATTTTGAAAGTACTCTTCGTCAAATAACTAAAGAAAATAAGTTTGTCAGATATTTCGCTTTGTATTTATTTACATTACCGTAATTTGAAGAAATAGTTTAAAAATTGCATCGTTAATTTAAATTGTTGATTTGTTGTGGCCGACCATTTTATTATTGTTTATTATCTTATTGATATGTATACCCCTACATCCTTTTTAACAATTAAACACATATGTTAAGTATCCATCAAATATACAAACGAATACTTGTACGTGACTAGTTTTGTTTGTTGCGATACTATAATAATTATAAGTTAATCTTTGGTTAGCCTTAGCTAGTGGAACAACTAGCAACTTAAGAGAATAACTCTTAGTAATAAACAGGAGATCACCACTTATATAGTTGACTTCTCCATAAAAACACTCAACTGTACAATAAAACTACTTAGAATATTCGTATTTGATATTCATAAACCCCTCAAAGACTTCAAAACGACGTAACTACGAGATAATCCACGGTGTCCAGAGATTTTTAATCCCGAGATACGACAGATTGTTTGGTTATTATTCAAAATTAATTTGGACTCACGTGAATTTATGTTGTATGGAAAAAGCAATTATTATTTTCAATATGTAGCAACAATTACACTAAAATGAAATTAAAGACTAAAATTAATACAAAGGAAAGAGAAATAATATACAATGTTATTGCCGAAAGGGGTTACAGACCATTATAGATTTTTCTGCCCTACAAAAATACGAAACCTATAACAATATTTTTGGTAAAAACAAAAAATGTACATAAATTATTACATATAAATATATATTAAATTAAAACTATATTTCATAAATATATTAATATGAGTCGATTGCATAAGATAAAATAAATGTTGCAATGTTTGTATTCTTTTTGTTTGTTATTGGTTTTGAAGTATATGCTTATTAATTATGATATTTCTGTTGTAGTTCAAGGTTGGTCTGTGAGGTAGATTATCTATTCTGGTCTAAGAGGCTGGGCAGCACGAGTATTTTGGCGGGATAGGAGCATTTGGTGCGTGGAAGTTGTACAAGTTCGCGTTTTAAGAATGGAGCGGTTACTATTAAGCGAGTAAAAGAGTTGTTTAGTTGGGCAGTCATGTCGCGGCCGAGCGTGTAGAAAGAACGGAAAGAACGGAGCCCCCCAAGAGATATTATTTATCAATAGCGAAACCACGAGAATACGGTCAAAGTCAAACCCGTGACATCGACGCGAATATCCCTTGGGCCCTTCGATCCACTCTTCAACATCGATCTTCGATTACTCCTTCCCCGATCAATATCAGAAACACGAACAGTTTACCACAAATAAATCCATCATAAAACAGATTAAAAACAAACACAAAAACCACCTATGGACTAATTCAATTAGTTTTAGTTTGGAGATTTATACCAGTGAATCTGTGAGAGGTACATAGCAATGTGCGTTATTGGATTACAAACTATATTTGCGTCAAGGTAAAACTCCAAAAATTGTATAGTAACTATCGAACGTTCCCAAATACAATTTCGAAATATATATACATCGATGTTTGCGCATGTTGATTTTTATTTTAGACTTTGCTACTTAGTTTAATTGCCAATTAAAAACATTCGAATGAATTGCAAACTTTTATAAATGTTCGAATATTTTCTTCAATTGAGAAATATCCTTATACGTATAAAAGCACAACTTGAGCTATTCGCTCGTTTTCATTTCCAATAAACGAAGTGATATTTTGAACAGATTTTAGACGACGAAAACATGTATTTATTGGAGTGTTTTGATTTCCTGTCTATAATTATAGACTGTTTCGCGATTTCAGGAACGTCCTCCAAACGAAAACAAATTTTCGGTTAATGATCGACGACTTCGTGAGAATATCCTCCCATGCACCGAACAATGCTAATTGCTACAATTCGCGTCACCATTCTTTCTATTTAATCCTATTGGGATCGTTTAATAATTATGAGAACACCTTTTGTACCGTTTCGTACACACAAACTAATAAAGTGGAAATTAATTAGCTCCTTTTTAATTATACCCCCGGTACGTGGGAGATTTCAGGTCGATGATGCGTCTTCCTATATCTTGTGTGTGTCTTTTTTTTTGTTCTATCTCCTTTTTTCCAGGGCGATAATTCGCTTAAGGCCTCAAAGGCGTGAAGAGCGGAGATGAGAATCCATCATTTCGCGATCGTCTTCAAGAGGAGAAACTTTCTCTGTTGTTCGACTTTCTATTGTGGTCGCATCAATCCCAAATAGTGGTCTCTGTAGTTTTTACGCACAATTCGTTAAAGTTCATTTCCGTCGACACCTACTCCTTAATGATAAATCGACCTAGGAACAGAAGTTATTTATGATATATCTTCTAACCGCCTTGATAAAATGATAAATGTCATCTAGGATTTAGTTGTTTATGGATCACCGTAGCAAAGAAACGACAAAACTTTATTCTTTATTAGTTTTCCTTCTGCAATAAATGTATAGAAATTAAATACTATAATAATTAAAACATAATTAATTTGTATAAGCAACATTGTTAAAAACACATTATTTTCTAATTTGTTAACTGATTATGCATTATAATCAAATATATATCTAACATTGCAATGTTTCTTCATGATTAATAAAACTAAGAATTCTTTCTTCGTTGTAAAATATAACAATTATTTCGTTAAATTATTTGGACATTCTTGTGTTTTGATGAATTGTAAGCAAATATTTTACGGATTTGCTTATTTTTACAAATTTAAAATTAAATTTCTATTCTAAATTAATCTATAATCCCAAATATTTATAATAAGATATAAATAAGAATATTTATTATTAAAAAAAACAAAATGAACATCTAATATTTACATGAGTGAACATGAATAATTTTGTAACTTGATCATAACAATATTCACATATATTTATTACAAGATATTAAATTACAGACAATAACGTAAGTCGAAAAAATGAACAATTCGCTATTATACTATTTACGGTGCAACGATTTACTGAACTTTGCATGAACCTTTAAATGTTGCGTTCAATCAATGCTAGTCTATTGCAGAAAAAAAACACAGCATAAATACCAATCTGGAGCTCTTTTGCGAGTAAATAAACAAGGCACACGGTAATTATTTTTATTATCTCGTAATCTAAATTGCGTATTTGGAAAGTTGGTTCGAACCGTGCGGAAGAGAAGCAAATAACAAAATCAAAATAATTTCATTTCTAATGATTCCGCATGAATGAAGTGTCTCAAAATGTTTAACGTCCTTGACATAAGGAAAATCTTGATATCGCGTAAACATAAGTCACGTAATAACAATGGGTCGGTCATGCAACAGCAGTAACGAAAATAAATAAGTGAACGTAATATAGCAATCCTTTGAGTAAGTAATTATTTTAAGTGCGGGAACTTTTATTTTTATGATTCAGACATAATTTCTGCTTAATGATATTTTCAGTCGGGGTCCGGTAATGGCACGCAGTGCAATTTGCGGGGACTCAAAAAGATACCGAAAACGAGCAAGGATGAGCATATATGTATAAAACGGAGGAATAATTACAATGATTAGTATGATCGTTTCAAGGTGTTTTTAATGTTTCTCCCGTGTAATTTTGCCATTTTGCGGTCGAACTGCGGTCGCGGCGCGCGAGCCGCAAATTGATTAACTTCCAATAACGCATTTTCGAAATTTGCAAAAAAAAGTAGATTACAGTATTCATCACATATAGTCGTTACCGCCTGATTAACCGTTTCATATCAAAGCATACTTTAGTTAAAACAAATGTTTGATACTATCTTTTTTAAATTTTGCTTGCTTTTTTTGTTTAATAGTAGTATCACACTTAACTCGATGACCGAAGGCTATATTTTCCTCTTCCTTTCTTTTACGTACTTAATGAGACTACTCAGATATAATAACCGCTTTGCCATTATGTATTCTCTTTCTCGTTTAATTGACGCGCATTAATTTCTAATATTATCCTCTTATTTCTGTCCAAATCTATTAAGCATTTTTCTGACACGCTATTGGGCAACGACCTCTAATTCTTTGCATCGATCAACAGCCATATTTGGAATCTGCGACGAATCTAAAGTTTTAGTTTTTGTACGATATCTTCAACTTACGTATGATATTTTTTGTTATTACTATTATGCATAATATAAGTAGGAAATACTACATTTCTATAGACGATTTAAATATTTTAAATAGAATGTAGAGAGTTAATTATTAAGAAACGATTTAGATATCTTGAAAATACAGTAATACCTCGATATACGAGTGCCCTAATATACGAGTGTTTTGAGATACGAGCCGCCGAGCGAGCGATATTTTGCTTTGAGATACGAGGAATCGCACACTACACCGCTGCACACGACACCAACAGTTTCTCCCACCTCAGACTAGAGCTTTGAGATACGAGCAAAATTACCGAAAGAATTAAACTCGTCGAGGTACCACTGCATGAATATAATTTAAAGTTTCAATATACATATATTATTTTAAATATATTCTACAGAAACTTAATAAACTTTGCCACAGTTGAGTATGAAAATATAACATTTTTAATTTAAACAAACATATTAACTAAAGGGCTGTTGACTGAGTTAATTTATAATTAATATTTATTGAATTATATAAGTACTATATCAGGAAAACAAAAATAGGACACACTACAAGATGAATGTGGTAACCATTGCAATTTGACCGTTGGCATTTTCGCTGGGTTTTAATTAAATCTAAAATATATTTTGTGGTTAGAAACATTAAAGTCGTTGGGTAGTTAAACTGTTGCTTGAAAGATTTATAACCAACACTTTTGTATGGCAATTAAACTTGTTATATACTACTTCGTCTTTCAATAGCTTCTTTTCCTGTTTCCATATCCTTCTGTATTTTAAAGATTTTCAAATACTTTTTTCTTATACTTTGTCCGAAAATTTCAATAATATTAACAATAACATTTATTGCAACAACTACAAGAAAAAGAAGAAGAATTTAATAGAATTATAAAGAAATGAAAAATAGAATATAATAATATTGCTGCAAAGGGCTGTAGACCATAGGCCTTTCTGTTTTATTTAATTTAATTATATTTATTTTTTTGAATAATATCAGCTGTGTTTAAAGTAAGTCGTCACTATATACATTACAATCCTGACTTAAACAATAACCTCATTGTCCATGCACATGATAAAGAGCTCACCTAGAAAATGTCGATTCTGCATGCTACGATAAACCTTATGAATAACATAATGAATGCGATAACGTCGAGTGTATTTGCATTAATTCACAACTAAATGGTGTTTGGATTGTTGCGTTACACAATGAGTCTTATCCAATTGTTCACTTAAAGTGGTATCTTGTCAAAATTACGTCGTATTTCTGCCGTGGAAAACAACCAACAGCAAAAAAAGGATACAAACGGGAAAGCGAGGCTTTAGTAAAACGCAATCAATATTTCGAATTAACAGGCAGCACTGGATTGTATCGGAATAATTCCACGGGTTTTAATTATTAATTGAAAATTCCCAACAAAAAACGTATTATTTCCGCAAAACAGCGGTCCGATCCGTTTTGAACATGTTCAATGAAAATGAAACAAAATATTAATGGATTGTTTGCAGCAAATGAACTTTCGCTAAATATCATAGTTTGAAATTAAATTATTAATTTAAATATTTAAAAATATAATGCTATATGAAAAAAGGTTTATCAATAAATTTCAAATAATTTCGTAATCTCGCCTATGATTAGACATTTATATTGTATGTATAATCACATATGCAATTAACAAAATTGTTAATTAAAAAAATAAAGTTTGTTAAATACAAATTTTATTAATCGAATTGTTTTTAGTTTCTAATCAAATGTTTTAATGAATCATCTTGACATACGTCATATAATAGTAAATATAAATTGAGAATACATATTTCGAATTATATTTGAAGATAATACGGACGGAGGAGAATAATAGATGCAAGAATGTTAACTTTGGATGAAGGTTATAAAATAGGTTAGAAAGCAATAAATTATGCAAGTGATGTGGAAGACGTACGGATGAATGGTATTATTGGGTGAATGACTGCCTATTGATCAAATGGACTCCGCCGCAAAGTTGAAACGTGATTGACTTTCTAAGACAATTGAAGGAGGGAGGTAGGAAATGCAATCGTAGCTGTGCAGTGCAACAGCACTCGTTGGTTGTTGTTCTTAGTGAAAAAAGGTGGATCGTGCGAAGAATTTGTCGTAAATGCTGCATGATGATAATAAAACGTTTATACAAATTAACTTGTTTCCTTTTGGTTTCTGGTTCCTCTGGCGGAATGAAGAGCGAGGACTGTTTTTATGAATATGCAAATAATAAATTTAAAGACAAATATTGATGTATGCAGATGAGTCGGGGTGGAGAGAAAGAATGCAGACGTAAATATTTATAGAAAGGAGCGGTGCGAAAATCGGCCTTTAATGCAGGTTCGGAAAGGAGAAGGAAAGAAGGTAGAAGGCGGTCGTTGAAATTGAAGTGAATTCGGTTTATATTTTTTAATTTCACTGTACGGACCGTTTTCGTGTAATTGTTATCTCGTGTAAGTGCATCCAGCAATTTCTGTCCGGCAAATGATTTAAACCTGATGCGTCATTCTAAAGGGCACACGACCCTATAATTTACCCATTTAAATTATAAGACCACGAAGACAATATAAATGGTTCCGTCTGTAAAAATGGCGCAACCATTTACGGCCATCAAGCAGCCAATCTCGGCCGATTTTCGACTGTGTGCATCGATTTCGTTGCGCATGTAAAACTGTTTATTATTCTATAAAAAATATAAGTATATGTAGGTACAATTAATTAAAATGTAATGCTTGTAAGTCTATTCTTGTGCGGTTGCTTCTTTCATGATTTTCTTCATTCTATTGCTGCGTTTGATTTTCCTTTTGTTGCGCATCGCACTCTCCTTGGCTTCGTGCGCTGCACAGGCTGCTTTGGCGGCCGCCTTCTTAGTATTAGCTAAATCTATCCGAGCAGCCTCTAATTGCTTCTGCAATTGTGCTTCGCGGTTCTTCGCCGCTTCTACTAATTGCTCTTTGGCTTGGTTCTGCTGCTGGGCACCTTGCGCTGATTGCTCCGCATTTGCTGCAAGGGCCTGGGCCACCTGCAGAGCATTCGACAGAAGCTTCACCTCCGCCTGGGCCTCCTGAGCCGCTTGCATTGCCGCACCAGCTATTCCCGCTTCCTGCTGGATTGTATTTGATTCCTCGCGTTCAACAGCCTCAGCTTCACGTACCTCCTCTTGCAGCTGCTCGACGATGGCTTGCTTCCCGGACAGAGCGGCCTCGGCGGCTTCGGCTGCTTCCAAGGCCTTCTCAGCCAACTGTTCCTTAACCTGGTGGGCAGCCTGTGCACCTGCCGCAGCTTGCGCTTCTTGCGCTGCTTTCGCTTCCTGGGCTGCCTTCTGAGCAATGTTCGTGGCTTTGGCTTTTCCTACCTCTAGACTGTTTTTGCCATCCCCCTTGTCATTGAAACCAGGACAGGACACTGAATCTGAGGACGATGAGGAGGAAGACGAGGACGAACTCGAACTCGCACCAGATCCATTCGAGGCGCCATTACCGTTCGATGCGATATTACTCTCATCATTCTTATTCTGGTCCTCCTCTTCCTCCTCGATTACTTCGCAGAAAATGGCACTTAACAATAGCAATACTATCAGTGGTACATGCAAGTTCATAATTTGAGGGTTTCGCTTCTAAACAAACATTTGACACTTTTCAAAATTAATATAAAACTTGTCAGGATGTCCTAGCCTCCTAATACCATTTACTTTCTTTTCTTTACAATATTTTAATTCTTCATTATTAAAGTCATTAGCGTCATAAATTTAATAACATATTTTACAATGACTATACAAACAAAGCGTTCAACACATCAAAATAATGCGTATATTAATGCGTTATATTAATTATAATAATAATTATAAATAGTTAGTAGTAAAGTGGAAAGGAAAGTCTCGCTACTCTCTCATGTCAAATACTTTCAATATTTATCCAACCACTTGACAATTTAAAGTACCTTGAAGTAGAAATACACTATTGATTTATAAATTAAGTAACTTTCTTAATTAGCTTAATGGACAGAACTTTAAATGCTAACAATGATGCAAATTAAAATAGATATTTTCCTTTCTCAACTAATTTGATCAGCTTAATTGTCTGACATGTAAAGTTGAACAGTCTATTAATTAGCAGTTTCCAGTGTAATTACTTTTCGAAAGTAAACACAAATAATGATAATGTGCAATTCATGAGGATACTAATGAAGATAGACATAATTAAGACCAGCTGAAAATATTTTCTCAGTAACAAAAAGTGCATTGCGTGTTCACACTGATTCTTGCGAATATGTTACTTCTCTTTTTGGGGGGGTTACAAGAGATGAAAATGGATGAGGGAACCAATTTTCTCATATTTCTTTTGTTTGTTTAATTGCAACCAGCAGTTTCTGCATCATCAGATCTTTAAACGGCAGCTGTCGTCGACACGAACATTATTGATAAGTTGAATCAGCAGCAGATTCGTTCCTCTCTGCACTATTGATTACTGCACTACTCTACTTTATTTGCATACCGTTTGGAATAAAATCAATTTGTTTTGATCGCATTGATGAAACCTGCAACTTTCCCATGATTTTACGCTGAGATTCATCGATATGTAAAAATAAGAATAAACGGAAATGGAAAGAAAGTGTCTATAATTATGGAAATTCATAATTGAGTAATGGTATAGCGGAGTTTTTTTTTCTCGTTCGTTTGTCACCTATCTGATATATGGATTAAAAATGGTTACGTTCTCGAGGAAAAGAAAACAAGAAAGATATGTATTTATTTGGAGCGTGGAAATGTGGACTGGTTATAAATTAACATGAATGGATTGAGAGTGACTGAGAAAGGTGCAAATTTATTTCGCATCGAATTTTGTACTTGACACTAAGCCTGTTGCCCAACAGTAAAACTTTTATTGGCATAGAAATGATTATTATGTCGACATAAATTTAATGGCGCGGCTACATTGTAATTTCAAATGACGCGGGTCCCTTGTACTCTTTATTTTCTCTCATTCTTTCTTCAAACTGCTTCTCCTATTCCGAACACACTCTGCTGTTAATTGGACGGAAAAATTGTTTATGTTCTAGGAACAATTAATGTCCATCTGCCTACACTCGGCTAAGCCATATAAATATACAAATTACCAACACTCGCGCACGTCCACATAAAACACTGCATTCAAACCTACACCTATAACTCGATCCACACACATTCATCACACGGTAGATCCCGGTTATCGCGAGATGACCTAATCCCGTGGAACACGTTTTCGAATATAATTTATAACGCGTATGCGTTTCACTCCGATGCAACTGCTTTAATTGGTCGTTTTTTATTTATCTTCTTCTTTTTTTTGTCTCATTTAATTATACATTTATACCAACACGAAAATGATGTATTTACATTCTGTAACAACTGCAGCTATTTCCAAAATACACCTACGCGATTTGATTAATTTCCTAACTGGGGCTTGCAATAAATACATTCATTATTTATTAGCATGTTGACAATTGTTGAACAAAGAAAAATTGAATGAATAAATGACTGCGTAGGCTTCATGCAAATTTGAACTTGAGCAGATTGGTATGTCACTGTTTTTTATTCTGTTCAAATTAAATCATTTTTGAAATATTGTTTCCTGACTTTTAAAAAAGCAATAAATATATTAAGTTATGAAATATGAATACATAATATGTTACATAATATTGAAGTAGTAGTAAGTGGTTTTCAAGAAAACGAAGCTTAAGTTACTGATACATGTATTTATATTACACCCATACCTCGCTTTACGGCGTAGATACGTTCCACGAAACTTGGCCGCAAAGCGAAAAGACGTATAAGGAATCAATTATTGGCAACATGTAGATATATCGACATGGAAAAAGTTTTTTTGCCGTTATAGCGAAACATTTTAGGCCGTAAATCGAAAACGTGTCTTAATTGAAGAGGGCCGTTATAGCGAAATTCCGTATAAAGAGCGGCCGTATAGCGAGGTATGGGTGTATTTTACATTTGCGCTTTTTCTATTTTGTATACGATTTAGAAAAAAAATAGTAGAATTGAATCATGAGTAGAAATATAATATGACTAATATTATTTAAATGAAACATTTTCTCTTGAAAAATTTGCAACGGTTTATACTATGTTTTGTTGCAATTATAATAAAGTTTCGTAAATATCGTAAATTAACAACCAATTTAAGTATGAATCAATGTAAATTATCTGTTCCAATCTGGAAATATTAAATAGATTTAATACATTGCATAAAGTGTATATACATGCTTATTGGGCATATGCGTTTAACTTTATATTTTTTTACAGAATACGCAATATGCAGTGGAGTCATGGTTTATGTCCTAATAAGCAAATGTTGATTACAAAACTGAAGTGTTTATTATTGGAAGCAGATGAACCGAACTGTTGTTTGTTGTTTTTAAAGGAGTAAATTAGTTTATGTGTGAGCTGTGTGTGTTTATATGTGTACGCTTAGAATTTAATAATAGATACGGTGCTCCCGTTAAAAGAACTACATCCGTATTTGGCTATTACATCTTAGGTAGAATTACAATAATGTAAAAACATATCTAAATTTATAATTTGTTGGGCTTAAAGATTATAATTAATATCTCATTTTTTTTTGCAAATAAGTGGTATAAATTTCTTCAAAATATGGGAACTGTAAGAAATCAAGGTTCTGTAATAAGATTTATACGTTACGAATTGATGAATCATAGGATTTTACAAAAAATGTATCGGTATTAATTATTTTTATTAAGAGTAATATAAGGATAATTTATTACATGTTAAATAGAATTCAATAATGCAAACATGTTACTTTTTATTTAAGTTAAATAGAGTGTATAGCATTTATTCTCATTTCTAACAAATATTTACAAATGAACGTTATTATATAAATTATGTTGGTGTTCCTCATCTGCAGCCCTTTTCATGTAGCTTTCTTTTAAATTAGTAGAAATCAGACTCATCATGTATACTTTATGATATTTTATTGTACTTCGTATTTTATAAAATGTTTAATATAGGAACTCTAAGAAATCAAGTTATTTTATGTTACGAGTTAATAAACCATTGCATTTAAATTTAGTAAGAATGCTAACCACGTATCGGTGTTGCATATCAAAATTAATTGTTTTACTAAGAGTAATATGAGGACAATTCTTTTGATGATGTTGAACATTAGTTCAGAGTAATGCATTTGTAGCAGTTGTAATTTTAGTGTAATCTTAACCATCACGCAGCAGGAAATTGCTATATAGGAGGGTGTGCACCACTCGTATTACACAAACACGTGCTGCTTCTTGTGTGGTTTCTATCGCTTCCATTTCATTTGCTCTTTAACAAGTACGTGAACAATTACCTATCGCGCAGTGCCGAAAGAATGATGCCGATATGCATCTAGAATGATTGTCAGATTAACAGTTAGCTACCGTGGCCAGGTATCGAATTAAAACACAATTCATCATTTGGACCGATCATTAATTATAAACCAGACCAACGCAAGTATCCGTATCAATAGAATTCACATTTAAATGCTTTCTAAAAGCCGACGGGATTATGGGAACCGAAGTGCAACAATGCCATCGTGGCAATTGAACGTAATTGGCTGAAGAAGAGTCTCGCAAGTGAAAAGTTCACCGACAAGAATCGCTGCAGGCATTAGAGTGCCTCGGTGATGATTCCAGGTGTAATCATTATTATTATGATGATGATGATGATTGTAATAATGTTATTACGTTTTGAATGCGCGTTTCCGTTACGGCTCTGAATCAATATCAGAGGAATGGATGGTTTGGCCTGGCCTGGTTGGGTTCTCCACCCAAATGCCATTCCGATCTGGTCCAGCTCTGCAAAATGTGTATCGACAATGACTATTTTCAATAGCGGATTTTAACAACGTTTTGTGTGTGCACAACTGCAGTATGCATGGATGTAGCGTGTACATATCGAAAATAACGGATTGCAGAAATTTATATTTGTATGTAACGTGCATCATGCGAGATTGTAATAAATGGACCATTCCGAATGACGACCGTTACCGAAGCTGTTATTATTATTATTGCGTGCATTTTATGTGTGTCAATCAAAGTAAATATCTATGGAATCCAGCGATTTACGTTTCTGAATGGACTTTCATTATTACTATATAGTTTTTATTTTTTACCATCTTTTTTTTACCCAAATCATATAACGAGAGGATCCTGTTTCCGCCCTAATTAATACTACTATTTTCATCAAATATAAATAAATAATATTTTACATTCTAAAACCCATTATTTTATAATAACAATCGAAGTACACACAACTTTGAATGTTTGAAGCATATTCAGGTGTCATTAGCTTTTAATTGAAAGTCTGTATTCGAAAGTATTTTCAGCAGCTTTCATAAAGAATTGACATTCGATTTTTTCTAATACTCATTCAAGATTTCTATATTCTAATTATAATAACAATACCATTGATTTCAACAACAACTACAATATAATGGAAATACAAAGAAACAAAAAATTAAATATAAATTTATTGCTGCAAAGGTCTATAGACCTTAGCTCTTTAGTCCTTTTGCTTTCTATTTTTCCTAAATGCAATATACTGTAAAATGCGAAACTAGCTAGAGGATTCAATAAATATTAGTCAACAGGATTTAAATATGAAGAAAAAACTAGTATGAAAAAACTTTTCATTATAGTTGAAAATCGTATCCTAATATGCATGTAAATCGCAATTTATATTACAAATTGTATTTAAAATTAGACACAAAGCAAATATTTGATTTGATTACATGTAGCAATTTGTTTTTTAAAGAAATATTAATGTCAAATATCTGAAGCTTCAACATTAAACAAACTAAAAGACGATGTCAAAATATATTTGTAATCATTGTCATTATTAGAACTGCTGTTCATTCGATTCAGATACAAATACTTAAAATAATATTTTAGAATAATGCATTGCAATGCAAAGAAACACTTTGAAAGAAAACTTGTAATAATATATGAAGTGATTGAGATTCTTGTAAGAGATACATACGTTTTGATGTTTATAAATACGTCAGATGTAAATTACTTGACCTTTATTTACTAACTGAAACCAGTGGATCCCCATTATTATTTGATCAATACTGTATATATAGTTATTATGTAAGTTAGGGAAATTGCCACAGGGTAGTTTAATCTAATTTAAGGAAATATACTAAATATTCACTTAGATAGAATATATTGTATTAGGATAGTGTAAACTTTAATAGTTTATAAACAAACCTCTGTTAACTAAATACAAATTTATATTTTCGAGTTAAAACTAATCAATTAATTTAATTAATATCTATTATTGCTAAAAATGTAAGAAATAATTTAGTACATATGTAATAAACATAATTACTAATTAAAATTTTATATTTATTTTGATATTAAAAATGTAATTTTAAAATTCCAAAAGATTGCATCCTCGTAACAATTGGTTGTAAGTAGAAAGTAGAGAATTGAGTATTGTAGAAAATAATTGAAAAATAAATTGGCAGTCAATATATGACAGATGCTCAGTGTGGTTTGATTGCATTTAATTATAATTTACTTTTACCATGTATAACTATGTAAAGTAATTTGTTTAAACGCCGCTATTTATAGTACTTTTACTTATTTGCAATTTACTTCGTTATTTCATTTTTCGCACAGTTACGTGTGCATTTAGGATATAAGGAAATGTTAATCTGCAGATTGAATAACATCACGGCAGATATATTTCCACCATGGGATCAGTTGAGTAAATGTTACACAATAATGACATAAGTATTATTTAATAACTGAAATTAATATAAGACATTTTTCTTCAGCTTCGTTTTTAATGCTTTAATTCTTTTAACAGTTTGTAATGTTTAGATTTTCTTTTTAATTTTGTGAAAATACATAATGTATACACATTTTATTTAGAAAATCTTACAAATTTTCTCTTATAATGTATACACTTTTACATTTAGAAAATCTTACAAATGTTTTCTTATAATAGAGAGAAACTGTACATTAACATATTTATTACAAGTACTTCAGTAATGCAATTTTATTCATACCTAAAATTATCTAATATAGTATTTTTTGATGAAGCGAAACATTGTTGGTCAATGACATGAGATTCACAAAAAAGGTGTTCTCGTAATAACGCAGCATTCTTATAAAAAACACGAGGAAAGAAAAAGTGTAGATATTGAACACGTACTTCCTTTTTTTCTTCTTCTTCAATTAATTAAATATTAAAAGAAAGCCGTTATGAGGACGAACAAGTTAATTAATGCATTGTCATTTTTCGTTGTTCCATTTTTTCCGGAGAAGAAAAATGAATGATAATTTCAACGAGAAAAGGGGGGAAATTTGATACGTGAAAATGTTTCTCCGAGCATATTTTTTTCTGTACAATTTTACGAGACGCCGATCTTTCACGCTTGAAGTATTTTAAGGCACGATATCGTCATACCCGTTTTTACATTTTCCTTTCAGTTAGTTTTATTTGATTCTTTTTTTACTGAAATTTCATATTCTATTTTCCGGTTGTCTGTCTTGATAGTCGTTTCCACCTCAACTATGAAAATTGCACTTCTTGCACTTCCTTGAGTGGTCCCCGAACTTACTACGCTTTTGTCTCTTCTCTTTCACAGATGAATTATTGCAATGGCCTTGGACTGTGCGAGACTCGGACCTATCTATCACGAGAATGACATTCAAATGCCTCCACTTGTGCCGCCGGTAAGTTTCCATTCCGTTCTTAAATCAAACCTTAATTTCATTTCATGCGTAATTCAATTAATTAATCAACTCGTATTGATTTCGTTTCGCTTCTCAAAAAAGGTAAGAAGAAAAGAAAGAATACGTTTCTATGTACGTTCAAATAACAGTACTTCGTCGGAGATCGATCGCAAGAAAAAAGAGCGGACTAGTTGTTTTGATACACTTTTATACAAATCAATTCTTGGCATTGCTGAGTAAATGCTCATTGATTCGAGCTAGTAACTGGTCCGAGGTAGTTTTAACAGTAACTACAGGTTTTTTTGTTGTTGTTGTTGCCTTGCTTCATAGAAGCGTGCTATTGTTTTGCAGAGCGATGGAAATGGAAGCTCGACGGTTGTTTAGTACGTAATTCCCGTGTTTATGGTCGTTTTTTCTTCCACCCTCGCACACAAGTCTCCGGAAACAGCTAGATAGCTCTATACAACTCGCCTCCCAAATATGATATGCTCACTGGAAATGTACATACACAATGCGTTTGTTACCGAGCGCTACAACGGAAAATGAGCATAGATTTGAATTTATTTCCCCTTCTCCAACAGCACCAAGAGGGAAAACTAAATTTCCATTAGGGAACTTTACAGAATCTTCAAGTTTCAACGGAAAATGGTTGCTCGATTTGCATGAAGAGTTATACTCGAATTTTGATGCTTCCTACTTGTTTTTTTTGCTTTTAACATTTGCGGCACCTCAGAGCATATATTAAAACATTTATTGAAAATCAGAAAATATAACTTAAGACACTTTAATATGTAATCAGTAAGATGCCAAGATTCAACCCTTACGTCTCTTACGTCGACTAATATTCACTATATGCATTACGTAATATTTATACTTGTGCAAGTACTTACACAAGTTACTTGTCAAATATCGCTAATTGAAATTAAACATTTTGTAATGTTTTCAATATACGGAATGTTATTAAGAATATACTACTTTAAATTGGTTAAAGGAATATTTCATTACATATTTAAATAAATCGATTGCTTTCTTATAAAATAAGTAAATGTTATACAAATACAAAAACAATATATTTCCTTCTGATCGTAGAGTGTTCAATTAATGCTACTCAACATACGTCAAGTATTTATAAATAACTTGGCAAGTTCATCACAAGTATTTATATAAACTTGATAAAGAAATAAAGACTTTTTGTGCAAGTACTTATAAATTACTTGGTTAATACATTTGGTTTTACTATATTTGACAATTTAGGTAAGTATAGTAATATCATGTATTCATGTTAACACTTTGTACGTAAGCTTCTTTCATGTTACATATTTGAGACTGACACTCTTGTCCGTTCGTTCGTCCAAAGAGAATCTGCTTCGCATTATAATGTTATCAATGATAAATCGTCTAGCAAGAAGTGGTTCGAAAGGGAAGGCCATTTTTTGGTCGACGAGGGCGAATTTTCGTGTATCTATTTATCAGTTGGGGATGTCGTCGGTCTCTGATTGATTATTTCCCGGAGGGATTTTTCTTCGCTGACCAAAATCCAAATGGTGATTTATTGCGGGCATTCCCTTATTAACTGGACCACGGGCGACGACAAACAAGAAATAAATAAATAATTGATTGTCGGTGCAGTTTCGATGCCCTCGGATGTTGCTGTATTTTCAGTTGTTGTTTTTATTGTTGTTGTTGTTGTTGGTATGCGGTTATTTGTGTGCTGTGTGTGCGTGCTACGGAAATGAGAGAGGAAAGATTTATTTCAGCCTTTTGCTCACTGATATTAAGCATTTCCTTATTATCCCGTAACGTGATTTTATATCATTCGCAGTATGTTATACCCAAGGGAATTTTGCAATTGTGAGGATAATCTCACAAAGAAAATTAATATAATTTTGCAATCATCATTTGATAAATTTATATAAGAAGAAATGTGAAACATTAGGAATTCAAGCTTCAATTTATAGCCATATTAATATAAATAATAGAAAATAGTAGAATAGTCTCATTCATCATTGCCAATATGTAATTATAATTTATCTTATGGCTGTAATTTATCTAATAATAATAATATTTATTGCAACAACTACAAAAAGAAACTCAATACAATACTAATTAAGAAATACAAAAGAAAATTAAACTATAATATTAAAAAAAAAATCCACTAAAATAAATAATAAAATTGTAGCAGAAATTCAAAATGTATTTATTTTCTGTATCAAAATTAAATTATATTTTTGAGCACTTTACTGTAATGGACAGAAATACCGATAGTTTTATTTGTTTATATTGTTTTTTTAATTGTTAATAAATGATACTATTATTATTACTTTAATTTGATTGTGATTACGTGAGAAGTATATATTTTCATTAATAAATATGTAATATGATGCCCTGTTTCTCTTGAAGCGGATTAGCTTATATATTTTATAAGAAACTGCAAATATTGGTTAGTAGAATAACTGGATGTTTTCTTTTATTCTTGCGCAAATTACGGTTTTAATAATCATATGTGAATATTACGGTTTCAAGTTTTTACTCGAGTTCAATAAAACCAGTCGTCAAATAAATAGTCTGCAATGTCGGACAGATTCATAACGCAGTGAGCATCAACTTGCAACACCTGGAATCGATTTTTATATGAAAATTAAAAGTTCGAAGTACTTGTGTTGAAACGTTTTGTAACCGAAGAGCAAGCAAGCAAGCAAGCAGATTTAATCCCGTGCAATGAAAGTGAAATGATCCAGTCGTAATCGGTCTCTTACAGTTAACCGTAAGAAAAACCTGCACGGTCGCCGCAAACGTGATGGCATTTGCGACCGAGCAAAGGAGGTTTTCAATCAAAATTTAACCATCTCTTGCACTTTCAATGCTCGTAATTAAATAGCGAGATGAAAGCCATTCCGATATATCCGGGCTATATGTATATTTGTATGTCAAAAGAGAGAGAGATGTAGAGGAAGAAAGAGACACTTTCAGTGATTGCGTTGAAACCAAGCTGTGTTGGTTGCACCGTTCCATGTGGTCTGTTTGGTGTGCATTTCAGCAGGTTGTTTCTTATTTTTTGTTTGTATCACAAATAAAAGATGCATAGGCGAGGGCATTTCACTGAGTGACTGTCTCTCACCTGTTTCACATGACACCTCTGGAATGAAACAAAGAGCAGAAACAAGGACAGTAATAACTCAAGTGAAATTTGAGCAACTGAATCTCCGGTATATCTCAGTTTATACCACACACTCAAAGGAAAAGATACCAAGCAATTTCATTTGACGTAAACCTGATATAATTTAAAGAAAAATCATAGTTTTGATACCAATTTAAATTAATTTGTATAATTTCAACTAAAGTTAATTTCACTCGTCCCTCAATTTACACAATACTTTTTTACAAGAGCATTTATTATATGCGGCAAATTTACCTAAATTTACTTGAATTGATTTTCGAAGTCAGATTTGTAATACATCACTCATAAGCACTTATTAATATTATGTTGATTACACTAATAGAAGCGTAATAAAACATCATACAATAAGTATCCGTTCGGTTTTTCGACAGATCCATATGATTTCTGTACTGCACCAACCTTCAAACGATACGTGTCAAAATTTCATGACATTCTAATAATTAGTTTGCAAGTTACAGTAGTTTTAGTATTGCAATTTTGAAAACATTTTTTTCATCTTTGTAAAACTCTTATGTTAGGCAATTTCGTCAAAATGTAATTAAATATAGCAGCGAAAACCTAGTAATATAATATATTGAAATAAAAAAACTAATCCGTAAAAATTTACATTCACATGGAAAATGAAGATGAACTTTCAATTATTCCAAACCATGAAGATGAAAAGATTATTCCAATTACAAAGAAAAGGCTTATTGTTTTGAATTGCAGTAGCAATAATGACATGTAATAACTCCTTTTTTTCTGAAATAACTTGCTTATTTTTTGTTAAGTTATGTGAAATGAGTATGTTCACACGTATTTCTAACATGTTTACTGGTATTTATTTCCAATATTTTTCCTTTTATAGTAAATTTATACGATTTTTATTCGTGTGAATGGAATGCATATTCGTGTAAGTTGAGGACCGGGTTTATATAAATAATTTCTACCAAAAAAGTGTTAAAAATGTTGTTATTTAATATATATTATGATTGTTAAATGCAGTGTAAAAATTTAAGTTATTTCTTAACCAGTTTTTGTAAAGAATGTAGTAAAATATAGACATATAGACGTTTATTATCTATGTAATAATTTGTGTTTTTGTAAGTGGAAGTCTGTTAATATATTTAAATATTTGTTCGTATTGTGGCTGTACATAGTATATCATTTGGTTGTTGGGAGTGAATGGAGTCATTACAATTTCCCATTGTGTTGTTTCATCGAGGGCCGCTTGGTAGTTAGAGGATGGTTGGGCGCCCGACGAAGGCGAGCCGTTCGCAATGGAATATAACGTGTTCACATATGATAATTTAATGGATGACTCAGTTTAAATCGCCCCCGAACGAAATCCATTTACAATCCTCACCTTGCTTTTATGTTTTACACACAAACCGGCGATGTCGAGCTGCGAATGGCGAACGGTGAATGGTGGATCTGTGCATATTACAGTTGGTGACGTGATTTTTGCACCGATCCACAGATTGGATATTGTCCAGATAAACCACATCGCCCACCCCGCGCCTCTCTGAATAAATTCTGTGTATTCATATCCGGCCACATCAAAAGATCTAAAGCAAACGACAGAACAATCGAATGAGATAGCGTTACAAAGATCGAGTATGTTCAGCTACTGAATAGTAGGTGAAGCGTTGCGTGGGTGAAATAGACTTAGCATTAATAAGAATAATTTCGTATACAAATTGGTTCACAAAGCATATAGGACATGGTATATATACTAGATGCAAATGGTTTCAATAACGTTCTGAATTTAGTAGATGTATTCTAGTTAATTTCGTTTTACAATGACGGCTGTTGTATTTGCAGAAAGACCACTCTTATCCTCCTGTTTTTTAAAAGTTTTTGCTGATCTGAGGACCAAATTAATTGAATATTTAAAAATAATTTGTTATATTTTACATATCGATTCAACTAAAAAAGTAAGACATTTCTTTGGTAAGTAGTAGTAATGATTTTGCATTACTTAACATTTTCTTAAAAACTTATGTAAATGTTGTAATAATAATAATTATTAGAATTAATAAAACGTTTATAATTTTTTACGAATGTAATAAATTTCAGTTATTTCTATAATTAAGATAAATTTAAATCGACTGATTCAAAAATAATGGAATACCGGAAATTGTTACTCAAATTGCTATTTATTTGCACGAACGGGCTGAGCAGATTAAACGATGGAAAAAATATTTGGATTAAAAAGTTTTTATAGCAGTGTATATCGTAATGTAAACATTTATATACAAAAAAAAAGTCGAACATCTGCGTTTTGCGGAAAAATACACATGTGATAAACACCAGATATATGAACAAAATAACACTAATCCAAATAAAATATGAAATAAACGGTTTTGGAATTACATTTATGGTTTTACATACAAATTGGATAACTATTCCGAATGGAAACACATCGATAACAAATATTAAATCACGAATAATTGGATGAAACACCAAATTTCATATATATATATATAAACTGTGCATTTTTATAAATCATATTATTTATTTATTAATAAATGCAAAATACGTATATTTAGAAAATGTAACTATAACGTACAAATATTAAGTTTACACCTTGTTTTTTTTTATTATGATTTGTATGCTGTTAATTATGAAGTTTGAGAATGAAAGGAGCGAACCTTTTAGAAGGCATCTGCTAAAATTTACCAGTTTAGGTGGATCTGTTTGCACCTCGTAAACTTTTATAATTGAATTACTACCAATGTCTCATCTGCATCGTGCTGTGTATATTTGATGCATTAGTGTTTCACAAATACGAAAACGGAGGAAAACCTTTTACCTGAATTAATATTTCACTGCGGATTCGATCAATTCGAATGAATGATGGAAGAAAATATAATGTGCTCCAATTAAATATTTAAACATAAACACATTCATCTTTCTGCTTGCAAATATATATTTTTCCTCGTAAAATATTATATTTCCTATATTTTACAATTCAAATTTAACAATATTTCATTTTTACATAATCTTTTCAATGCGGAAATTGAAATAATACTTGTTCTTTTTTTTATTATACTTTCATAATACTAAAGACAGTTTTGTTAGTTTTTCCCGAACGACGATAATACAAGGTAGTTCTTGTATTGAAATTTAGATAAGTTTTGTATTACAAATTAAATTGAGCTGCGATTCCGATGACAGAGGGAATAGGAGGGACTTTGGATAAATTGTAAATAATGAAGATGTCGACAGTAGATTTTCTATTGGATTTTAAATCATTCCAGGTGGGACTAATTCATGAAATCTGAGATGTTTGTTAGGAAAAGTTTAACAAAAAACAAGTTATATTTTTTAGTTTTCACATATAAAGATCAGGATAATGTCAATGTGGAATAATTCCTAAAATCTAATGGGGGATAGTTTAACAAAAAACGAGTTATATTTTTGAACTTTTATATGACTAGGTGAGAATTGTGCATGAAAATAATGGGAATTAATTATAAAATGCTTATTTTATGATCTGTTGATTATTCAAAACAATATGTTCATATTAATGAACATATTTTTAGATTATATATTAGTCCAAAGGAATATTGACTAAGATCTTTCAGATCTCAAAAACTAATTAAAATGCAATAAGATTTATAAAATATTATAATTATTCAATAATTCAACTCTATATAAATTGTAAATATTTTTTTTTAATAAACCAAACGAGCTTAATTGGGCTGAACTAATATAAATGTAATCTTGATAAATTTCAGTTGCTGAAAGTCCGGGACCCTGTATTTGAGTTGTTCAGATTTAATTAGACTTTCGGCGATCAAAAAGGTGCTATGCGAGAGTCTGGAAAACGAGTTTGGGGATGCCATTTTCCTTCTGTTCTGGAATTCAATTACAGCCTGACCGTGTGTTTGTATGAAGCGTGCGTATACATATATCAGTATGCGTGAGTGTGTGAGTGTGTGGGTATGCGCATAGAGCCGAAAGGAAACTTCCTAATGTACATATTCGGAGTCAACTGGGTGTATTTAGTAAAGCAGATAGAGAGGGTGGTAATGAATTCCGGGCCATCGTATCACTCGCTCGTTAACGTAATCGCACAAAATCAGCAATAGGGCCTGATAATACAAGGGTTGTGTCGTCCGCGTTGGTCTTGGAAGAACCCCTGCCCCCGCACATGAGCATCGGATCAAAAACCGCTTTACATTTAAAGCCCCATCGACGTCGTCATTCGCAGGTCTTATCAAACTTGATACTAAAAGTTTCTGGAAGTAAAAAAAAGTCGAGGGAAAGAAAACGCATTACTTCGTATATATGATGGAGATTTGAGTTTTGTAAATCGGTTATTCCTGCAGATTATGTAATGCGGAAAGGAAATAGCTTCAAGGAAATGTTTTACAGAAAATATGTATGTTAACAGTCATAATCGCATTTTATTATATAATGTAGTAGATATTATACAAGTATTTTAAAATGATTAGAAAAAGAATTCTTTAATTGTTTTTTTTGTTATTAATTATAGAATAATCATGTTTTCTTTATTTCATTGTATTGTTTTCATGAAAATAATTCATGTAATCTTTGGGTAGAAAGACCTCGATCGATAGTCCTTTGGCCCATCGATTTACCTATATAACTTTTAAACTTAACTCGAAACTTTAAAATCTATAATCTAGATTGTAGGTGAAATTCAAAGGAGTAAATACAGATCCTGATAGTTTGTGTGTGTATTGTTTTATTTTAAAATAAATAGTATAAGAACAATAAGGATATTCAATTTGTTTTTATATTACGTCTAATTAATTTGATTTCTTATTTAATTAATGCTTTAAATATAAGTACGTATTTATATTATTATATTTTATGGTATTTGTGAATGGATATGCCCATCTAGTACTTCAGTTAATGACCAAATCCTTTGTCAACTTGAGATATTAGAGAAATTGTGCTTCAAGGAGTTTAGACAACAGAATGTGTGTACTGAAACTGAAACTCAGTCACTCTAAACGGCATCACTTCATAAAGGATACATGGATTACGGACAACTAAGCTAGCCGAAACTTGATAACTATTCCACTTACCAAAAAAATCCGAGGAATTGCAACTATCTATACACTTTCTAATCTTTTGACATATGAGTCCTATCTTCTAACTTAAGGCCGGACAACTTATTTGTTACTGGAATTAACTTTTCTTCTTAAAAATCAATAAGTATTATTGGTGGATGCGCAAGGTAAGCAACACTATGAGCATGCAGTATTACTTAATAATAAAATTTATTGCAATATCAACTGAATACAAAAAAAGATTTAAATAAATAACTAATCCTTTTGTAGATATTTTAATTACCATGATCTATAGAGGTATTCTGCTTATGTAAAATTATTAATTAAATTATCTATTAAAAAATAGAATGGTTTGGAAATAATGTTGCAAAAGAAATTGCAAATTAAACTTAAATTAAAAAATATGAGGTGAGATGTGCATTGCATAATTTATAATTGCACATACTCCCAGAAGAAGAAAACTATTTACGCTTCGTATGTTGCACGTTCTCATTAATTTTTATACGAATTCCTTCGAATCGGTTAGAATGCTCTACAATGTTAATTATTTAAAATGAAAAACCCCCTTCCATTGATGAGAGGTGGTGGAATGACTATAAAAGCTTGAACAATGAAAGACAAAGCATCACTTCCATTTGTTTAACACCTCATACACTAGTGATGAATTCCTCTTTGGTAAGTATTCAATGATATTTTAAAATAATGTATAATTTTCATGTGTACTTATAATATATACTTTTTAGACTTTTATTTTAATTCTCGCCGCTGCATCTTGCAGTTATGCAGAAGATAAGAAACACCAAAAACGAGGTGTAATTAGTGGTGGTTATGAATTGTATGGAGGAGGCGGAGGTGGATTTGATAGCAGTCATGGAGGAGGTATTGGAGGTGGATTCGGAGGAGGTCATGGAGGTGATATTGGTAGTGGCTTCGGAGGAGGCCATGGAGGAGGCATTGGAGGTGGAATTGGAGGAGGACTTGGAGGTGGAATTGGAGGAGGCATTGGCGGTGGAATTGGAGGTGGATTAGGAGGTGGTTTTGGTGGTGGAGCAGGAGGTGGCGGTGGAGGCGGAGGTGCTACCGTTACAACCATTAACCAGGCAGTTCCAGTTCTTGTTCCACAACCGTACCCTGTAACGGTTAATCGTCCAGTAGCTGTTCCAGTTCCAGTCCAAGTACCATACACTGTACCACGTCCAGTACAAGTTTCAGTACCAGTACCTCAAACTGTATTTGTACCAAGGCCATATCCAGTAACTGTCTCCAGACCAGTGCCAGTACCAGTTCCACAGGCCGTTCCAGTTTCCGTACCACAGCCTATCGGTGTACCAGTACCACAACCGTATCCAGTAACTGTTGCTCAACCTGTCCCTGTCAGGGTACCTCAAACTGTTGTAGTACCAGTGCCACAAATTGTCAACATTGGCGGCGGTGGCGGAGGAGGAATTGGAGGTGGTATTGGAGGAGGAATTGGAGGTG
>JAFMTC010000101.1:473026-486784 GCA_018845635.1 Nicrophorus orbicollis | reverse complement strand
GTGGAATTGGAGGAGGCATTGGAGGTGGTATTGGAGGAGGATTCGGTGGTCACGGATTTGGAAGTGGAATTGGAGGTGGAATTGGAGGACATGGAATCGGAGGCAGTTTGGTAGGATATGGAGGTGGACATGGATTATCTCTAGGAGGTGGTCATGATGTCAGTTATGGACATGGCCATTAGTCAATCAACTATATTTAAATAACAACATTCAATTGTATATTTTTTTATTTGTGAAAATATATTATTTGAAAAACAAAACAAAAGTTTGATTCCAATTAGCATGTGCAACATTTTAGAATGACATTCTACAAATGTCATTTTATTAAAAAAAATCACCAATTAATTTTTATTTGTTTGGCAAAGGGATATGAAAACTTTGGTGGAATTCAAATTCCCACTGGGCGTGATGAAGCCGATAAATCGCAGTACCAACGTGTTCAAATCATTTTTTGATATGTGCAAATTTCACAAAGCGCTGAGAGGAATTCAAAAAGCGACCGACTAATTCCTTTTGCATTGCATACAGCAGCTGACACGACAAAGCTCCTGCACCGGCTTTATGACCAAAATGCACAATAAACTGCAGATGACGACGGAAGCTGCAAACAATAAAACTCAGGAAAACGCAGAAAAAAGTATGTGTAATGTACCTAAACCCGTGCAGTTAATGTACTGTATTAGGATGTGACAGCATTTATAATTCCGCTTTTTGTATTATACACATTACGGCATAAACGATACAATTAAATTCAGATTCAGATTCAACACGTATTTTTCTTTTGGGTTAACGCATTATGTTATTACCACAATGTGGTATACATTATTAAAATTTTATAACCAAGAAGCTCTTTATGATGCTAAATTTTCGTTAAATCCAGTATGAAATCCAAATTTGTGTGTTAGAGGAGTGTCGTTTGCAAGATGGAATGGACAAAGAACATGCCCTTAGATATGCCCACGCACCCTCATTGTGTCTGTCTGGCTCTTAGATACGACACAGGCGACACCACATGCGAAAGCAGATAATCTCTGAAGAGAAACCAATTAGACCGAGAGAGCGGGTTGTGATTGCAAAGTTTATTAATTACTAGAAAACTTTGCAGCCCTTGTACTTCTAAGCTCGGACTACCTACCAAGCCGTCGGATAACGACCGCAAAACAAACAAATCTTAAACTGAAAACAATCGCTTTCACACCTTTGTTATTTCTCACTTCCAATAGCCTTTTGTTTTGGTCGTTGCATATCAATATAGTCTATAGACTATACAAATATTTTCTTTTACTTTAATAATTTCTTAATTTACTTTCACATAAATTTGAAACGTATAAAGTTTAATTTAAGTTTCAATGATAATAAACATATTAAATTCCTTAATAAAATAATTAGAATGAAAGCTAAACCTACGGACTATCGCCGTTATATTTATTTTTTTCTTTTCCTTGTATTTCTTTATTGCTGTTTTATTGAGTTCATATTTTTTGAAGTTTTTGTTGCAATAAATTAAGCTATTATAATTAGAATAACACATCTATTTTATTTTATCTTTTTTCATTAGTTTTTTTTTGTCGAATTCAGTTCGTAAGTGGAAAGTAGCTCCAAGTAAAGTTGAAAACTGTATCAAATAATCCAGCCATGCAGTAAAACCAATTTGAAGGAATCAGCCTGAAATGGTCTGTGACAATATTGAGAACACTTTGCAAGGGGCCTTGTTGTTATAGAAATGTTCGTTCATTCGCGCGAGGGTCGTTAGCTGAATTGGATAGAAAAAGGGAGGAAGCAATTATTGCTGCTTAGTGTCCTCGCACTTGCCTTTACGGAACACAATAAGAGGGTAGAGAGATATTGATTGCCATAAACACATGATGCTGGAAAGATCTTTTTTATATCTCCGCTTTTTTTTTCTGGACGATACGGAAATGGTACAATTGCTTAACGATTATAGTAAGCAATTACGAAATTGTTATATAATCAAAATCGATTGAAGAAATCTTGCGGATGAAAAAACAAACTTCATAAAACAAATAATAGAAGAAATATTATTTAAAAAAAGCCCTGGGCTGTAGACCAATTCTTAATTGATTTTTTTAATTACAAGGAAAATTGTTATTGTTTTATTAATTGAACTGAGTCAAGTGTTAATTAAAACAAATAAGTCAAGTTTTTTACAGAGTAATTGGAATATATAGTTAAGCAAATTCATTATATAAATAAATAATTTACAAAGTACATGTATTTAACATTTAGGCCTATTATAAGTGAGCAGTCTACTTTGGCAACGATTTGTATACGCTTAAGTACACTCGATAGTATTGCTATATTTACGGCTCGTGCTTGACATTTAATGGGCTTCTGGTTTCGTTTACGAAAACTGAGAGCAGAATTGGTCTTTTAATAAACGCGCTTTAATTAATTGCACTTGAGAAAATGGAATTTCTGAGGCTTCATTTCGTAACAATTTATATATTTATATCAATGTATTTATGTTTTTTGCTTAATAGAAAGCATTACAAATATATTCTCTAATCAAAAACCTATAAATTTAATTTTATAATTCTAATAATGACTGTTTTTGTTTGGAATGTTTCTTTTTCAATTGGCTTTTATAGAATGCATTTTTTTTGTATGATTTTATATGTAAGTTATAAATTATTTACACTTTAATCAGAAAGACGTCGGTTGTTAGCCCTTTGGCCCAATTTGGAACAACAAAGATGTTGAAATAAAAGATAATCAATGTAATAAGATATTCAAGTTAAACTTGAAGTGAAATGATATAGTATTAGTACAAAAACTAACCTCCAGTTTATCCACTTAATATATACCCCATTTATTATGTAAGTCTTTTGATTGATTATAAAGTAATACTATTTTCAAATTATTGATGCGTTCATGTATGTTTATTACTGTATTTTCATTGGATTGTTGCAGATGATCGTTCGCGTATTTGGTGATGGATCGACGACAGATGTTCCGGTAACTCCGGAAACTACGTGCTCGGATCTTATTGAGTGCTGCAGGGATCCGGGCGACGAGTATTGCAATTTGGTTGCCGTCTGTCCAGTACGTGGTGGTAAGTTATTATATTCCAGTCAGAAAGAAAATATCATTTATCACAAGAACCACAAGAACTTTTCAAATAATTTCTTCGATTTTTCAGTTTCTTTGGTATTGAAATATAATTCAGTTAGAATGGTCGTAGCTGAAGCAGTTTTTATAAACTTTAGTATATTGCAATTTATTTTTTTTTTGCAGAAGAGAAAGAAACCGAATAAAATATAAGTCTGAGAATGTAAATATGCAATAATTTACATCTGAATAACATCCGTGTATAAGCTTAAATTAAGGACCGATTTGCCATTCGCTCGATTGACCGGTTCTAAAGACGGTACTGGATATAATACTATTAGAGTCAAATAAAAATGTGTAAATAGTAATAATTTCTCTAGAGTTTCTTCAAGTTAGTTTGATTACACTTTTGCGAAGTAAGTTATAAATTACGTGAAACCAACATCGAGTTACTGGAAGACTTATTGTCTCCTAAAATAAAGATCGAGCAACGGACTGCACGTGATTCCCAGTGGAGCATACATTTACCACTCTGCAAATTGCAATTGTACAGAATATATATATATTTGATATAAAAAATTAGGGTTAACATAAATCCGTTTCGTGCTTTATGGATTTTTAACTTACTACTTACATACACAATATGTTTAATTTTATGAAGACGAATTTTTCGTCGTTATATAAGCGAGGAACATTCTTGCAAGTAGTAATGTAATGCGAGCCGTCCCGTCCTTCCTCGTTTTTCAACCACTTTTCTTCCTCCCTGAGCCCAACCCAGATGTTTTCCCCGTTTTATTTCCTCATACACAAACACGTATATTCCAAGGGAATATAATGTGTGCGGAGTAGCCACAACAGGCTTTCTTTCTCATTCCACCGATTCATAGAGTATCATGTATCAGATGTCCAAATAATACACAATATCATTATCAGAAAATTGCTTGTCAATAACTACCGTATCCATCGTGACAATTAAACACGTGACCACATGTGAGGCCACAACGCAATAGCTTCGGAACGTTCGCCAAAGACCAGGATAATCGCTTGTCTAATCGAAATGCGGAATAATTAGCGCGGTTTCCGTTCTGTTGCGTCAACAACCGGAAAATCCAATTCGGAGTTTCATCACTGCACGTTACCGGTAGCAGAGTTAATGAAAATCACGAAATTTTGCATTTGCTATTATACATCACGTTCAGAATCATACCACAAATTACTGATGAAACATTCACTATAATTAGAAATATTGACTTTTTTGTATATAATTTATTTAGCTGAGTTAGACCCTTCCAAATTGATTTTAATTTCTAAATAACAGTAATTTATTGCAGCTTAAACTCATTATAGTTTCAAAAGATCAATGCACATTGATTGACTGTTTCAGTTTCTTTTAATTATACAAGTTTTTACTATTATTTGTCTCTTTTTTTCTTTATTTTGATTTTTTTTTTGTAATAATTGTTGCAATAAATATTATTGTTATATTTCCATAATGTTTATACATTTCCACTATAAATACTAAACGCAGTGTGTTACATGTATATATTTAAATATAATTTGACCATGTGTGATGTGAGATGAGTGAAATTTTGTATTTAACTAGATAATTTGATTTCCTTCAGCTTGGCATTGTGTATTATTTGAATTTATGTAGATTAATTGCATTTCAGGCGAGCATGGAAAATGTATTAGTGTTAGATTATAGTCCATGATTATTCCTAAATACGGTGCAAAATACATGCATTAATTATTTAATGTTATTCGAACATGATGTTGGCCTCAGCAGCTATGCCCCGTTTTCCGCCTGCAATAATTTATTAATCTGCTTGTTTGTTTAAACGTCCCCATCCGCTTTGTTGTACCCTAAACACCAACCCCTGGCAACTATGCACAATAAATAAGACCTGAAATCACGCACATAGTCATCGTTTAAAATTTTATATAAAAATCGATTTATTAATGAACCTTTACTATTGCAGCTAAAGTCGTTATATAAATATTTGATATTATTATAATAATTTTCATATACAAATAGTTCTACTACTTTTCATATTTGCTTTTGAAGCGGTAAATATAAACGCGACTACCTGAAATGTCTAATAATGCTAAATAATAGCAAGAAGTAATTTTCTTGGTTTAAAGTAAAATGAAGAAATTATGATTTCTTGTAATTGATGTGGATATTATTATAAACAACAATAATAAATAATTTACATAAAATTTAATAATAATATTTTTTCAAAACTAATTAAAAAGTAATTTAGAAAATCTGAATTACAATCAAGATTCTAATTTCATGAAATGTTAAATAGAACCATTTGAAAATACTCACAATTATGCATATGAAACCTGTTTTCTTTAATTAAAAAAACCTTTGTTATGATGTTTATACAAAATATAAAGCTGCTTTCACAAAAAAGGACGAGAATAAAAAAAAATAGACGGAAAATCGTATAAAACATCCTTGTTGCGGAATGTTAATTTCACTTTCTGAGTTTTAACTCGCCGGAATGGAAAGGGTGGTCTCTTTGTTTTTAGGCAGAGTGGAAGGAGTTGGTGCGTGGCGTTTGGAATAATTAAAAAACTTGATCCAATTCAAATGCAAATTCGTCAGTGGGGAGACTTGCGTTATAGAGGAAATGAAATTCGCATTTATTAATATCGGGTCCTAGCGGCGAAAACCATTGGATTTAATTATGTAAGAGGAAAACGCATGCAATTAGCTGAATAATTGTGATTGTGAGTTGGTGCAAACATCACCGTTAATTATCTAAATAACTAAATGCATAATTATTCTGTTTTAATTATTAGTTTTGCTGTGTTATTGATATAATTTTGTTTATTAACGAAGTGCTATTATTATTTATTGGTGGATGCACCGGGAACATTATTTGTTCAAATTTATATATAATAATTTAAAAGTAGATTTGATTATACAGAGAAAATTTATTAAAGGAAATATTAAATTTTGTATTTATATTTTAAATTTAATATCTTCGTTCTCTTTTTTTACATAATTTTATTTAAAAAAATAAGATTATATTAATAATGTGATATAATTAAATTGTAGAGTTAAACATTGAGATAATTTTGTTATTTTATATATGTAATGTAACTAAAGTTGTACGTCAAGTGATTAACTTATTTCACTTCTTATATTATTAGTTTTTGAAAGTTCTTGATTTTGAAGGAAAAATGAAACGCAGAAGATTTAACCGTATACTAACATTATTTATTATATAGGTGCCATTCTGTTCTACAAATTTCATTTATCTTTCAATTAACATATAGTTTTTTTTAATACTTAATAATTTTATAATACCGAAATAATTCGCAAATTCATTTGAGACAAAAAATGTAAAGATAATATGCATTCAAAGGAAAATGTATATTTTTCTTTAAAATTTAAGACTAAATTTTATGGTAATTATATTTTGTAATAAATAAACTCGACAATGGTATCTTTCAATGCATAAGTATAACGTATTTAAATACAATCTATAAAAGCCAGTACTTCTTATTGTATTTACATTTAATTATGAAATTATACGTCAAATGACACAAAACATATATGATAATCAGCTGTTGCAATATGTCAATTTTGAGTATAATAGTTCTCTATTTAACAAATTTAAAAATTTCAAGTAAATCTTGATACATTTCAATTTTAAATTTGCATCGATCAATGAATGATTGTATAAAATTAAATCAATAATTACAAATATATTTTTTTGGTGTGTGTCTGGTTGCCACGACATTTACAATCTGTTCATTCGGACATTACGTAAATCATCCATCGTGTAGGCACTTATTTTAGAACCGTTGCTCACTGACAACTAGTCCTTGATGACTTTTGGAATCATACCTAGTATTGTGTTTTAATATATTTATAATTATCATATAAAGTACAATGAGTCTTGGTTAGAAATTATGTGATTTTTAACTGCAATATATATTATGCTATATATCAGCCTTTTCAATTTACATAAATGAAAAAATAATTGAATAAACAAAAGATATTAATTCTTTTGTTCGCATATTTGTTAAATATTTATCTACAAACCAAATAAAAAAAAATATTCCTGTTATGAAAATCAGTATAGTTTTTGACGTATGAAACAAAAGTTATTATTTGAATTTAAAATAAACTGTTATTTACTATTTTTCAAAGACTTATTCGGTGTTAGTGAAGTGAATTATGAGCGTGAGTGCTTTTCGAGAGTGGCAGGTAAATGTTTGCTGCAAACGTATTGAAAGTAACTGCAAATTAATTAACTAGATTGTAAAAAACGTAAATGTCATTTGCTGCAGATCAATTATTTATTATAAAACACATTCTGCATCTTTAAATTACGGACCTGCAAAATAGTGATTCTTATAATAGTATATTGGTGGATGCGCAGGGTATACTATTTAGTATTAGTAATTTAGTTATATTATTTACTTGTAACGTTTATACATTATAATAACAATTATTAAGTTATTTTATTATGGCATGAAAATCGTAACTGCGAAGTGTAGGTGTTAACTCCTTAAATTGATTATTTATTTGCTTAATAATTTGCAGCTGCATATGCAGGTGTTTATTCATTATATAGAAAATTTAATTGATTTACAATCACAGCTGTAAAGTGCAAAAGATTATTTATGCGTTTGATAATCATTAATTATACGTGCCTTCTTAATTAATTTATACAAATAATCGAATTAAGAAAAGTTTTTTAAATGTAATAAAAATGAAGAAATACAAAAATAGCTGTTCTTTCTGCTCTGATCATAATATTTTAGGTAATTAAATGTAGTAGACTATAAACTAATCTATTTGTTGAATGCGTTCCACAATTAAAATAACTGGAATCTGAGTAAATTCACTTTATATAATTGATGATTAAATAATAGAAAGTGTGGAATTATAATTCATTACGCTTGAGTAATTTGCATAAATTCGAGATCGTGCACTCATTATCCCGTCTTAGTAAAGGATGATGCGAAGTGGTAAAACTTGACGAAGTTAATAGTGAACCCTTTTAGAGGAAAGACGCTGCTAATAACTGATATCTTCATTTACAATGCGACCGCATCTGCCTGCATCTGCGTACGTAATTAACGTCGAGAGCAACGAGTGTTTCGTTACATCTGATTCTATAATTTCTCTTTGTGGCTTTGCATTTATGGCGTTCAGTTTAGCCGACAAGAACCGCGACGAATAAAATTGGATTCGTTTGAGGGGAAACAAATGATGGCTTACCCCATTAATTTCGCGTTTAATTAAAATCTCCGAGCCGCTTCGTGGATCCATGGAATGTCTTTGCCCTTCAGATTCTTTCGAACCGCATTCTGGTTTTACCTTTTGCTTAATGTGTGTGATGAATGTTGAAAAATATTAATGTTATAACAAAACTACCAAATATGTAGTATATATAAATAATAATTATATACTTTTTTATCAGAAGTTATACTAAAACTAACAAACTTCATTTATAGTAATAGTAATAAAAATAATATTATGATTAAAATTCAGTTACAAAAACCGGATGAGATAAATCAATTGGTTTAATATATCACGACTCTTGGGTAATATTACGAAGCCTACATTCCGGTAGTGGTATCTTTAAGAGTTCAGCAGTAAATCTTGATACTAGTCGCCTGGGGAAGTAGATAGGTCACAATTTTTGCAATGAACGACTGCCGGCTCGGATGTTTAATAGATACCGTCCATTTGCTGACCGAGGTTCAATATTCATGAGAGGCTAGTCTACATCTCATGCAAAAAGTTATTTTCACTTCCTCTCCTAACATAATAAATCAATGACAAAACCATAAGAAAATCTATTATGGTTGGGCGGACAGACTACGACTAATAGCCATTTACTCTTAATTTAATTTAACCTTAAAAAATATTGTTGGTCAGAGACCCATAGAAACAAAAAAGTATAATCGCATAGAAACAGTGATCAATATCCCTTTATATTAAGAATTCTATAAATTTTCTTAACATATGTATATATTATAATATAATACTAAAAACAAGAAATCTCTTAAAACCGGATATTGATCGTAACCCTTTACGTTAAATATGTTTATAATTTATTTATTTACTAATTGTTATATGTCTTAATGTGGGTTAAAAAAAAGTTTTTGCTCTACTTTTTTTTTAAATTAACGTACATCGAAATTTTCTTTAATTATTTTAGTAAAATAATATAAATGTAAAATGTATAATATAAAATCACGTAATTTATACAAGTAAAAGTTGAAATATTAATAACATATCTTTATATTATTTCCAAATTACACTTTTTTCTCACTGATATTACGTTTTATATAAAATACATGAAACATATATATTGTTGGGATTCTGGAGATTGGTATAAACTGTTATGTTTGCGTGTGCCTTGATACAGCTATCAAATGTTATATGTATCCCGTGGCTTGGTACGGGATAATAAAAAGGGAAGCAGCCGGATAAAGCGTTTTTACAGTAGGATAGATGGTTGTATTATTATATTGAATTTCCATAATACTTTTAGAGCGGGAAGGGAAATACGTGTTTGCTCACATATTGCAAGTTTACGCAATATTTCGTTATTAAATATATATATTATTTTCGTCGTCAAGTAAACAAATTATTATGTACAAAAAATCAAAATTCAATTTCAGATGATTTGGAAACTTCAGTAACGACAATCATCATGATGAAACAGTTTTGTCGAAAGTGGGGCAATATTACATAAAAAAATGCTTGTTCTGTAAATGAGAATGGCAAACAGCAAAGCAAATTGATTTCTGATATGAAATTTGTATGAAGTAAATATTTAAGGTCGTAAAAAATCGATAATCCGATAGAGTAAAATGGCGTCTGAAGTAATCGTTGTTGGTGGGGGTGATGTCCGATTATAGACATTAGAGTAGATAGAAGAAGCCGCGGTGGTAACTGAAATTACAGGAAACCCGACGATCGATAGCAATTGTACCTATTTCGATACCATCGTGGTTGTTCACTATAGTCGTCTACCACCGCACCCAACCCCCTAGGCTTGGTGCCTACTTTGGTATCATGAGTATCACGTATGTACGTGCTAGTTTGTCATTGGCGTTGTTACACCGCTGGTCGCATCGTTTAGGGGTTTGTTATATATTTATTATTTGTGTTGTACCCCTTTATTGATTGTCCTGCTCGTGCGTGCGGTAAAAATGGAAAAATTTATTAGTCGTCGACGTACTCGGTACTAAGAAGTGTCCTATCTGCTTCAAGGGTGCGTTTCGTGTGCTCGAGAGGGAAATATCTTTCCATATCGGTACGGCTTTTCGCGAGCGCGCAGATTTCCTCTCGATGCAATATGATGCTGGTTACATCTGAGACTACCAAACTGAGCGATCCAATTCGCAAGGATTTATCTCTAAAAAACGGTAATGCCTTTTTCAATTTTTGATTAAAATTCATTTCAATCTTAAAGTAATATATATTTTGTTACTTTTTTTGTGTTAATGTTACGTTCCAAACTCATTTTATCGACCGTCTCTTATTAAAATGATATAAGAAAAAACATATTTTCATAATACGTATGAAAATGTTGTTTCGGTATTTTAATTCAAATAGTTTTCATCAACTCGAAAATATTTTAGCTACATAACAAACCTAACGTGGCACAAAGTTTAACAGAATATATTACATCATGGTTCTAACAAAATTTATAACATTGCGTTCTGCCTCAGCTATTGTTTGTAGTGTATACACACACGCCTTTTCTATGTGGATAGTTTTCCACTGCAAACAATTTTATGTAACACATGCAGCCGCATGTTTCTAAACATTCCTATAGGTGGCATGTGGAGTATAGTGTCTAAGGTCAGAAGTTATTTGATGTACATTTTCAGCACCATCTTCTGACTGCGAACTTATGAAAGTTTCATCGATTTATTTAGTATTTTTAATTAAATTACACCTCGTTTGGAACCATTGCAAAAATTAATACCTTGAAGACTGTTTTATGACGAATCAACGGTCTTAATCTAGAAGTACTGAAAAATGCCTTGAAAGATTATCCAAATTATAATTTTTCAATCGTTTGAAAACAAATTTCTCACATAATTCATTTCTCTTTACAATTCAAATTTGTTAGTTGACGTTGTTAACTTCTCCTTTTTGTTCGTTTTCCGAATTTCTTTTTCTGCCGCATGTTTCTAAACATTCTTATAGGTGGCATGTGTGTACAGAAATTATGAGATGTACATTTTCAGCAACATCTTCTGACTGTGACCTTATGAAAGTTTCATCGATTTATTTAGCATTTTTAATAATGTAATGAAATTAGACCTTGCTTGGAATCGTTGCCAATTGAAATTTTATTAGGAACCAATGGTCTTAGTTCAGAAGCACTAAAAATGCTCTGAAAGATTATTCATTTTATAATTTTTCAAACGTTTGCAAAACAAATTTCTCTCATAATTCATTTCTCTTTACAATTCAAATTCGGTAGTTGACGTTGTTGTTAACTTCTCCTTTTTGTTCGTTTTCAGAATGTCCCCTAAGGGAAACGGATCATCCTTTGGAAATCTTACAGAGATGGGGATCCGGCAGATTAATGCTACGATATACCGTCCTCAGCGCTAATGGTAAGTCTATTATTTACAATTAACTTTCAGCCTTTTGTTTCTTTGCAAACGGTCTGCCTCCCCCATCGCCTCCTCAGACTCGTTTCATTTTTTATACCCACTTTGTTCCGACTCTTTCACCAGTTTATTTATCGCGTTTGCCATTTAAACCTAATTAAAACTTTTCTATTTTATTATTTCACATCTCTTTGTTAACGAAAACGTAATCCGTTAATTGATGTGTTAATAATATATTGTGTTTGAGATTAGATCGCAGACCCAATAAGTTAATATACTGGATATACGGCATAAGCAGTTTATAAGCTTAACAGTTTTGGTTCTCCAACTTTTCTGGGTGAGCGTATCTTGCAGGAAATTAATCATTTGTCTTAACAAATTGGGGATAAACTTAACGATATAATGAAAAAATAACAAAACAATTAATTGAAGTATCGATTTTATACTTTAAGTTTTCTTAAAGTTAACAGCAACTTAATATAAGATATTTCATAATACACTATCAAAGTTTATAATTTTCGTTTTTTTTGTAATAATGCTCTCACACTTTTCGCAAAGTAACACAGATTCTAACTAAATCTATAGCTGTTATTGGAAAACCATGTGTAATCAAATATTCCACAAACCAAACTATTATTGTGTTATATATTTTTAGAGTTTTCTAAAGATTTACTTTAGAAAATGCAATGTAATCGTATTTTTATATGAAATGAAGGAGACATGTTTTATTGGATTCCTCTTTTCTTATATTTGGAGGTTGAAAATCGTAACGAGTTTAGAGGGCGGAAAGAAAAATGTCGCGCCACAGTCGATATCCGTTGGCATTTCGGCAGGAAATGAAATTACCTCCGGCTATCGAGAAAAAAAAAATGAACGTGAATAAAAAGAAACGCGGAATAAAGAAATATCCTGGAAACACATTGCTTGTTTGATCGAACGCTGAAGAAATGTTTTAAAGTGGATATCGACCGTTTAAGAGTTCTTGATTATAATTAAACAACAAATTATATAAATAATTACAATCAGAAAACTTTGTATAATTGTTTTTTTAAATAATTGTTAACATTAACATGTTTTTTTTTAATATTATTAATCTATGGGCTGAAAGATCTATGGTCTAGCCTTTTGCATTAAATTTTATTTACTTTACTATTTATTTATTACTATTATACTAAGTTTATATATTTTTTGTAAAAAAATCATAAGATTTTTATTAAAAATCAAAATTCAGGGAACTGTCTACTATTTTCATAAACGAAATGAAATGTTTTTCCGATAATAACATTAACATGAATTATTACACATGTGTAATTTTCCGGAATTCTGATTCGTATATTCTCAGAAAATAAGATTTATATTTCACGATTTCCCGAGAGAAAAGTAAAAAAATTCCCGGGAAAACATTTCTTCTGTATTCTTAACTGGCTGAACTACCCGGAAATCAAATTCTATTACATATGAATATATTTACTACGAATAATAATATTATAAAGACTCTTTTTATATTTGGTGTAAATTTTTAATGGAAAAAAAATAATCCAAAATAGTTTAATAGTTCCCAGTTCAAATTTCTTTACTTAAAAATACACCCATACCTATCTATACGGACCCTCAATTAAGGCACGTTCTCGATTTACGGCCTAAAATGTTTCGCTATAACGGCAAAAAAAACTTTTTTTCCATGTCGATATATCTACATGTTGTGTTAAAAGTGATAAGTATCACGTAATCTCGAGATGATTGACTACATACTTATTGGTAATTTTGAAACGATTTACGTAATATACACATTAGACGCAAATTTTAACACTTAAATTATATGAGAGGGCACGTTCAGACATAGCCTTATCGCATTTAGGGGTAGTAACCTCCATCCCTCGCAGGGATGTGGATCTTAATTACGAAACTTATTGCCGCGAAATTTTATCTCGTTCCTTATTATTAAGCGTCTGGCAACCCTTAATAAATTGAATGTCGCATGGAGTATTTCGGCGTTAAATATTCGTAGCGAAGATATCCTATGTGCCTTCCCTTTTCCGTGGAAGGCTGTTACACTTGCAACGAGACAACCAAGTA
>JAFMTC010000101.1:362565-466120 GCA_018845635.1 Nicrophorus orbicollis | reverse complement strand
ATAATTTATATTTACGAAAAATATTGTTATATATAAACAAATGTTTAAAAATATCATTTGTTTAATAATAACATTAAACTGGCAGGAAGCCTGGCAAATAAAGATATTTAAAAAAACATACAATTATCGATTGACTACAATTTTAATTGCGAATGTAGACAGATACGCATTATGTAATATTTCCATAGGCTTTGATATTACTACAAACTTAATAAAAAAAAACCGATAATTATAACTCACTGAATTTGAATTATTTCTTTATCTGTAACTCTTACACAAGCTATAATTATTATACATTTCTACTATCATATTCAAATTCAATGTGTAACTGTACTTTTCATTTAAATAGACTTTATTTCTTTTATTACTGTTACTATTATGCTATTCACTTATAATTTATGCTTTTGGAGCAACAAAACAAATTAATTAGATAAAATTAATATCTATATAAAATAACAAATATTTGTATATAAATATCAGATTAATTTAGAGTTTACCCGAATATTCAATAGAACGCGTCGGACCCCGCAACGAGCTCAGTTTTCTTTGAGACCCAGATTCACATTTACCTGTATCCTTCAAAATTTGTTTAGGTCCCAAATCCAAGTTTACATTTGGGGTACTGAAATTAAAATTTATTGAGGTTACCAAATTCAAATTTATTTAGGACTTCTTAACTAAAATTTCGCATTGAATGTTCAAATGTATAATTGTACGTACGTTTGATAAACACAGTTGCGAAATATAGGTGTTAACTCTTTATATGGATCATTTACTTGTTATACAATCGCAGCTGTAAACTCAGATATTAACTACTTATATAGAAAGTTAATACTTTAATCAATACTATGATTCTTTTTATTGAATTGTAAAACTCTTATCAAACAATGGAAAGTTTTGTTAAATATACATAAATTCACATTCATGAAACTTATATTGTAGAAAATTCAATATAGTTTAAATTTTATTCGTTATCGGAATAATATATATTTTCAAATGGTAAAAAAATGATAAAATATTGGTTTTATGAAATATTTCAAAAAACATGCCTCTATTTCTTCATAAATTAATAACTCGGTTAATTAATGTCAATTGTTTATTAATACGTTCACTAATTTATTCTAACACGTCTATGACATAACTGATAATATATTTTCGTCATAAAGAGCTGAAGACTTTTTGTATTGATATATATATAAAGATATACATTTTCTAATTGATTTCTAGATTTTGTTAATTAGCAATCGACTACTTTATATCAAATGTATGTGTACATCGTTGGAAAGTGGTTGGGGTTTAACGAAAGGAATACCACCGGGAATCCAGCAAGTGTAAACAAACTGAAATGGCGGAGAGCAGCTTAGTAGTAGGTGATTTAAATCCTTAAACTCTTACTGGTTTATATATGTGCTTGAGTAGTACGTCCGTATGCAATCCACTCTAAACTGGTGGAGAGTAATGAAATTACTGCAGTGCGCCATTTTACACAGCGTTGAATTTCGAATATCTGTTAAGTTCGCAATTCACGAGCCATAGCTTTAATTTGCTGAATTTTCTACCCTGCATTCCCTTTATACCCTTAGCAGCCTCTCTCTTTTTTAAATACTCCGCACCTCGCAATTTACGGACTAAGCATATTTATAAAGCATTTCTTTGCTCATTATGCGAGTTGTCACGGCAAGCGGAAAACAGGGGGAGCGTCAGAGAAAAGGTGGAAGCTATGTTTCCGAAACATTTGCTTGAAACCTTCTAAACTATGCCAGAACATGAAGTTGATGTTCCCACAAATTTCATTTCATCATACGAACGAATAGGTTTTCTGAAAATGAAATTATAATCAAAAATTTGTGAACTCTCATCATTTCGATGTATATTATTTAGATTAAAAAACATGGCTTCTTAAACGAGCTGTCGTATTTTTCACAATACATCCGTCGACGGAGTAAACCATAAAAGGACAACTGGTTCACTGATAAAATTAAACGCATTGCTTGAATTATTTAGAATAAACATCAAAGCCAGCGGAATTTTATTCAAATCCAAGGCGGAATTCTGCGGATTTTCCGTAAAGAACCAGCGAAAGCAACTAGTACATATGCACCTATATTCAGCATACTTGGCATGCACGGGGCCCAAAGCAATGCATCTTGATTTACAATTTGGTTTGGGAACTTGGATGAATGCACAGAGCAAATACAGCTGGGTAAGTTGGGGAAACTGCGAAGTGTGGATTCACTTAAGATATAGGATTCAGCCCGTTGGAAATAATTAAAAAAGTTAAACCCTGTGCACTGCAGAGTTCTGCCTCGAATCTCGAGTCCTCCTTTCCTTCTCCTTTCTGCTGGTGCTTTAATTAATTTCTCACTGCCCACTGATTCCCGAAGCTCTATAAAACTATGTATCGTTTTATTCTGTAATCTCGTTTCAATTAAATAGGTAGAAATTATTACAAATTTATCAATATATTACTATTTCTTACTTATAAATAAAAATTAACAAAACAGAATGTTTCAGTCCATTTATTTATTGTTCTACAGAGTAACCCATAAGTCAAGACTTTTGATATTTTTTTTTATTTCCATTTTCGTTTATTTCAGAAAAGTAGTTTTAAACATAATGGACAGATTCAGCACTTCATAAAAATCGTTCAGTTTTACTAAATTTAATCCAACTTATTTTTAAATGCAGATTTAATCTTCAGTTTGTTTTACTTATGTTGTAATGAAAATACTTCAATTTCCAGCTGGAAATTACGAGTTATGAAATCTATTAGGAAATAAATAGAACTTGAGATTTCTAATTAGCAAAGAATAGTTGACCGACGGTCCGATTAAGAGTCAGGATTCGTTCGGTCAGGGAGACTGGTTTTCGCATTTTCCGGACAATATTATCTAATGAAATCATATATGCAAACAAAGTGTAATCCAGAGTGAGGTCATGCTAAATGAAATTGAATGCAAACACAATCAAGTCCCAGAGTAAATTAATGTTTGGGAACGTCGTACCAATTAAAACGGTTAATAGAAGCGGGGATATTATCCGTCGCGTAAATCTCCAAAATTCAGTTATTATGCGCTAACCCGCCTTCTACACTTCCCCGAAAAGTGTTCATAGGGACAATTAACGACCAACCAAATTTATTCTATGAATATTTCATAATTCATTAGCATGTCAACTGTTTTTTTTAATTAAATGAAGTTTACTTTCTGTTTTTTGTAGTTGTTTTTAAAATGAACATTTGCTATCTTTTAGTAATACAATAAAAATCATGATGATTATGATACAGTAATAAGGTACAAATTGTGTTTCAATTCAAGGCATTAGTTTTTTTTTGTTTAAATTATACTTTTATATTATTGAACCAAATTGTAATTGTATTGTTTATTAAACATTGATAATAGTTTTAGTTTGTTCTTTACGTGAAATTTCGAAATTAAAGCAAAATATAAGTTTTTGTTTTTCCAATTTATTACATTCCTTGGATTATTTGAGATGAAAAAACAGAAGTTTTTATGTTACATAAAAATGATTTATATTTGTTCCAATAGGGGCATTTGAAATTTCCATATTGTTCAGTATCTCTATAATAAATTTTGAGTAGAAAAGCAATTACACTTTCGGTTGTTTGATCAATGTTATGATTTGAAACACCATTCGTATTATTGGTACATAATCATAAAATTATAATTTCCTGGTTTATTCTTGAAGTTTTAGTTTGTACCACGAAACTTATTATTGTTTTACATTTCATGTAATAACCATATATTTACTATTTTATAAAAGTCTTGAGCAGAATGACATAGTCCTTTGTCCTTTGTTGCATTAGCATTTTACTTTATTTTTCTATTCTTCGTATTTTTTTGTTACTGCTGTATTGAGTTTATATTTTTCAGAAGTTGCTGAATTATTATTTAATTATTTAAAATTCAATGAAATTTATTATTATTAATAATAAAACTTGTTAGTCACAAATAGGATGAAAAAATATTATGTAACGTTGATAAAAATTTTACGAGCTGGTTATTCAATCCAAATAAGCCGCAGTGGCTTTAAATTCTGCTTTATTAATCCCTTTTGGTGCACAATGCGAAAATGTGTATGTAATCCAGAGACGCGTTGGCATAAAGGAGTAGATCGCATCAGACCCGAATATCATGTAATATCTTCCCAAGTTGGAGCGCACAAAGAAGGGATTTAATATCCCACGGAGAATTTCAGATATCTCGGCAGGGCATTATCTGATAACAAATTGTGCCTTTTTTAATAAGGAATTATAAAAAGGGCCGAATCATATTAGAAAACCCCTCCGTCCGCCCTGGCTCATCCTCAAGAATTGATTCTTATTATTTTTCAGTTTTCAAAGAACCAATAAGAATCCAATTATAAATGTAATATGATCTTCATTACATCAATAATTTATATTAAATTAATATGGGATTACAAAAATATACCTTCAGTCAAAAATCAATTACCACAACATTTGCGTTTTCATTTTTAAATTGGTATATTAGTAATTTACTTTATTTTATTACATATACCAGAAATAACAACATAAATATAAAAACATATTGTAAAAGTATTTCCATATTTGAAAACTGTAAATTAGGGCGAAATGCTTGCATTCTAGGATAAAGTAGGATAAACAAAGTTTATAATACAAGATATATACGTTATTGGTCATAACTAAACTAAAACATTATAAAAGGCTAGAACAGTTCCTTCAGTTAGCCTCAAATACAATAATACAAGATAAATTACATAATTATTAAAAATTAAAATACTATTGTAAATTATTTGACATAATTTTTCAAATTTATTAACATTTATTAATTTATATTTATAATACTAAATTAATTTTACATTTTTAGTGTGGACTATTTCTTTTGAAATTTTATGTGTTTAGATATGATTGAATTCTAGAAAACCTCAGTAGATATAAAATGGTTAGAACTTGTTTTTTTTTTAAGTAAGGATCTATCTCTGGTTTTGGTTCTATCGGTACTATTTTAACTTATTGCTGACCAGTAAATTCCAGAAAACCTCGGTCAGCGGTGGGATATGAACCTGCACCTTTTGCATCAAATTTTTATGATGCAGAGGCTCTTAACAAAACGACTAAGATTTGTCTATTAGAACTTGGTTGTATTTATATTTGGTATGAGATTATAATAACGATGATTAGTTTCCTAAATTACACTGCAAAGCTTAATTACAGATAATAATTTTATAATTGCTCGTGCAAGATAAGTTTTACTCAAAAAATATATTAGTTTGTCTAATGTAATTATACATTTACGATAGTTCATTTAGAGAATAATAAAACAATCCCTATCCTGGCAAGAAGAGAGATGCTGCTGTTAATGCAACGTTTGCATTTTATAAATTACTTTTCTTGGCGCTGTAATTAATATATTTTTTTAATCATGCAGCTGCTAGACGTTCAAGAGTAATTATTAAATAGTTATACTATATAGACTTGCCGCGTTAAGATGCAAAACTGGAATGTGCTGCAACATCATCACTCAGGTTACATTTATAACGCATTACGTTTATAGATTAAACATGAATAACTTGCATTTAGTGCCATGGAATGTTTAACGAAGAAAATTACTATCCGAAATATTTACTTTTATCGCAAAATACAAATTTATTATTTACATATAAAAATTGAGGTCAATAGTCTTTTGCATTGGGAAAATGCAATAAACTAATTTCATGTATAAGATGATATATTTTAATTTGATTTCTTATTAATTAAGATACGTTAATAATAATTATTGCAACAACAACCACAGAAAAAATACAAATTTAATATAAGGAAATACAAAGAAACGGAAAAGGAAATATTATTATTGCTATTTTTGCAGAGAGCTATAGATTATAGGTCTTTCTGGCCTAAGATATTTAATCATTTGTATATTAGCATTTTGTTATAATTATATTTACTGTATCAACAAAAATATTGCAATAACGTAATATATATCAATGTTGAAAGAAAGATGGAAATGTTTTTTATAATTTAATTTTCACATGATGTGATTTTTAAAGAAAGAAAACACATATTTTTATAACTCAGTTATTTGAAAATATAAATTTGTTGAAATGAAAGACCTATAATCAAAAGCGCTTTGTAGCAATAACATTTAATATTATTATTCTTTTCCTTGTATTTCTTAATTTTTATTGTATTGACTTACTTTTTGAAATGGTTATTGCAATTAATTAAGTGATAAACTATAATCTAATCATAAACGTATATGATTACGTAATAATTAAGTTGAGAAAATACATTTTTTATACATATGAGATTATAACTACGCGAGGTTAAATATCATAGACGTAAATTCAATTAGAATTTATAACTTTATATGACAGCAATACGAGAGTAGTAAATCCATTTAGCAAAGTATGCGCAATCCTAATTGTATTTACATCAAAAGTTCGTATAAACTATACGAAGCAATAAAAAAATGAAAGAAGAAGAAAGAAAATGAAATAGATTTAAAGTCGAAATGACTGCCTGCAGATGAATTATGTAAATTTCCGATGATTTTATGTTCGCTTTTAAGGATTTGTCCTTGAACGGGCATTTTATTTAGTTCAGCAATTATGCGATCCGAGATAGCTGTGCGAGAGATGATCATTTACATAAATTTTCCTTTTATACGGCAGTTTCTTCACAAAGAAAAGCAATTGGAATAAAAAAGGATATCGCAAATTTATCGCCCAAAGCGGGCCATTTTGCAGTAAATACGGTAATTAGATGGGAGTGGTTTCGGATTATCTCCGCACTACCCGGCGCTTCCACCACAAGATAATAGCTCGATTTATCGTCCGACATAAATACACATTTCGTTCGAGTATTACGCAATCGTCATGCAATCAGTTTAGAAATTATTCAATTGCAGTTACCGTTACTATTTCTGTTTGCGCCAGATTTTCTATACGGCGAGTTCATTTTACTTTGGATCCGAATCAGAAGTTAAAGTGTCTAGGATGGAAGTGATTAATGTTTCTCCATTGATACATTAATTAATGCTATTGTTCTTAATAATGGGATGTGCTCGACCCGATATCCGACGTCGTTTGAACTTTACAGGCTGGGTAGTTTGGCAACAATAGGGATGAGCTATTTCCATTATATAACACTCCCCTAATACAGTTTGAGACTTTAAATGCTTCATTTTTTTATAACTGAATTTAATTACAATTTTAAATGATGAGTCATGGGAAAATTATTTAAGAAATAGTAGATAGAGGGAATAAATAGCCCTGTGGCAGAATTTGGACCAATAAAGATGTTTACATTAGAAAAAGTAGATAGAATTAATGTATCTATGAGACAGTAAAATGTCTTTCACGTTTTTATTAAAATTAAAACAAGAGGAAAAAGAAGTGTTATTGAGTGGAGGAGGGGTCAAAGCGTTTGATGTTTTATGTCGTTTTGTTTTATAATGCAATTTCAACCGCTACGCTATTAATATTAAAATTTGCAAATTTTCCCCGGCAAAGTCGACTAACTCAATTTCCCAACCAGGAAGAAATAAAACGGGGATACAACAAGAAATAAAAGAAGACTTTGTTTCAAAGAATATTTTATATATTTTTTTAGCAGCGTGGTGTACGGCAAAGACTATATTACTTTGAAACTTCGTAATTTCTTAATACTCGTAAATTACCGGATATTAATGATTATTATTAATTAACTTGCTATTACTTTAAAATATTATGACCAGAAGTGCATTTTAAATGAATATTCTAGTGAAAATATCGCAAAATTGTATTTATTTATTTCATATATAGCTTTGAAGAAATATAGATTGCTGCAATTACATCGAATTTAGAGATATTCAATAAAAAATCTTGTATAATTTACATGTTATGTACATTCTAATTTGTTCAATATTCAGGAAATTGATTAGATTATTTTATGTAGCACTGAATTTTTACATGTTGCTTCATTTGTATACTTTCGAAGCGAATATTCACAATATTGCAATTAGTTGATTACATAACTCCATTTGCTTTATGCAGCTCTAGTTTCGACGTAATTACAGATACAAAAATTGGGGCAAACCCTGTATTAATTAAGATTCAGCGAATGGAACGCAAAAAAGTATGCACGGCTGAAAAGCAGGCCATGAAAGGTAGAACGTAGCGCATGAAAATCGGGAAAAGCAGAAACGAAAAGAAAATGGTTGAAGGAAGGAAAATATATTGGCCGGGACGGGGTAAGTTTGCGTTATCGCGAGGCGCGCAATTAAAATTATTTTGATAAATTATTACGTCGCGGCAGCTCTTTATTAATGGCATATTTCACGATGTAATTAAAAAGTTTAATAAACCTATCGAGGTGTTAAAAGAGGGGAAGTGCTGCTCCCCATTTAACGAGCCGAGTAAGCTAAATAGTTTCGAGGCGGGCATCTGAAAAATCCATTTTCGCCCTCGTAAATTTGGAAAATGCGTCTCCCGGCTCCACTGGTGTTTGGAATAGTTTTATTGTTTGGGGGAGCAGAATGTCCGTTCGCTGGATTTGTGTGTTTCCAAACTTCAGCTCAGGGAGAAACAAAAAGTCCTCCTTTCGGGCCCTAATGCGATTGCTGGCAAACTCCTGTAACAAGTTTACTACTTGTTGGGGTCCGACATGTACAGAGGAGAACACAGAGTTCCTCGATTTACGTGCAATGCTCGAATGGAACACCAAAGTAAATGCGCCACAGGAAGCTTCCTTGTGCACGTTCTTCGATTTATAAATTACTTTATACTTTATTTTTACTACAAACGTAAAATCTCACTTTAATAAAATCACAGTGTTATTCCAATACATTAAACAGTTTGAATAACAATAACAATCTTTTTTGCCACCAAAAGGCGATCAAATAAGTATATTTTAATTTTCGTTATAAATCTCTTAGAGAAGAATTGAAGGTCATGGAGGAAGTCTACAACAAAGAGAAAAGGGGAAATGCCAAGGGACGATATGGATACACCATTTTATCTCGAATTGCGTTGAATAATACAAAAGGGTGAAATACGTCGAATGGAAAGGTTGAGATGTTTTACTGTCAATTTTATTTCTATTCCCACGGATGGCATTAAGTATGAAAGGAAATTTAGTATGACTTGTTCTCAAATAATAAATAATGATGTGATTTAGATCACCAAGAATATTAAATGATTATTTGTCATTAGTCATAATTATTAGATACGTTTTTTAATTATATTAGAAGTAATTACTCAACAATCTAAACCTTGATGCAATTGATAATTTATTTGTACAATGTAACTTGTAACTCTAGGTAATAAATGATTGTGGATAATTCACGAGAAAATCTAATTTTAATATTATATACTATTGGAAAACTAAAAAATAATTTGTAAATTGAGAATTCTATATACAAAATAAATTTTGGACGTAATTTTTTCAAATTTTGATTTATTTCGGATCATTAATATTTGTATGTATAATTCATATTTATAAAAGAAAACATGTTTCTCCGACAACGATTAGAAAATAAATTATACATAAATAAAAGTCGTGATCGAGTATAGAAAGTAAGGTTGTTGTTTATTTTGCTGGAATGTATTCTTTTAAATATCAAGTATATTCCAATCATTGCACCGATCGAACAATTTCCAACAATGAAATGAATGAAAGTATTATTATGATATTTTTTCCTTAATAGGAAATTTATTCATCGAGGTGTTGTAAATGCCATTAAAATTTCCCGAAAGCCCAACCATAAAATACAGATAATCTTAACAACCGGGTCGGTGCGAGACGCGTACACTTACAAATGCTATTCCTTACCCGTAAATCACGTTACGTAACGAACATGGTCCAGGGCTCTTCGTTGCTTCGTTTGTTGGTCCACGCATTCAGATAATAATATTATTATAAATACAGAACATTGGAGGTTGTACAAAGAAGCGGGTCCGAACCCGAGACATACCTGAAGAGACAACATACATTACAAGCGCGTTGATGCGAGTCTGTCCATCAAGCGAGGACAATATAGGCGGCTGCAGCTCCGTCGGCGCGCACTCGTCATCAGCATCAGAATCAACATCAGCATCAACATCAACATCTTCTAGTTGCGCGGCGGGTCGTGAGTGCGAGCGGCAAAGGCCGGTTAACTTTGTAAGAGGCCCTCGGGCCTCCCGAGCCATGAGAAAACGAAGATCGAGCCGCATTCCAACAGGTGTTTGTGGGTTAAGGAATTTGGCTTGGAGACGACCTACAGACTTGGATATAATGTACGCACGCATCGCATTTATAAATACCGATTTTGTTTCCTTTTTACTCGGCCGTACCTCAGCTCCTTTCGCCGCTTCTGCTGGATCAACCCATAAACAACGTACGTGTTATTACCTTTTGCAACTCGCAACAAGAAATGCTACGATGCACGATCGACGACGCTCCAGCTTCAGTATTTCGTTGACAACGAAATTTAAATAATAATGACCCTTACTCTAGCTTCACTTCCTTGTTTTATAGATTATCATCGCTCCTCTTTCATTAAGCGCCATTTCTTTCTTTCCACCCAAGGATAACATCGGTGACAGTAGCGAGGATAAATGATTCAAGAGCTAGTCCTTTTTTTATCACCGCCTCCTGAAATATCAGAGATATATTCCAAATTCTCTTTCAATGAATAAGGCTGCTATTATTACAGGGAGCGTTTTATACAGAACATCTGTTTAAGTCCATTATATCCTCGAGGGTATTACACCGCAAGACAAGGTAATCCCGGATCAGCCCGCTTTGCACTGGACACCTGCTAGTTCCAGGCTGTTCTTTCTTGGCAGCACTGGGTTGCTTTTTCTCATTTCACGCTTGAAAATTGCCCTCCATCCGCTGAAACTTACGTCGCAGATAGTTTATCAACATCGTATGAAAAAAATAACATTTAGCGAACCTTCATCACTCGAGTGCAGTCGGTCATCCAACACTAAATATAATTAAATCTCCCTATTAAGCTTAATTCCATCATGGAGTCTAAATAGGATGTGTTTATTTTGGGGATCGGTGCACTGGATAGTTAGTTGCCGTAATGATTCAAAGTAATTCGCAATGTAAACTCTGCCTCGTGACATACGCACGGAGTAAAATTGCTTTACCATCTTCAAAGCCCCCTCCGCGACAGGGATTAAGCCTGGAACGGCTGCATCTGAAATTTACGTACCCGAGAAATGTCAACAAACACGTTCTGTACTCGCATGCACACTTCTATGATGTAACTCGGTTGCATCATTCGTGTGACGACTCTAACGAGGGTACCGTGAATTTAATAACGGATTTCCCCATAGAGTTGCTCGAATATTTCTATTGAATTTGCACTATTAATAAAATTTCCTCCATGTGAATTTACGCAAGAAAATCACCAAATAGTCCTCCAACTATCTATCACCTTTAAATTGTAATACATAAAGTATAAATTAGTAAAAAAGAATGAAATAAACGTGAAGTTATTTTTGTTCTCACTATTATTATTAGAGAAGAAATATTATTGCAAAGTAAGAAATTTGGAAGCAGAAAAGAGTTGCAATTGAAATATATAAAATTCTTTATAGTTATCAAAAATGGTGATGTTACAGGCGAAATGAATAGATAGTAGTGGAGGTGTAACAAATAGGGCTATTTGCATAACGCGCGTACGTTCGAAAGCGCATTTCCATGTCATTAACGACCATTAAGCCGTTATTAAATTACAATTAATCTACGCCAACAATTCACAATGATTTCTGGGCGCGCTCTTATAATGTCACTACATTATTTTTCCTCCTCCCGATTGTAAGTCTAGTTGCAACTTAAACATATTTATATGCATGTACATCATATACGATTTATAATGTGAATTACGTCACGGTGACTATTTACACGTAATGGGCACCACACGTGTTACATAATGCGCTCGAATCACGAAGCAGTGGTATGCATGAACCATTTTGAGCTCATCGATGATAAGAGAATAGAGCGCCGGTCAATGTCGAACAGTGATTACCTCAATTCGCGAATAAACACGTATATCACGTAGAAGAAATAATTTTACTTAGGTTTTCTTTAACATTATCTTTGCGGAATCCTTTCCTTGGTAAGCGAATACGAAAGACAAATGTATCTTTTTGTTTCTTGATATTGCACTTGTCATTTTTATGAACTTTTTGTTGTAAATATTCCGCAGAGATAGATAAATCGAGATGATGCATCGCACGTTTGAGAAATCAGGTGGAATACTGTTATTTCGGGCAATTTCTACACTCCCAGATATATTGTTGAGAATGGCATCACGTCTAAAATATATTTACTTAAAGTCATACACATATTTCTTCTGTAACATGTAATTATATTAATCACATTAATTTTGAATTTTTGGTCAAAACAATGATTTTGGTGATCTTCTCTTTGATTTGATCACCTTGATTACTTTCTTCAGGGAAATGACACTACAGAGTTGTAATTTTAACGTCTTCCGTGAATTAATCATCTCCATTAGGGATTTGATCATGTCTCTGTTTTCATCATTTCGCTTCGACATATGTAGTGGTTAAATATTTTTATAATAATAATATTTATTGCAACAACAGCCACAAGAAAAATACAAACTGAAAATTACTATTGCTCCAAAGGGCTATAGACTTTAGGTCTTTTTGTTCCTATAAAAATATTAAGTTATAACATAATTACAACTAAATATTATATATTTATACTAGAATTATGCATAACATATATCTGTTACTTAATATATTTCAGTAATTATCGGCAATTCATTGTTTATATTGTATTTAATTTGTAATACTTATTTTGTATAATATAATTATTCTGTATTTAATAATATTTGTTAAAAGCATTCGTATCTAAATATATTGGATATACTCACTTCATAACTAGTATCGACATTTCAACAAATTCCATAGAAAACAATAATAATTTGTTCTGAAATGGAACGTGGTCCAATTAATATAATATTAATATGCAATAAACGTAGAAACACTCTCACACGCACTCACCGGGATTATGCACCGTTCAATAAAACATTAATGGCCGTAATAATTTTCAATTATCGGCTTAATTCAATCAAATCTATTTTAGCCGCGTTTCAAACATGTCCATGTCAACAATAAAACCAGGCTCGTACGATCGTCCAATCTGCAAATAATTAAGCGGACGGATTTAATTAACGGACGCATTTCGTAATAGGCCAAAGTAAATACCGTCTTGCATCGTGAGGGAACCACCGTTATTACGAGAGGCCAGCCTCTTGAAACGTCGAGAAGAGTGACATGCAAGAATCATTTCTAAAAGGATAAATATTTTCGTTGCGCAAAGATGTCTTGCTAGTGGAGGAATAAAGTAAACACTGGAGAATTATTAGTAGTCCCTTGTGATAGTATCAGTGAGTTTGCTGAAGTTAAATCTATTTGCTTTGGATTAAATATCTTTTAACTTAAATCCCGTCTCGACGTTTTGATACTTTTATACATTTATTTACAGTACGGTTTGTAATTGCTTAGTAAATCTTATAATGGAAGCTAATCCTACATATTATACTAATATTGAATGTTACATTGGACATATCTTCAAAAAAAAACATCAAAATTACATTATTAAATAATATAAAATTTTTCAATATTCACTAATTTTTTGTTATATAAATTTTATAAATTATAATCGTTTTTAAGTAAATATAATGTAATGATTTCCATTCCTGGCATGTAAGAAAGAAAGAAGAAAAAATGTAAAAATTATCTTTTCTTAAATTTCGAATGCTGATGTCTTTACTTTATGAATAAAAGAAAATAATTCAAAACCAAGTGGGTGCCCTAAGGATCCAAGTGAATCGAATTTTCTTGCCTGCCTCCCCCAGTATTGTAATTAATTACATCATTCATGTTGATGTCGGGCTGTCGGACACCATGCGCATGTTAAGCGGGGTCCCATCGTGGGTCTCCCATTAAAAGGCCCATTCACACCACGGCCCTGTCGACTGGACGTGTGCTCGTCAATAGGATTAAAAAGAGAGGTACAAAATAGAATACGGCAATAAATTACAAATTACACATGGGCGATAACAAATACGAGGTGAGGTGAGGCCATTTAATAATTGTTATCTTAATGGATGGAATGAGAAAAAATGGTCACCGGAATGGGCGAGCGTTGGTATTGTGAAAGTGACTCTCCATGTCGTGACCGGTTGCAAATAGTCAGTCGGCTATGGATGTGTGCGTTTATGTATGGTGGAAGCAAAAAGTGGGCACGAGGGCCTTAATTGATGGGTTGTGTGAGGAATGCCCGACGGCGGAAATGATTGCGTGAGCATTGTGTATTTAAGGACGCCAAGAATATAGATATTAAGGCAGGATTATTTTAGACACAAAATTGTTATTGCATTCGTGAAAATTACATTTTAATTCAACACCAATATCAGTTTGATTAATGTTGCAGTCATTTATTTAGTTAATGATATTTATATGTACCTTACGTGTGTAATACCTTATATTATCGTTACAATTGGATGTATTCATTACATGTTATCATTAATTTATTCATATATATGATTATACATATAATTACACAACTACATTACATGCAATATGTGTTACTACACATCATCTATGTATGGTAAAAATATTAAAGGTATGCTCAGTGGTGGAGTATGCCTGAAGAGCAAGAGCTCTTATTTAGTTTACCACAAACATTGTACAAAAAATGAGAAAAAAACCTAAATTATCCTCTCAGGATTTGATAATCCCTAAGACATTCTGTTATAATTTTGTAATTTCTTTTTTTTAAATTCTTAATCCAATGGCGGATTTAAGAAGATACCACGTTTTCGTCTCATTTTACTATTCACATTCAATAGTTCACGATTGACTAAAATCACTTCAGAACTTGTTAGCAGCCCCTAATATTTACTGTAACACCCGCACTTCATAGATTATAAATTATACACAAGTTGTTTACATATTTCAACAGGTTATGAATAGTGTCTGATTTTCTAAAAATATACATGTGAATCTGTATAAGTGTAAGAAAATATTTATTTTAGAATATTTGTCTTAATTATACTTGATTAAATTTTCATTAAATACTAAAAAATATATTTGTCAGTTTAGAATGTCACAGCAATATAAACTCAATATAATAGTAACAAAGGGTTATACATATTATTATAATATAAATTGCAAATAATTAAACACAATGAAAGTAGTTTATTTCTGATATGCTAAGTATGATAGTTTGCAAGATGCAATAGTAAAGAGTAATATGTGATGTGCTTGAACTTTTACAATTTATATAAGTTCAAGTACATCTCTGTATAACATACATCATTATATAATATAAAAGACGATTTTTACTTTTACCTGTTGATTAAGAGTGAGTAACAATATAGAACCTGTTTCTAAACTTTTATCTAATGTTGTTGTTGATTTACCATTATCTTAGAGGTTGTGTTATTTTTGTTGTTTTTTAAGTATTATTGAAGGACTAACTGTTGGGTTAATTAGAAATGTGATTCCAGCTGAAGCAAACTCATTTGCCAATATAATGGGTACGGTATCCAAAAATAAAAACCTATCACAGCAGTTAATTAGCTTTTTCCCTTGCAACATCCTGCGTACTTCCTAATTAGCAATAACAATTGAGTAACCGGCTGTTTCGATTTGTGCGTGTAATTTAAGTACGGTTTTCGGGTCTACACCACCGTCGGCCATCTGCCGCTCGAGGACCTATTACATCTTCATTTTTGGTGACCGAGAGATGAACGAGTGGAGGAAGAGCAACAACTAAAAGTATAAGCAGATGAGACGAAGGAAGAGGAGGAGAAGGAGTAAGAAGATGAAGAAGAAAAGGCGAATGCTGCGATCCGTCGGCGAAGAGGCACTACGCTGGAGTCGTTTCCATGGCAGCCCAGACGATTCGGAAAAAAACGTGCGGAAAAAACGTGACCGGAGCCGCGGCGAAATTGCCGGTGCGCAGACCACCCAGAGACCGATTGCGCAGGATACGCGGTGCTGGAATTTCGGTTGGATTCCAACAGGGTTTCTTCATCTCTGCCACCTGGTTTCCTAATTTCGGCTGCAATGGAATTAGGCCTCCTCCTCTCAAATTCAAAATTGTGCCAAACGGTCGAGCGCCGCGTGGGTGTCGTACACAAACACTGCGAGTAATAAGCGGATGGTATGTTGCAGTCGAAGGTGTGGGCAAGAGAAAGAGGTATAGGAAGAAAGGGATACCAACAGAGTCAACCATGATCCAGTCGGCAGCCACGTAGTGTGGCCAGGTAGGTATAAGACTTGGTGTACCATCCCCACCAAACTCCCCGCCGTACCTGTTCAGGTTGTCGGCATTCAACACTGGCCGTAGTCGCGGTCGCAACGGTTTTATACAGTTCAAAACGGTCGGCACATATACAACCGCTCGGCGACGCGTTGAATAGATACACACACATATATTCGAAATTTCAAAAGAATTCAACAACTGCGAAAATCGGGAGAAACGCCCGCGAAAACGGACAGGAACCCGATACTGTGCGCGTCCCGGGACGCAGAATTCGAATTCGGGACACGCGCGCTTCCTGGTGGCCCGCGAATTAGGCCCGCCAACCACCTCGGATGCTGTGCGTCTCTACCCTGTGTACGTTAGTGGATGTATGTGTATGTATGTATCTTTGAAGTACAACAGTTCTTCTCCTGTGCCTGGTGCTGATGTTGGGTGTATCTGTGCAAGAGTTTCCTGTGTCTAGCTAGTTTCGTGCCGTGGCGAGCCACGAATTCAGTTCGTCGTGTCGTGCTCACACACCGCACATTGTTTCTGGAGAGTTTTAAAGGTTAATATACCTTCCCTTCAAATTGTTACGAAACTATTCCCCGTTTCGTCCAATTATCTGTAACAACTGTGGCGACTTAACTAACACCTCAAACACTCCTTCCTCGAGCGCGAACTCCAATTCGCAGCATTGGAAAAAGATGCCGGAAGCGTTAACGCTCCCATCAGATGCGGGGATGGTCCGCAATTAGGCGGGAATGTTTACAGATGTACTGAATGGAAATTTAAATTAGGTAGTATGCATGTAATGCGGCAATTGTTGGCGCAAACTGGCATTCACACCCGTAAGTAACATGCTGCATAGGCAAGTGCGAATCTAATTAGACAAACAGCTGGAATTTCATATGCTGATTCAGCCGGTTGCAAACCGAAAGTGCACTCGAACGAGTCACCGCAAATGCGTTCTGCTCTTCCAGACCAAGTTCTGCATTGCGTTTACCTTTAATGCCAACCACTTCAAAGCACTTTACCAACAGCCTGTCCGAAGATATTCTATCAACGCTATCGTTATTACACCTTATAAGATGACAACTGGATGATTTAATAATCAACCTTATTAATTATATATTAATAGGATCGAAACTACATTGCAAGTTGAGGAAATACACCATGAGTTCTTTAAATACTTGCATTACTCAGAATAACAAAAGCAAAATAGACATTCTTGTTTATCATAGCTTGTACAATACACTCAAAATATAACAAGACATCACATGTGTGATATTTAATAACATTCATTTGGAAGGACAAAGATGAAAGTTATATTTATTGACATTCATAACTTGCCTTGTAACACCCACATTTTGAAGTAATCGTAAACAACATAACAATTGTAGCATCAACTTATGATCATTAAACTTTCTTCTTAATAATTATAGTCAACTAAGACTATATGTTTTTATGAACAAACTAAGACTAATGTTTAACTTAATAAGTAAAAAGTCTAAATTTGCTATTTTCATTAAAATTTTTATTTCCTGAAAATAAACCTTGTTTCAACAAAATTTAATTCAGGTCATGGTCCATTTTGCAACTGGAAGACAATTAAAATTATATTGATTAAAATAATTAATCTCAATTTATAATATATATAAAGATCGATTTGGAAATAGCAAACATAGTGAAATGTGTCTGTTATTCATAAATAGTCTTCCAGGTTCTATAGGAATTCTCGCGTGTATTTAGAACGTTGACTGTGATTTATTATTAAGAACCTTTATTAAGATATCCATCTTCTGTTCGTCAGACTTCCAATTTAATATTCTGCTTGTACTGTAGAGAATAGCTACTTATATGGAATACTCGCATTGTTCATTAAATTACGGATTGAAAAGAACGCATAGCTTACTGATATTTTGTAAGTGAAATTATTTTCTGTTTATTTTTATGCACAATAGAAAAATTGACTATTGTGTTATTACAAATACAAAAAAAAGTACATGTAACATTGAACATTTTACCAAATTATAATATTTTATAGTGCAAATAAATGTTTTATTTACAAATATTCCAAATTATTATTTTATTTATTATTACCCCACTGATCTATCTTTTAGTATCATTAATGATAAACAATGAGCTATGTTTCATTATAAAGTATATGGTTATTTTTGGTACTACCTCATTTCTATATTGCTAAGAATTAGAGTACAATAACAACCGGGATAAGATCAAACTTATGCAACGTCGAAACGTTTTTGCAATACTCACTAATGTGTATTTAATTTCAGTTACTATTTCTCAACCAGCGCTATTTCCTAACCCAGAACGTGGAGATAGATTGATAGTTGGATAATACCATAGTAACAAACTATACAAATTAATAACAAATTGCAATAATTAATACCAAATTAATTTGGTTGAATGAACCAAAGAAATCAATATATGTGCGATTAGATCTTTTACTTTAAAACAAAGTAAAATATGCCTATCACTGGAAAATACGATCTTGACAACTCTACCTGTCATTATATTGAAATATTCTTCAAAACATTTTCCATTAATTTCCATATATAAAGCAATTTCACATAAAATAAATGATATACTTATATTATACAAAATCTAATGAATATTTATGGAATGAATTGCTATTTTTAATAAATTTAAATTTCGTGAAAGGAAAGGAAATATATGTTATGCATGATACAATTAAAAGTTTGTTATATCTTTATAAGCTTCTTATAAATACATTCTGTATATACATTTTATTTACAATTTGCATTATTAAAAGAAAAAATAAATAAAATAAACGTGTAAAGATGTAGATAATATAGCAGCTTTCTCGGCTTGAATGAATTTCATCTTAAGTGAATTAATTAAAAACTTTTTGCCGTGTCGGATTATGCACGCTACAATTAACGAGTAATAAAGATTTCCATTATATAAAGCACTTTACTTTCAAAAAAATAATTATAATATTTATTCTCCTATTTTAGGAGAAATTTATTTATTAATTAAATTGTTTTTATTTGTATTATACGGTTTAATATTATAATGTCTATATTTGCTAAATCATCTTATTTCTATCTAAATCTTATAATATTATTTGTAACGAACGATATTTCAATACAAATATATATTAATATTAAATGAATAATTTTAAAATAATTTTCTTTTTTTGTAAAATAGGTAATATGTAAAATATATACTGATGAAACACTTTTCCATTTGTTAGAATTCAAGTTGTTTCTTGGAATGTTTTTTATTTTCATTACAATTTTCTTAAAACAAGCAGTTTTCGAATCTTCGGTAATTCTTTTAAAGTTACAGTCGACTAGAAATTTTTAATTGATGCGTTGAAATACTTTCAGTGTGAAAGAACAAAGAGAAGTTTCAGCAACATTTCTTTCCACTTCAGTTCTGACCTGATTCTTTTCTTTTTAATCAATTTCGTGGATTGAAAATAAGAAACCGTTAGAAAGAGTCAGGTGAAATAAAAATTCGTATACTTCGTATGTTTATAGAATAGAAATTCGTATAGTTTGTATGTGAATAAAGTAAGATATAATAGAAATTTCTATAAAAATGAATATGGTGATTAGTTATATGTTGCCACTGTTTAGCATTATTGCTTTAAGCTATATTCTTGTATGAAGTAATTAAAGAGTCTGTTATATTGATGCAAGGAATGTTTATTGATCTCAAAACGAGTAGAGGAGGTTACCATAATAAATAAATCACTTCCTGATTTGTTTATTGGAAATATTTAAATGATAAACATCTTATAGCATCGCATTCCTCACCGACCAGCGTCAATTAATAAACAATACAGTTGGTTTGTTTACGCAACTCTCTAGCTGCGCCAATCAATACGATCCAGACGCTAAGTGTCTTTCTTTGTATGGAAGGTCCCATCAACTCGAATCTCAACACGAAAAGCAGCCGAAGGAGCAGAGAGAGAGTAGCTCAGAATTCCCGAAGCATTGAGTTATTTCAAGTGGCGTATTATGGCAATTAGACCATATTTCTAGTCAATTAAATATCCTGTTTATTAATTCTTTCATTAGGCTCGAATGCAAACACTGTGAGTGGCCGAAGAAAGGAAACGGTGGGAAGGGAAAGTGTACGGACGACTCAGCTCAGGATGTTTGTATGGAGGACACACATTTTTCCAACGATTGTTTCGCGGCGCGGATGGCCGTTTGCTCAGGACAAACATACCTGTGTGGCTGTACAAACAGAATCGCTCAGATAACTTCATCTCCGCTGCGAAACACGAAAACCCCGCGTCGCGCGTTATATAATAATCGGACGCGTTATGTGTGGAAGGCATGTTTGTTACACCGCAGGACGTTTTCGTGTAATTAATTTCGAACAGCCTTCAGCATTCGACAATTAATACATAAATTGATTTACAATTTCATATCCTCAAAATTGATTTCCTACGTAGTAAATAGTTGAATAAAAAGTTAGTTAAGCCAACAAATTACTATAATTGCACCTTAAAAATGATATAATTTATTTTTAACAAATCATAATTTATTCGCATTCACTATGAACACTGACAATTAAATGTGAAGTCAAATTGAAATATCAAGTTTCCTAAAATGGACCACTATCTTCAATGTAAATAATCTAATAAAAAGGTAGTTTAGCCAACAAATTACTATAATTGCACATTAAAAATGATATAATTTATTTTTAACTAATCATAATTTATTCGCATTCACTATGAACAGTGACAATTAAATGTGAAGTCAAATTGAAATATCAAGTTTCCTAAAATGGACCACTATCTTCAATGTAAATAATTGAATACAAAGGTAGTTTAGCCTACAAATTACCATATTTGCTACTTAAAAATGAGATAATTTACTTTTCACAAATTTTAATTTATTCTTAATCACCAGTAACAGTGAAATTTAAATATGTAGTCAAAAAGAAATATCAAGTTTCCCAAAACCATTTAAACAAAAGTATGGTTTACCTAACACTCAGATGGTGTGTGAACACAAGTATAATGTTTCATGCATAAATTCTTCACTTAAAATTCAAAAATGCAATGCTTGTTTTGGATATTTTCTTATTGAAATGTTCATAATTGTAATTTCTAGAATTTGCTTCTGAAGGTTGAGAAAATTGAGATCATAGAAGCTGCTTATTAATGCAATTGCCTTTTCATCAAGTTTTATAGATTATTTTTTTCAAATAATCGAATATTTTGTATGTAATTCACATTGTAAATAGTTTTGTTGAGACTATATCTGTCTTACAGTAAACTATTTAGTTAGAAACTGCTACAATACAACAACTGCTCATTAACTACACGTACAAGGCGCTTATCATAGAAGTTATTGCATAAGCCAACTATCGTCGATACAGCCTATGTTGATTAACATATGCTGAAAATTCCCTAATTTATTTTGATAACTCAACCATAATTGGAAAATTCGTCAACTCTTAATAATAGTTACATAATTATGATGAAAAATATTTTTTATTTAAACACCTAAAATTCTAAGTGGTTCGTCTCGAGCGAATTTACGTTCCTTCTTAATAACTTTTCTCTGGAAGTGGAGCGTGTTTTCGTCGCTGAGAAAAGGCGATCAATCACCGATCACGGCAATGCGAAAATAAAACCGAGGCTGAGGATTGGCTCATCTCTGGCATTCTTCGTGCATCTAACTCGCGATTATGTAACGCAATTATATTCACCGAGCTCCGAACGGAACGAAAAAATAAAGAACGTGTACAATGGGAATTCGCCTTGGGTTCTTTGGTTTTCTATTACATGGACAACAAATTGTTCCATTCATCGGGTTTATGTTTATTGAATTGCGTGTGGTTTTAATACCACAGTGAGCATTTAAGAATACACCTTTAGAAACGTTTAAGCATATTCGTTCTGTAAAATCTAAAGACTTTTAGATGAACGAAAAGTAATAAACATGAGTATAATTTAATTGTTAAATTATGTATAATGTGATATTACAATAAGCACGTTGTTTGCAAATAAAAAATGTAACGAGGAACACCCATGCAATTACTCTAATTAAATCAATTCTTTAATTTTATGTATAAAAGCGAACTATAACACACATAATTACATGGTGTTTACGTAATTGTGTCTATAAATGTTAATAAATTAATTAAGAGGTAATTATGTTTCATTTTTTTGTTTTCTGGATTGCGCATATTTCTTCTTTTTTTGTTGTTGTTGTTGTAAAGGGGAGAATTGTTCGTGGAAATATCACGAGGACGGATGCAATTTCATTGTGACGTCGTTTAGAGTTCAAGTGACATTACATAATTATAATTTCACAGGCATTTAATTCCGTGGGTCGACCCGATCTCAGCGAAAAACACGAAGCGTTTGCAGCGGAGTTAATGAAGTTATTAAGCTAAAGGAAAAAAAACTCTTCCTCTAGGTCAAAGAGTAATTACTATCAAGTTATTCATGAAAGTCAATCGTAAAAGGTTGTAATTAAAATTGATTCAATGAAAACAAAAAAAGAACAGTGAAATAATTTTCTGCTATTCATTTTTTTACATTTTCAAATTCAAGGTAAATTGTTCAAATTTTAATATTGGTGTGCGGAAAAATTGAATATTTTTTTTCGTTACGTCACTATGAATGTGTTTTTGTATTATTTTTTTTTTGTAACGTTTTGGGAATTGCGTAACCTAATTGCGATGGGGATTCGCTGCATGCCGTATTGTAATGACGTCGCCCTTTGTCAGGAATTAATGAGGTGTGAATGAGTGTCCTCCAGTGTTCTGTATGTTGAAAATGCTATAAATTATTCATAAAAGCTTTGCAAAAAAAAGTACATTCAATACTGGAAAAATCATAACGTTTGAAAAGGTACAACAAAACGTTGTAGTAGCTATTAACTTTGTGGATTACTACACTTTGATTCTTTATGTGGAATAAGCTTTTGTAAAGCTTTGTTTTATCTTCTGAATTTATATTGAATGTAGTACAATTTATAGGATTTACTAAATAACAGGTGTTACATAATTTGTAGATCTGAATAAACCTTAGCTGTCATTCAGGAAAGAAACTAAATAAATACATAGATCATGTATATTAATCACAAAAAGTGACTAAAGGGCTAGTGACCTAAGTCTGTCGGCCCATCTTCTTGTAATAAGCCCGGATTTGCTAATAAATTCCTGGTACATTGCTCTTTTTTGTACTGATATTGTATTGTATGTAATCAAATTTATATGATTTAATAAAATAAGAAATGTTACATAGTTTGGAGATCTGAACAATATTTATACTTTATGCCATTCGGGAAGAAAACTAATAAACAGAGACGAAATGATTATGTAACTATTATTAACTTATCGAAGAGTTGACGAATTTTCCAATTAGGGTTGAGTTATCAAGATAAATTAGGTAATTTGCAGCATATGTTAATCAACATAAGCTGTATCAACGAATGTTGACTTACACAATAACTTCTATGATAAGCGAATAGAGAATAGAATATACGAATAGTTAATGAGCAGTTATTACATTATACCAGTTTGTAACTAAATATTTTACTGCAATACAGATATAGTATTAACATTTTAACATTATATTATTAACATTTCATCAAGAAAATATCGAAATCAAGAATTGCATTTTAAAATTTTATGTGAAAAATTTATGCATGAAACATTATACTTGTGTTCACACACCATGTGAGTGTAAAGGTAAACCATACTTTTGTTTAAATGGTCTTGGGAAACTTGATATTTCTTTTTGACTTCATATTTAAATTTCACTGTTACTGGTAATTAAGAATAAATTAAAATTTGAGAAAAGTAAATTATCTCATTTTAAACTACCTATTTACATTGTAGATAGTGGTCCATTTTAGGAAACTTGATATTTCAATTTGACTTCATATCTAATTGTCACTGTTCGTAGTGAATGGGAATAACTTATGAATTATAATAAATCCGAATTTTGTAATAATTTCCTTTTACATTGCTCTTTTTTTGTATTTATATTATATTAAATGTAATCAAATTTATATGATTTAATTAAATAAGAAATGTTATATAGTTTGGGGATCTGAATAATATTTATACTTTATGCCATTCGGGAAGAAAACTAATTAAAAATACATAAACTTTACTTAGCAAATTTCTTAATGTATTTGTAATAAATGCGAATTTGCTAATAATTTCCTGGTGCATCGCTCGTTCTTTTCGAGAGAGCAGAGACGAAATGAAGAGTTTATTATTAATTGCTATTATTCATCTTCGCCACTTTCTCGAGGAAGCGTTACGTAACACGAACATCGATTACGGGAACGTGCATTCTGTAATAAGGCTTTTTCTCCGTCGCATTTTCACCGAGGAAATAATTATCGCTGAATTTCAATTTCTTTTTAAATTGCCTCCGTCGGTTTGGCGAAAAGGTGCGCACAGACGCCGCGAATGGTCCGAATAAGCGGGTTACGTAATAAACCGAACCGTACGTTTCTGCCTTAATTTGCACAGTATAATTACAAAGTAGAATGCATTGCGCAAGCTGCGTCAGTATATTATACACGAATTGAGTCATTTCTATGCTGTATTTTTTTACAAGTCTTCCTACCTTGGTAGCATCAAATATAATTTACATATTCAGAATTTCATCAACTTAATTAGAACTTATATTAAATTCATTTCTTTTGGATACACAAAAGTAATATGTGAAGACTGAATATTTTTGTAATTTGTTATCAATTGAAGATCACAATACATAATAATTTATTTACAAAACAACTTCTGTATTTCACAAACGAATTGAGTCGTTTTTTGTTGTTTTTTTTTTAGGTTTTCCTATCTTGGTAGCATCAAAAATAATTTTATATATTGTGTAGTTCATCAACTTAATTAGAACTTATATTAAATTTATTTCTATTGGCTACACAAAAGTAAGATGTGAAGACTTACAAAATATTTTTGTAATTTGTTATCAATAAAAGATCACAATGCATAAGAATTTATTTACAATACAATTTCTGTGTTTCATAAACGAATTGAGTATTTTTTTGTTGTTTTTTTTCAAGTTTTCTTATCTTGGTAGCACCGAAAATAATTTACATATTTTGTAGTTCATCAGCTTAATTAGAACTTATATTCAATTTATTACTTTTGAATATCCAATATATGAAGTCTTCTGCTAAAATTACAAAATATTTATATATAATTTTATTAATAAAAGATAATACATTATTTGAAATACTTCTTTACAAATCGGTTTTACTTGAATAAACAATTATGTATTACAATTATATAATTTATTTAGTTCTTCATGACGTGAGGATAATAGTGTTATATAATATGTATTATATTAAAGTCAGTTATTATTTTATGGTAATCATTATAAATTATAGTTAATATTTGTAGTTTTAATAATAATAACAATATTTATTACATCAATAATTACCAACCATAAACTCAAAAGAAAAGAATAAATACAGAGAAAAGAAAGACCTATTGACTATAAGTATTTTTGCTATATTAATGTTATAGAAATTCTTAATTGAATTAACATTATTTAAGTAAATGCAGATAAATGTATTACTTTCTTGTTCTCATTTTCAGTTTATTTTTAACTCGTGAAATACGTAACATCTTAGAAATATCTTCAAAGTAAAAATTCAATGGTCGTCGATATCTCTTCGCTAAATACAACTAAATCTGATAGTCTGACCTACCACCAGTCAACATTTTCCTTTAGATTTTTATATCTGAACGTAATTACTTCCATATATTGAAGTGCACTTGGTCAGATGAATGAAACCGAATAAAAGCCCAGAACATTATTATTTATTATCCAGAACACGTCTTCCGTCTGCGGTCTCCAGTTTTTTTTTTATCCCTTTTCGACTTTAATTATTGCGAAACAATAATTTTCTCCATTGTCATAACTCGTTTATTGGCTCCCGTCCGCACAGGAGGGAAGGACACCTCGCATTGTCCATAATGCGAAGTGGCCGTTATTATTTTTTATTGTTATTGCGGCAATTACCGTCCGATTCGTTCGACTTTCTAAAAATGTTTTACTGCGATGCGTCGCGCAGCTAATGAAGGACTACCACATTGTTTTCGCAATTACTGCAGGGTTCAGGCTTGCTCTGCCACGACGACAGCCAACCTACCTTACGACGACTGTACAAGAGGAATGCTGGACTTTATAGAAATATCTCTCCGAGTCTCGGGAATATTTTATCATTGTTTTACGTGTTTCACTGAACAGGGACGGATCCAAAATGTATTTCATAAGTTAACTTAAACTCTGTTTTAAAGATAACAATTAAGTGAACTGTGAATTTTCTTTCTATATACTCTATAAAGTATTATTGGACCATTCCTTCAATTGTCACCTAAACATTAAACATTTGGGAAAAGAAAAAGTCTGGACGTGTACTTTTTCGAATTGACCCTCTCAGCAATCAAATTTCACTCCAATGATTGAAAAACACTGTGTTATAGCATTGGTATAGATTTAAATATTTACTCATTTTATATTAATTGGAGATGTAATTAGCAATGAATGTATAATCAGACTCCATTAAAAACCACTTCTATTTATAGTTAAGAAGAAACTATATTTTATTAACGACAACCAAACAGCTGGGCACTTAACGATTTAGGCTTAGTCGAAGAGCGGTTTATCTGGCTTAGCTTAGAATGCAATTACTTAGCCTTCGACTATGGAAAAGATATAACATAACTACAACTAATCGCAACTGTCTATTTATTTCTTTCCTCATCTTCTACAAATATTTTAACTTTACCACGTTACAAACGTGTTGTTTCTTTTCGTTGTTGAGAAATGAAAAAAAGTTCAGATGGTCTAAATTTGTAAATTCTCGACACCACATTGTTTGGCTACGTAAGGTGGCCGAACCCTGCATAGTCGTCATAGTCTGAGGCTCATCCAGTGAAGAGTATGCACCCGTTACAATAAGTATTCGAGCTAGCCCATGCTTAGATCCGCCCCTGAAGCCAGGTGAACCTAGGTTATTTCCATGGATGTGCGCTCGAGAGTATATGTGTGTATGTGTCTGTTCGGAACGAAACAATTCCTTTAAAAGGTGGAATGGATTAGTAATTCAACGAGCGTGCACGCTGTTTAAACGGTGCGCACATATTTTATCCTTTAGGAATAGCTTACATGCATATACATAGCAAAACATGCGGTTACGTCGCGGCTGGAGCCACGCATTAGCTAATGGGTTTGGCTATCGCCAATCGTACCGTATACGCAACAAAACGTAAATAATTTTAATAACAATTACAGCTGACATTTTAACACTGAGACTGGCGATTAACCGTCCAGATAATGCAATTGGCATATTACTGGGGGCACGAGGGGGCTATTGGGCGCGAATCGCCGTTCGCAGATGTAATTTATCTTTACTACACTTTCCTCCGGCTACTATCACAAATTGATAATATTTCTCCGTCCATTTATTTACCTATTACTCACTCCATATGCTTGGGACTTTTATTATTTTACACGGAAGGTTAATTTTTATCCCCCAACATTTATTGCTTTACCAGCATAGACTTTCGCATACTGTACAACACTCATTTGCATTATTAAATGGACCCCGACCAATCCAATCACATATATCTCCTATACGACATCGACGTCGTTCGTTCTTTTCTATATTCCACTTACTCAAGTCAATAAAAATAAATAAATGTTAATTATGTTATAAAGTCAGCTACATTATAAATTAAATCATTACTAGGCCTTGCAACACCCTATAGTAAACATACACATTTTCATTTAAATAGTAAAGTTTCAGAAGTTCTGAAAATAGCTTTTTTTACATCATTACTGTTATTGTTTTTTTTATATACCGACATAATTTCTAATAAAAAACATTCAATTAATTAAAATATGCGTTTTCGCAATCTACCTAATTTCTACATATATTGAAATACCTTGAAAATAACCATTTTGTAGATAATCCCTTCACTTAATAGATATCTTCCTAACTCAATTTTGTATAAAAGTATACCTTCAGACAATGTTTTACTATTTTTGAGCCACATTTTTTTAAATAAGTAAGTAACTACTGATTAAAGTACTTGACACATTCTTCATATACTTTGACAAAAAGCGCAATATATTTTACTGACTTTTCAATAGATTTATTTCATTTTTCAATATATAAATTAAATTCAGCTCTCTCCCAATATCAGCCATTAGAATTCATCTAAATTTACTGCAGTGGAAAAGCATATACATAAAATAATAAATTATTAAATAATTGTAAATAAAAGAAATCTTTCTAAACCATCATCATTAGTATCGTAGTATTAAAATATGTTGATATTTCCAGAAATGTAATACTTTTTTCATTATAAATTATTTTTTGTCAGGTGAGTTTAGTCGTTTATTTAGTAGATTACATCTTGTAGGATTTACATACTGTGTGTTATTTGTATACAACTCTGCAGACTATTTGCATTTGCAAATACATGACGATGATTATTTATATCTATACGCTACACGGAACACAAAAACATGTATTTGTTATGTCATTTAAAGCTGTTACAACCTAATGTATCAATACAAGACTAGTATAAATTCCTAAAATTGTTTTACTGAATATTTTCATTGATTATTTTACTATTTTCAACATTCATATCCTTTCATTAATTTAATTAATAATAATGTTTATTAGTCACAAATGGAACCAATTCTTTCCATCCTAGATTTAATTATAATTTAATTGAATTTATTTTGTATATAATTTTAATTTATTATTTGCAATAATATATAATTAATATTGAACAATATTTATCTGTAACTATTTTTCAAACTGTCTAACATAAAGATGAACTGGAATCGTAAGACATTCAAACTAAATCAAATGCTACATATCCTTACTGTATTCTTACAGAAAGTATAAATAAACATTGGTAACTGTTTTGCTTTTCTACAATACCAATAATGCAAATCATTTTCGCAACGCTTACAATATGTAACTGGATCTAAATTCCATCAAACATAATAGTAAATGTCAAAGGAAATAATTTGGTCTCATTTCAACAACACAATAATTTGTTGCGAAAATGCGGATCATTTCCTCTTTGATTTACAAAATATATTAAAAGTCACAGTCCAATTATTATTGAATGACACTTTAAAAAACAGGTCACCAAATGAAAAGATCGTTAAACACCTAGAAAAATAAAAATATATCTAAATTCGATTTAAAAAAAAAAAACGATCGTTACTCAATGGGTCAACATAAATAGAAAGTGATTGTTATTTGCTGCACAAAATCTAATTACAACATGGACTACATGCCTCAAATCGTACTCGATGCAGGCTTTTATATCTAATCTCTGATATTTTCAATTTGTTCTGAACTATTAATCTCCAACTCTACGTTTCATATATAATTTGCATTTGCACAATATTGTAATTATGAGTGCATATGGTGTCTACGCATGCCTTTCGTGATCAATTTTTATTTAACTGTGAGAATTAAGTTTCAGAAAGACGGAAATGTCTGAGTTTGAAGTCATAAAGGTAATATAATGCTTTCGGCGATTAGCTGGATGTTACCTTAACGTTAAAATTAGAATAAATATATAACTAAGATGAAAATGCTAATAGGATATGCAAGTCTTCCATTAATAGAAAATATATTTATGTATATATTATTGATTCCTTATTGGAAGCTCCGTAATAACTAGCAACAGGGAGCGCGAGAGCCATCCGGTTTATTTCATTCGTTTTTCTTTTTCCTTATACAATTTTATGCAAATCACCTTAATTACTATTTCTGCTGATTTGCATTTCAGATTTATCAGCATTAGGATAATACCGTTTTTACACTGATAGGAGCCTTAAGAAACTTCATATGCAAAACGTCTTATCCTGTCTCAACACTTTTACCGATATTTAATTAGTTCACAATTAACTCATTCTCAATTGAGAGAAACGTTTCTCCATATCTTTATATTACAACAAATTCTTTATAATTTGCATGTGGCTGTATATTCAGTTCATTAATTATTTATTTCTCAGATATGAAATATTGCAATTTCGAAACCTCTATTTTATATGTATATAGTCTAAAAAATCTATAAGTAAACATTTGTGTATTTAAAAGGTATATCAACCTGCAGTAGCAATAATTATATTTGTATTTCTAGCAATAAATAGTTTTGTTTGCAATTTACAAAAAAAATTTGGATAAATCGCAGATTATTTGTTGCTTTTGGGCGGGATGAAAATGCGTAGTTCGATTTTTGGATAAAACCGGATTAGGTGGCAATCGGAAACAGTTTGCTGCAAAATTATAAATGTTTGAGCGGATATTTCCGTTTCGATGGGTACCGTGTCGGCTCAGTCCGCGTTTTAATTTGGTATAAAGCCTCCGGGAACATCCATAAAGCATTGAAATAAACGCGAGGTTGGAGGACTTTTCCCATTTAAATGGAGGCATGCATATTTGAATACATAAAAGCCGTATATTATTTATTTTTAAGTCCAATATAATTTGTTTTAAGCGCAGTTTGCGTATAATCTAAATTCAATCGTGGCTCTCAGTAAACAAGCAGAGCATAATCTCATCCACTTTATTTAATTCTTGTATATGTAGCAGGCAAATAGTTATTTCAGGAAAATTGCATTTTGGTTTATATAAAATATTTATTATATTAAGTAGAAACCTGTATCAATATTGGTGATTAAACTTATATATTCTATACCTGAATTAGATATAATTCATGTTGATATAATGTTTCTGGTTCTTATTTATTACTAACTTTTAAAGATGTTAATATTTTATTTTAAAGAAGTAAAAAATTAATTATTTATTTGAAATAATACACAAAATAAATGTTCATAAGATATTTACAAAGCAGGTGAGAGACAGTAGGGGTGGAGAAACATAAATACTGTAGCATGTTGTAGCAGTTACACAGTATACGGAAAAGAGAAAGAAGCCGACAGACACTAAACAAAAGCTCATTTTGGCAGATCTATGGCTTCGCTCTGAATGGATTAGCGTTCGTTGAACGTCTGTGGCGAGTTGCTCTTTTCATGACCGGGAAAAGAATATCTGTTTCTGGCTTGGAACGAGTGAATATTGTTCACTTTCGAGAATTAATAGCGAAGCAAAACGCGCTAAATGTTATACCAGTGGGGGATATGACAATGGCACGCGGCAAACAGCAGTCGTTGTTTACCGTCGAGGATTATGTGCCGCGTTACGCAACATTTATTCCGACCGAGAATAACAAAAAGAGAAAGCTCTCACTTCCTTCTCTTTTGCTCATCGAAACGAATTCATTAAATACATGAAAAATATTATGCTGGAATTGATGTAGTTGCAGTTTCAACACTCTTTGTTTGCACATTTATATGAATGGAGTATCTCTTTAGGTCATAAATAATTGTTTTTAAATCAAAATGGCTTTCTTCTTATATTGATTTCAATGCTTTCAGTGATTTTCGAGATTTTCACATTCACGTGAATTAATATTTATAACTCGTAAACTTTTTCATCGAATCCCTTAGATTTGCTTTTAGCTTATATTAAATTTATAAGTTCAATTTGCTTTTAATATCCTATAGGTTTTAAGGTTCCTATACACCCATACCTCGCTTTACGGCTTAGATACGTTCCACGACACTTGGCCGCAAAGCGAAAAGCCGTATAAGAAATCAATTATTGCGTTTCCGCAAGATTGGCAACTTTGGATATATCCACATGGAAAAAAGTTTTTTGCCGTTATAGCGAAAAATTTTAGGCCGTTAGTCAAAACGTGCCTTCATTGAAGAGCGGCCGTATAGCGAGGTATGGGTGTATTCATGATTGTAATTATATTATATAATTATCTTTTAGACATTTCTTATCATTATTGACTTATCTAAAACAAGGAACTTTATAATTATAATATCAATTTAACGGATTTTGGAGTTTTTGTCTGACTAATCAAGTAATATGTATTCTCATAAAAAACAAATTACATTTTTCAGTGGTTTTCATATGGTAATATTACTTGATGAAATCTATTATTAATATAAAAACGTACTATTTATTTATGTTATGTATTATTATTCAATCATAAATTATGGAATCTAAATTCATGGCGAAATGTTATTGTAGGGAAACTTGACAAGGTTGAATATTGCAACTATAAATCTCATTCACATTAGTAGTCATTTCCAGTGTCAACGCTATAATGTTAATAAAAGCCACAATAGTTTCATAAAAAATACATTTCAATTACAATATTTATTGGTTGCACATATTATGTTAATGTCTATTATATGCAATTATTTCCTATTGTATTAATCATCAGGAAAAACTATTAATCCATTAATTTTTATTTATAATAACTTTATATGATATATGTTAATATAGTAATATATCATGTTCATTCTGAGTAAAATTCTTGCATATTTGATTACTATTATAATTAATTTTATTTATTGCAAATCAAAGTTTGTGAATGTGAATTCAGTTTCTTTTCCTTCAAATAAATAATAATAATTTTCGAACTACGAGAATAACGATTTTGTTTTTCTAATAATCTTATTAAAGTATAGTCCAATTAATTATTCAATACGTTATTAATAGCATATAATGTGTACAGTCAATTGTAAAAAATCTTGTATCTTTGTAGATTTGTTTAACTGCTTTTTAAAACATAAATTATAAGTATCTGAAAGGGGACGACAGGAGCATAATGGCAAGGAACTTTTAATTAAATTAATGAATATTATATAGTAAGGATACAGTTTTGTCGTAATTAGATATTATTAAAGAAAGGGATAATTGCTATCCTCGGGGGCATGTTTTAAATGAGAGAAAAAAAAAGAACACATTGATAAAACATCAGCAGCTATTTTATCTCGTTCCTTTGAGCTACCACATTTTCATATAAAATTTGAATATAAAACACAAGGAAGTTGATGAAAATATTGCACGAGTTCGCGTGCAGTTGTATGCATGTATACATGGTTTCAATTAAAAATTACTCACTCAGAACTAATTGTATCCGGATCGTCTACTGTACGGAAACTCAGGAAACATATACGTCTATTTCTGTAATACAGTTTCTATTCAAATTTTCGAATTAATGTGCATAATAAACATGCTTTGCGTGCAAATTATTTGCGACAATATGTAGTTACCAAACTTTCTTGATATCTAATACCATTTATTTATATAAAATATTATATAATATAATAATTATACTTATTGTAACAGTCACAAACAGACAGGAAAAAAATAATATGTTAAAAATAACTGTTATAAATTTTACAAAGGGCTATTGTTTGCAGTATTTCCGCCCTAAAAATTATACTTTTTGTATTATAGATTCTAACCTAATAAAAATCAATTATGACAGACCATTCATATATTATTTAAATTACGAAAATATATAATTTATAAGATTTAATGGTGTTTGGTTAAGAGTTAATTATTATATAAATACATCAATATAGATCAACAAATTTATACTCTTTGTCTCATTTTATATTTACAAGGTGTATAGAACTAACAGTTCTTAATAGACTAATTAACGGTAATTCTAATATGTAGTAATTATTTGAAAAATAACTGCTTTCACGGTGAAGCTATTATATATTGCGTGTACAATTATGCATATTTCTTTTCAAATACTAGCACACTTACAATAATGCACTTGTTGGAATTAACGCCAAAATTACAACAAGATGTTATTTGTGTACAGTTTAGTAAATACAATAAATTGTTGAGAATGTATTTTTTTTTGAATTTCAATTAATATTGGATTATTATTTCATTATAAAAAATATTGAATGGATGTGTTAATAATAACTTAAATATTTGCTTTTAATTGCACTATTAATTATCTGCTAATTATATCTTGTTCAATACGAAGACAAACTAATTACGACATAGCTCATTGCTGCAGTTCAATTATGGTAATGGTTTCCTTTCCGCCGGATTTACGAACTTAAAAGGAATCAACATGAATGTAAATAAAGTGGAGTGATTTGATTTATGAGTGTTCCTGTCGGTGTTCTGGGACAATTCGATAATAATTAAACTTTCAACGGGTCTATGGAAAGCAATTATGGGCCGTAACGAGCGGCTGCTCCTGACATGTTTTCAGAGCATTTGCAACAACGTACAACAAGGACAACAATGGTGCTTCGATATTGATGCAAATAACAATTTATAAAAACGGAGCTCAGTTTTTGCGCACATATTTATCCATGTTCGGTATATTTATATGGCAGACTGCCAGTTTCCACGGAAGTTAATTAAAATTTCGGTTGTTTATTCACTGTTGCCGTTCGTGCTGTAAAAACACTTGCCGCCATTAATAAAACCGTACACGTATTTAGCACAAAATTGATGTTTTGCAGTCTTTCATTTATTATCTGTATTTATTTGCAATAATCGCGAATAATTTGCTTCTTATAATATAGTAAATACCCTTGAAATATGAAAGTTGCGTAACATTATGGTAAAGTATGTTAATCTGTCTGTGAATAACACGGAGCAAATGAGGTTATTGACACAGCGTTTTTATATAAATAAAAAGAAATAAATATAATTTATTACATATTTACATGTAATTTGTTATTACAAAATATGATCATAGAAAATATGGATAGGCCCCATGCAGGGATTACAAAAAAAAATAACAACTCGTTATTTTTTTATATATAATATTTCCAAATAAGAATTAATCAAAGTGCGTGAAAATTGTGCAACAGTTGCTATTAGATAATATAAATATATATAGGAATAAAGTAAACCGGATTATTGGCATAGTATTGCTAAATAAATAAATAGAATCCAATCAGCAATTGTAATTTTTTCAAATGATTTATTACTTTTACAAATGAAAATGAGTAATAGCATTTTTTTTTTTCAGTGCGCAGTTAAAAGGCTTGTTTTTGCTTTGTTATTGCTATTACGTGCTGCTTATTGATTTTCGAGGATTTGTTTTGTTTTCACGTTTTGTTGGTTTCCAACATTCAGTTGAAAGTTCTCAATTACGTTGGAAATTAATTGGAGCGAACAACTAGAAAAATCGGAGATGAAAGATTAAGCTGAGTGCCACACCGGTGGTAAACGGAGCTTGATTTAGTGGTATTACTTCCTACACCCTCTTGACCCACTTGTGGTCATTATTAGAAGAAAGTTCAGATAGAAATACACATAATGATATTATATTACTTTATGTACTGTTTTAGTATAATTGTCTAGAAGTATTAAAACTTTATAGTTTATTCTCAATGTAGTTAAAAAAAAGTATATTGATGAGTCCTTTTTGATATCAATTATTTAATTTATAGTTTTTTTTCGTTTGCATAAAATAATTCGTCTCAGTTTCGAGTTATTAAATTCAATGAAGGTTGCAGTGATTTTAAAACTAAAACGAAACGTACGAAATTAAAAGTCAGCTGAAAAGGTTGTTGACCATTTGATGTTTATTAGCTGCGCAACAAGAAGTAATTTTACAATAAGTTTTCCATAATAATAACTCCAAGCAGATTACGTGATGCGAATGAATTCAATTAAATGTTCCATTTTTGCTCTTATCGTACAATCTTCATTTTATATCAATGTTACATATTTGTTTGGATTGGTGACCTTTGCTATTTAAAGAGTAAAACCAGTATAACCAGTTTTAATCGCATGTTATAATTCCTAGAAATGAGGTCCTGGATATTGGGAAACATATATTGGCAATTGAATAATCTATCTATAAATCACATACAAAAATAAGTCCGATCTGCGCTAGATTTACTCTATATAAAATGTAAAATTGATCGGGGATTAGTTACAACAAATAAAGCTACAGTGCATTTGAGTCGCCACAGGTGCTATAAATAATGTGCCTCGTATATGCCATTACAGTATTGTTTTCTATTTGCAGTTTACCGGTTTAGATTACAAAATTTATGATGTGGAAGTTCGGGGCTAGGACCTGAAATTGTAAAACGTTTAGGATTATCCGAAACGTTACTCGCTTTCGTGTTTCTATTAAGCCACGGATTATAGAGAGCACGGAAACGCCGGAAAACAAAGGTAAGCGATTAGTTCCGCAACGATAATGAACACTTCCACGAATGATTAAACATCCAGATCGAAACTATAGTTTTCTATTATATACTGTACGTGTGTTTCGTTTTTGTAAAGAGATTAACACTTCAGTCAATTAATAACTACTTATATATTGTTATATTTCACTTTATAATAATAGCTAATCCAAAAATAATGATATACAACTGCTTTAGAATACGTCCAAACAATTTTACCTCGCTATAAGACTTTTGTTCAGCATACGACTTAATTAAATTATACGCGCCTTTTATACAATTTTATTATAATATAAAATTATACAATGTCACAACTTAGAAACACCCTGAGGAGAAGAAAGACACAAAGTTCTTTAAACAGATTGTTAATAAAACTTGCTGATCTTAGTGAAAAGCGACAGAAGGTGGAATAGTAAAATAAAACCCAGAATAGGACTCTTCTTCCAAAGAATAGAAAAAAGTTTCTATTTTTATAATATAGTAATCAAGAGAGTTTGATTTGATCTTGATTTAATGATTTAAATAATGTAATACATATACTAACTTTAAAAATCTATAATACTTTTTTAATGTATTTAGAGGAGTTTCTTTTACATGAGAACGGATTAATTATTTTTACATAACTTCTTATGGGAAAGGATGGTTTGGTATAAGTCCAAACATCAAGACGGGTTAAGGTCGTATACTGAGGTTCCAAAGTATTTAAAATTCTTTAGATCTTCACTTTATGATTATGATTTAAGTGGTAATTAATAATAGATTTAAATCAAAGTTAGTTTTCCTGTCTAGTCAAGAAATCTGCAAAGGTAACGTAAATCGATATGTATAATAAAATATTAATATCATAACTTGCTGTTTGTTAATGTTTAATGTGTTTGCTAATTTCAATTTTTTATTGGAAGTATATAGTATAGTAAATAGTAATAAAAAGAAAAAAAAAACAATTGCCTTTGAATATTGGGAATATTAGTTATTTCGATTTTATATTAAAATTTGAATATTTGAAAATAGATACTCTTTATGGATGGAGAAGTGGAAATGCAATAAACTAAATATCGACTACTAGTATAAATGCAAATATTGATGTTGTATGGAGACTTGTCGAGGATACTAATAGTTCTGGCAACTGAATTTGTATTTTTCGATTGCTCTTCACGAGCGACCGTTTCTGGCACGAGTTGAAAGAACTCAGTCGCAACAGTCGAGCAATTCGCAATATCGACAAGAATTCCACTGTAATAAAATGTTGCCATGTAATCGGAATTTGATTAATATTTGCACTCGAATTACAATTCGGCGTTGGCTGGATCGAATTTAGCTGTCTGGACTCGAGGACCTTCGGCAAAAAAAGAGAACTCCACGCTGCGGGATTACAGCGTATCTGAGATCAGCAACTCCACTCTGAACTTTCTAATATGACAACAATAACTGTTATACTTTTCTCGTAAAACCTCCATGAATAATTTACCGAATGCCTGGTTCGGTTTCTATTTATTTTCGCGGAGCACAATGGCATTTACAAACAATGTACTATTAGCGAAAGATGATCGAGTGTACCACATCAATGTATGTTTATAAATGCAGGATGTCTTTAAGAGATGTTAATGCGGAGGAGGTGATAAAATAAATTAATTAAAGCGCGTCGTGAGAAGTTTCCGGGTTGAATGCATTTATTTAAATGCAAGAGTAGCGACGGGAATTGCCAATGTAGATATGAGATATGTGCATGTGAGAAGTTCTGGATCCGCCAGCAAATGGAACAAAAGCTCCATGCAATTCCGGTGGACGTGACAACGCCGAGTTTTATCTATAGGAAGGCGAAGAATGGTGAGCGTGAAAGAATACAGCGAGAGAAAAAAGGAGAAGAAATGATGCACGCAACTCGGGAGAGGATAAATGCTTTCGGTGACCACTTGTTGTAAGGATTGCTTTGTTGCGTAATGGGTTCCTTTTGTGGCCACGCGGGAGATCGGTAAATATCTGCGAAGGAATAGTTTATGGCAATGGAAAAGTGGAAGCCATATCCGTCTCTTGGATTAGCTCCACGAAGAGTTCATCGACAAAACGGACAAAGCGAAGGTGATCGCACTAGAAACTGCAGCGTCCCAACTGCATGATCCGAAGCTTTCTTTCTGCAAATACAGTTCCCTTCCGCTTCATCGCATTTGGTATTTGTAAATTATATTTCTCATTCGACCGTGTGGTCTTTCTCGTTTATGAATTTACTTTTATTTCTTTTCACCAATACCTCATTGTATTTATTAACAGAAACACTTATTGACAGTGCTACAATTAATTAAATTTACTAATTAATCACCTATTTTTATAAAAAAAAAGAAAAAGATTATTGACCGTAGTCTTTTCGACCTGTTATATAATATTTTCATAAATAACATCATAGACCAGATAAATATTAATATTTAACTAATATTCTATAAGTATCTAAACATTAACGAAGATTAAACAAATTAAATCCTTTGGTAGACTTTCAGTATGAGCATTCATGTAATAGCGATCAAGGGACATGTAAAAAGTAAACAAGCATTTCCTTATAGAATTCCTTATTAATTTCATAATATTATATACACGAGCAACGTAATTATATTGTATAAAGAAGATTTATTGCGGAATATTCTCCAAAAACAATTTAGAAAAATATAATTACTAAATGAGACAGCATAATGATAACCTAACGTTCTTGACGTGCTCAAGAAATTTCTCAGAGAAAAATTATTTATGCGAAGAAGACACATTATAATTTGTGTATTCTTTATGTATTTCTAATTAATTATAATTAATTATATAAATAAGTTTTTATTCATAGTTATAAAAAACATGTTATACTTTAATTTCAATTCATTTTTTTTTTTGGTCTTTTTGCAACTATATTTGCAATCTATCCAAATCGGACATTCAGCAAATCACCACGTCGTTGCAGACACTGGTTCGGAATCGTTGCCCATTGACAACTAATTCATTTTGTTGGCTGCAAATATTTGGAAGTACCAGGGTTTGAACCCGGGACGACGACTCAAACCATTCGGTTATGAGTCGCCGTAATTCAATTTTAAACTTGATTTATTTAGTTTATATATCAAAATAGGTACATAATGTTGGTGTTGCTGCCGTTTATGAGCTTTAGCTCTTCTGGCATACACTTTAATTTATTTAGTTTGTATCTATATAGGAAAAAATATGGAAGTAGATAAATCTATAATTATTCGTAGATATTGTAAGGGCTATGAATTATAGTAATAAAATAAATATATTCTACAAATGTTATGTATTAAACATAAAGGAAGGAATAAAGATAATATGTTTTGTAAAGGACGTCAACTTACGTCAAAGTAAATAGTGTTTTCGTCGTTTTACAATTTAATTGATACTTGCAGAAGAAAGAACGGTAGAAGTAAAAGAAACATATGATATGAAACAAGCGCGTTTCTTAGTTATACTACTTGATCTTGAAACGGAATAGTAATAAAAAAGAAAGATCCTTTGATGGATGGATTCAAGAGGCTTTGATGAAGGAAGTCCATTCATCTCGTATGTTTTACGGCATCAAAGAGAAATCTCTAAAAGCGTTAGTTTCTGGCGTTTGTTATGTCGTTGTTCAGTAATGAAATCGAAGCTTGAACTTCCTCCTTAGCGACAGCGTGGAAAGTATTTTAAGGCGTCTCGAGTGCGCGAGATGAACGGCTCTGAACTCGGACAATGGCTGTCTGAGAATGCCACCTTGTAATTGTAGCCACGAACAGGTGGCCGCGCGAAAAACCAAAATGGAATTACAGTGTTTTGTAAGCCAACGATGACGAGATCCCATTGATTGGGCCCATCAAAATGCCCTCGTATTGTTGAGTCCTCTTCCGGAAAGCCGTCCTCCGCAGTGGTTCACTGCAATTTATATAGAGTTACGAGCTGACCGAGGGACTGCATTCTGTAAGTAAGCAAAGAGAAAAAAAATAAATAAACGCGAAGGAGTTTACGAGCCGAATTCAATGTATTCCGTGAGCGCATTTCGTTTCCGACTTATGCCATTCTTTCGTACTATTTCCCGGCAATGTGTGATTGTTGCTGGAACGAGAGTGGATAAAGTGCCTTTCTAATTTTATTCAGCACGGAATCTGTGCGGAGAAGAATCGAAATAAGCGAAAGAAACAGAAAGAGAGAAAAAGAAGTGTGTGGCCACTCGAGAAGTGAATCGAAAATTTTTGTGGGAAAGTGGGTCGCAAAGTTCAACAACTTCTCCGAGCCGAGAGGTGTAAATGATGGAACAATTGAATATCGTCTCCGAACTAGTATTGATTAAAGATCACCAGCCCCCAAAAAGAAAAGGACTCGTGATAGGGGATAGTGCCAGGACGAAGAAGAAAAAGTTGGTCATGCCAAGGTCACAGTCACAGTACAGGAATGCCGGTTGGCTCCATCATCCGTCAGCAAATTAGCCTCCAAGTGTCGATTATGTTAATTCCGCTCTGTCTGTAATCATTATTGTTTTCATCTTCTCTCATTCTCTCCCAATATCAATTTCAACACGAAAATAAATAATAGTTTTACATGAGGCCTAAGAATGAAGCATTAATCAAATCCTTGCATTGTCCGCACGACCTTCCTCTTCAACCATGAAACCTTGGCGAGATGGCGCCATGTTTGTATTTAATAGCCCTCCGCGATACCCATCGCAAATAATGACCTTCTTAATACGAAATACACCGTATCATGTAGATTTTAAAGTCCTTGTATTATTTATCCTGTAATTATGTTAATAAACTTGTCTTGCTTTAATTTGAATTTGGATATTGTCATATGAGTTAATAAATTATACCTTTTTGTTTATTAGAAAATCCTAAGAATTCCTGAAAATACTGCACTCTTAGTACATTCATAAACTAAGGTAACAATTCTCATCCATAAAATAGACACTTTTTAGAGCACATACTCCTCAATGATGGTTATTACACAGCTAATTTGTGAGGTAACATAAAGTGTTATAACGTATTGTTTCGTCAACAGAATTCTTCTTGGGATCGTAAAAAAGTTGTTGAATCAACCATTCTGTGAAACATTAACCCTGACATTTACTTTTATTTCAAGGACATCAATTGTCAAATTCATACAAATTGATTTGAACCTAATCGTTTTCATTGTGTAACATAAAACGTGTATTAAATTGATATTTTATCTATCATCTTGTAAAATTATAATCCACATTGTAATATGAAACTCAAAAAAAAGAAGATTCCAATAAAAATAGGAAAGTCTAATATCAATGGACTGTTTCATCGTTGAAATATTTGTAGTGACGAATTGGTTAATAGACTATAATAAAGTGTTCAAATTTCGGAATTCGGGACGCTATATAAATGACTACTATAAACTTACTATAATACAATATTCATCTTGCAGTTAATAGAAATATTAATCCAAATATTATTTAGCAATATTTGTTAGGTATAAATAAAAATATTACTAAAATTAACCAACTTGAGTAGAAAGATCTTAAGAAGAATTAATATGAAGAATAATTGTTTTAAAATAATTAAAACATTTTATTTTTGATACCTATATATATTTATTCATATATTGGGGATTTGGAACACATTAATTTAATTTAAAGGATTAAAAAATTAATTAGATTAATTTAAATTGCTTCGGATGATTTCCTTCAAAAAATTTCGTGCATTTGGTGAAGTGTTTTCTAGAAGTGGAAGAACAAATATTTTGTTTTTCAAACATCCTTCTGTTCTAACGATTTGTTCCGATCCTAGCTGTGACTAAATGCTGAGATTTATGTGTTTCTTGTAAACAACGCAATGTAGTAGCTTCGGTTGGCTTTTCGTTCCCATTCGTGTGCAGTAATGTAGTTTTGAGCATAAAATATAATTACCCATGTCGGATTTACGTTGTTTCGACAATTACCTGAAGCCAAATAGGACGTGACAATTAATTTGATTAATTTTATTTCAGGTAAGAGCCGTGATTCAATGCCACGCAACGAAGCGGGCTGCTTGATCGATCATTTGTACATGTTGACAATCGTACGTTGTAATGTTAACCTTAATTAGAAACGGAGTCGTAAGTAGTCACAGTAATTCAATTCTGTATGATAGGTCAATCATAACTAAATCCGATGCGGCATCAGATATCATTGTGAGAGTAATGCTCGTACTCTGATTGTAGCCCCGATACAAATATAATGTATACACAGTCGGTGCAAATAAGTGGAGGAATCATTTTTCATCAAATGCACCGTGTCGACATTCCCATGTCCGCGCTTTTATTGCTTTTCCTCCCCGTCTTTCCATTTCCGCCTTGGAACGTTGCGCCCCAAATAAAATACTCTCTTGGAAGTTGTAAGTTAAACATCCCCGTCACATACACAAGGAACTCCCGTCCCCATCTTCCTTTTCGAATACAAAATGGAAATGCGATATAATAAATGTAACAAGCATAAAGTAAAGCACAGTATTGCAATTTTTCAGTGGGTTTTAATAACATCTGTTGTTGGAAAAATCGGTGCCCAAATACACTTTATTATGTTTTTTGTATCCGTTTCTTTGCGCAACTTCCTCCGTAACAGTTTATTAAATATCTACTGTCTGCTTCCTGCTATAAGACAGCTTCCATCCACGATGAAATAGGAATAACACCTCACTCAATAACTTTGTAGGATGACTAATAAAACAACAACTTTTCGAGATTATTCGTCAACATAATTATTCAAATAAATGTCTATCAATATTGTTATAACTTTTTAAAAATATATTTTTGTATATTATTAATAGATTATTGCTGTTTTATTAAAAATTAGTAATTGGCGTAAAGCATGCATATTTTAGTAATCACGTAGACGTTTGCAAAATTGCACCGATTAGAAAATGAAAGGTTATGCAATTATGTTAAGTAACACGGGACAAGGTAGAATCGCGATATTTCTAATGCAACTAGAAAGCAAGGTCGAAGCCCTTGAGCCATCAATATTTCGCTCCCAACAGGTGTCTTGTAATTAATTGAATTATAATTTTTCCCGATAAACATGTCACATTAATTCCATCGCTTTTTTGTAGAATTGTTAAACGCCACAATTTAATTTCCGTTAGCTGCCTGAGCAGTTGGGAATAATTTAGATAGGGTGATTCAATATGTTAACAAAGAGCACCGTAAGAACCTTAGGCCCTATCTTGTTTCCACATTAAAGGTCGGCGAATAAAAACGGCGCCGTTTCCGTCGATCCATTCACTCCCCTGCCCATAAAAGAATTTTCACGTTGACAGCGCTTATTTGAATAATGCCTGAGGAAGTTCAGCCATCGCTCACCACAACGAGGAATATTTGAATGCGTTTCACGAATATACAAACAAATATGCAACGAAATCCCGTCCAGAGAAACAAAAGACTGGCCTGACCCCAATTGCGAAATCGGTTAGGAAAGGTCTGCCCCTAATTGCGGAATCTCGTTCCATTTTATTTTGCGCTTGTGTTATTACTTCTTCCGGGGACCGGACGTCCGGTCGGCTTGTTTCCGGCGCGTGTCTGCTTCCCTTCGCATTCGCCTGTGTGCATAATTCAGGTGTGAGGCTGCTGCACCTCCTCGTCGCGGCCGCCGTCACAATATCGCAGTTTCCATATAAATATTTTAAGGAGTGCCGGAACAATGAGAGTCCGTCAAATGAAAAGGGCCCTTTTTTTATTCTTCGCCTCTTTAGTTATTCATGGGTACGGCATGTTTGAATTAATGTGTGGATGAGTCTCTGGGTTTGGGCACAGATGGGCATGGCTCAAAATCTGGCTTTTGTTTATTGTACTATTGATGGTGTTGGAAATACACCACAACGATTTATTGCAAAATATCTGTCAGATGCAACAGCAAATATGTACTGAACAAACTAGTATACAAAATAAGGGTTTACTAATATTTGCATTGTTAATAATTTATAAAATATTTAAAAAAATCATACTTTTTAAAAGAGACTTTTGTTGAAACTCTATAATATTATGGTAGTTTCAAAACAATAGAATTAAATCACGGAAGTTTAATATAAAACGATCTACAATAATGATCAATACGATATATGATTGTAATAAATGATATAAAAAATCGAAAACAAATAGATAGAATCAAGATCAAATGAATAAGTATAGTAATTTATGTAAAGATTATATTATTTATACTACGTATTAATAATATAATCTATTAATATAGACTAAGCAACACTCAATAAGTTCGTAGGATGATAAATGGCGCCTTTATCGACAAGTTCATTTGATTTTTGGAAGTACCAACCTTCAGTCGACGTCTGTCAAAATTTCAGGGCAACTGACGTTTAGTAATCTGACAAGTTATTGTAGTTTTAGTGACGCTTCTTTTGAATTCTTCAAAACAATGGAAACTCTGAATTTCGAGGCAATATTTTGCTTTTTGATGGGAAAAGCAATGGCTTGATAAGTGTTATGGGGACTCTTCTCTGTAAATACAAATGATAGAGAGGTGATGAAGAAATGATTTCTGAAAGTGAAGCCCATTTTGTGGTCAAAAATCATTCTATAAGAAAGGTAGGTACAGGTAATATTATTATTATTGCCAAAAAGTTGTTGTTTTAGTAGTACAATTATTGAGTGAGGTGTCATATCTGCAAAAATCATTATAAAACAATACCGAATTAATGTTATTTTCAATTATATCATTTTATTATACATTGACTTTCAATGGTAACTAGTTTTCAAACTTCTTACCCTATGGAATGTAAGTTTAAATATAACAATTTATTGAGTTTTTTATTAATAGAAATAATGATAAATGAACTTCAAAGGCTATCGATTCAAAATGTAGAAATGCTGAAAAGGCATAATTCCTTAACCTTTTCGAGGTTTTATGTAAAGCGTGTTTAAATTGTTCAGTTCGGTGACATGTGAATTAGACTTATTATGCGAAGTAAAGTGCTCGTAACGTGTGTTCGTACACCTAGGCTTAAATATATATGTATCCGAACAAATAGGGAAATCTGAGGTAACGGTTTCTCGACATCTGTTCCACGTCGCATGCTTCAAGTTCCACGCGACCCCAAGTTCCTGCATCTAATCTCCTTCCTTCCCATTGCTATCATTACTGCATTATTATTACTACTTTCCTTCCTATCCGTGCAGTTCTCTATTTCTATCGTAGCCTAAATACGTTCGCAGAAGTCGTAATCTCAACACGGTCACGCATCCGCAGCATCATCATCGTCGGTACATTATCATAATAATCCTGCGGACATTCCTTCTGCTCTGATTACGGCGACCGCATTCCTGAAGATGCATAGAGAAAACTGGCATACCTTAATGAACACATAATTTATACAAATCACGATCGAGTAGTGCTTGAATATTGATGTAAAATTCGAAAGATGTTTGCTTGACGGTGGTCCGAGCGGAATTTTGAGGCAGGTGCCCCAGGTCCGTTCGTCTCGCATTAAAATTGCAAACGAGATGCAAACTTGTTTCGGTTTAAAGCCCTGCACGATCACACGTCCTGGGGAATGAAACTTGACACTGACGCCTCGCACTGCACTGGTTCCTTTCGTAGCCAAGGGAGATGTACACTCCATCAAATGGCGGATAAAGTTCTAGAAGACTGCTCAGTTTTTGTATTGGGAACTTTCATCTCTCCGAGCCTTCTGTATTTCTATTTCCAATCGTTCCCGACCACTTATAACCAACCGTGAGAACGTTCCGCTTTTTCCCATGTCGCTAGTCGCTCCGGATTCCTCCAGACCTCTTCTTTTCCTCGTCCCATATAACATATTTCCAGCCTCGCGAACGCAGATATGCACTTTATATTTCATTTCGATTTTTCTACGTCTCGTACATACATACACACGTATGATATAAAGATAAATTCTTGCATTCAGAGTTGGATTTACCGTCAGAAAAACGATGCAATACAAATCGCCCGTCCCTAGGAATCGAAGGAAACACGCTACGAATATATTGTTACGATCAAAATTAGAATTATAAATCCGAGAGGTTGGGAACATTTTACGGCCATATGCAAATGCAGTTAAAGCAAGACCGCATAAAATCCGACAATTTATGAATGGGAGACTATTTTTTTTGTTGTATTTTTCTTTTCTTCATCTTCTCTCATTTTTCCAACTGTGCGGGGAAATGGAATGGTATAACACGAAACTCTCGATCGTAAATAGTAAATTCGACTTTTATGAATGGATTGAGCAACGTATACATTTGGGTTCGTCGTTCATTCACTTCTATCGATTATTCGAATAAACGAATTAAATTTATCAACGACGCCCACTCCAACAGTTAAACATAAGTGTAAAATAGTAAAGCCGATTCGATTTTATATTACACAACACATAATAGTAAAATGAAAATATAATATCATTCATTATTTGAATTCGGATACAAGCTGCCACATTTTAGCGATTTTCTCAAAAACTATAATAGCAAGAATTGATCAGAATGGCGATTTTGTAAATTGAATATTTGGGAAATGTAGTTAAAATATTGTTTTATTGAGCTTTGAGCCATTTGGCAATAATTTACTGTCAAAACTGAAGTAAAGATAAACATATGTCAGAAATCATATTTTAGCGATTTTCTCGAAAACTATAATAGCTAGAATTAATCCGAATGGTGATTATTAATGTTAGGTATTTGGGAAATATAGCCTATATAATTTATTTCTATGCTTTGGACAGTTTGGTTGTAATTCGCTATCAAAAAATGAAGTAATGATAAATAACGTCTGAAAAGCAATGTTTTTATATTTTAGCGATTTTCTTGAAAACTATAATAGATAAAATAGATCCGAAAGATGCTTATGAAAGTAGGATACTTGAGGAATGTAACAAATATTAATTTATTACTGTGCTTTGAGTAGTTTGGCTGTAATTCGCAGTCAAATATGAAATTTTTAACTCTCAAAAAAAAAACAGTGTCTTTTATATTTAATGCAAGTTGTTTAATATTATTATGATACATGTTATATAGAACGACGCATGTAATTTATATTAATGTATATACTACTTTTATCTCCTATTTAATTCTCGATTTATTATTCCTTTCCTCACTTCTTCCAACTAAAACCTCTAATTTGTTGGTTGGCTTCCATCGCATACTCACTAATCTCTCTTTAATCCTTTCGGAAACCTCGAAACGTGTCATAATTGCGCTACGTTTGTATCCAGTTCGGTTCTAGGTCAACATATAAAACGTTGTATGTTATTTCACATGTACGCAACGCATAAAATAAATATTATTCATTGGCATTTTCATTCACTCGGCGTATTCTAGCGCGAGATTTTCATCAAACAGTTATGTTAAAGTAAAAATGAATAATATAATTCAAGAAAAATATATTATAGAGTGTAACATTTTATTGAAAAAAATAATAATAACTGGAAATGTAAGAAATATTTGTAGGTTTATGGTTTATTTATGTCTGCATACGACTGTATGTAATGTTGTTACCTGTTTTACTTCTATTTTTAGCACAAATTTGCATTTGGAATAATAAAACTGCGATCGACTGAAATGCTTTAAGGTAACAACGTCGTGTGGTTTTGTCCCACATAAAGTTCTCAGTATTGTGAATAACAACAGTTCGTAAATTATTTTAATACGCCTTTGTTTATTGTACTCGGAGACCAAGGATTTTATCTTATTAAAGACTACGAACACATTTCAATCCATGTCCGATAATCTCGTTATTCGGCGAATCGTTCTGATTGGCGTCGGGGACTATGCATTATAAATGTAGTGCATTTGGAAATTGGAGTAAAAGCATGTATTAGCATAGCAAATGGATTTAGGGAATGTAGGAAGTAGTGGCTGTTTTCGGTTGAACAGTAGTGCCCTAGAAAGTAGTGCTGCATGTTAGTTAATGTTATCCCGTTTCTCTCGGCGAATTAATTTATTCAAATGGTATGCATGCAACGACCAGTTAAAAATCGGATTCATGTGAACAGACATATGCATAATGAGCATCAAGTCTTAATGACACCGAATCTACAACTTGTCAGAAGTATGGTTTTTGCTAAATAATCAGAAGCCATTAAAAGAATACTACTGTAAGAAGGTCCTTGAATACGAATGCATGAAACAGCGGATTCATCTATGTTTGGTTTGCACTTGCAACGGTAATCCCCTGGCAGAGGTTGTCAATTGCGTAAGAAAAGCGCGGCAATAAATTGTCGTTTCTCACTTCTGCGATGCTACAGTACATTCGCATGGAACGAGGCCGGAAGTGCTCCCCGTGACGCGGCCCGGAAATGGCCATTAATGATCATGGAAGGAGCACAATTAGAATGTGCAGATGTGCATCGAACAGGTTGTTGCTAATGTAACGGCTCTGCCATCTTCCGACGTAACGGTATTGGTTGTTACACTGCAGACCAGAAAGGCACACCAAGTGAATGTGTTCTTGAATTATGCTACTGCCTCTTTAATTCGAGAAGCTACCAGACATTTCCATGCCGCAATATTGTTGCTGATTAATGTAATACAAGCGTGCAACCCATCATCCTTTTCTTTTCACCGCATGTTAATCAGAAACAGAGCAGCCAATTACACATTACGCTAAATTGCAGGGAATTCTAAGTGATAACATGATATTGCACTATTGCCTCAATCAGTTGTAATAATAATAATCATTATCCAATCATAATCCCACACGCTCCTTTAATCTTTTATTAAATTTATATTTATTACCTGCACTTACGAATAAATCAACAACTTAATGACCGTAGAATGCACTAATTTAATCAAATGGATTTTCAGAATTGAGCCATTGATTGCATCAACGTTACTAATACATATATTTTAATTAAGGACGTCGACCGATTCGACTTGTTAAATTATTCCTTTTAATGTTGCAAATTCTTAGAAGCACACCACTCCAAACGAAAGTAAATTCTGAGTGCAGATACAATAAACATGTTTGTTATTTATTTATGAATTTAGTCACTCTAATCAATGTACAATTTTTAATTAAACTTTATAGCATAAGCTATATGTTTGATAATTTCATTAAGTTAGAAATTACTTTTATGAATGCGGTAACTTAAAATTCCATGTTTGACGCCATCCAAATAACCGGTTCCATAACTTTCCGAATGACCTCCTCTATTCCAAAACCAAAATTGTTCTGCTCCTCGAAAGATACCTCTCCCTTTACCTTAAATTTATTTCAAAAGATACAAATTTTTCTTCTCTCCCCAAGTTTTGTTTCCCTTGAAATCTAACAACTCTTCCTAAATATAAGTATCACGTGTAGGATCGACACATAAAAACATCAATGAGAATTATATAAATATATATTATATTTTAAACTTAATTTATATATATTTTGTCTTGAGAATATTAAAAGTGTTTGGTTGTAATTGGAAATCTGCAGCAATGGTTTTAAACAAAAATGCATGAATTTAATGGAAGCAAAATTACCGGATCCGCAGGCGAATTCCCATTGAAACCATTCGAATGGCAATTATCTATTTATCTGTAGCCAGGCCTGCGAAACCCGATTGGTTCCCATCGTGATTGGGTCGAGTCCCTCTTCCACAGAGCTTTTGTATGCATCTAGTTTAATAATAACCGCAGAGCAATTCAGTTTCTAATTAGAGATTGGCAATTGAATGGCTTTGCTTCCCTTGCAAAACCCCCCCTCGACTTACGTGAATAACACCCTCATACGCAAATGCATAATTCACACAAAACAGACATTATATTTTCTTACCGTGCGAAATAATTGACGAATGGCCGCATTTCCTGACAGGATAACGATAATTTACAACCGTCCAAAGTCTATCAGGGTCGGTGCCAATTTTCGAGGTCGCGCATATTACGCCATTAAGCCCAGACCCGGCCGAGATCATAACGCCTCTCGTATTTCACGATTCTCCGATACGAGAACATTCCTCCTTTAGGATATGAGAACTGAAGAGAAGAGAAGAGAGAAACGGATATCGAATTAGTTCCCATCAATATCGCATTTATTTATTACTTTGAGAAAACGATACTCGAAATGATCTTTCAACCTGCTATTATTTATCATATAAAAGGAACGATGCTTTGTTTCATTCAGGAAACACTATTTACTGTAATTGATTTAACTTTATGTTTCTTTAATGGAAATGTTGACAAGCTTTGCAAAAAGATTTGTGTATATTTAAACAAAATTAATATATATTTTCTACATTTATAATTTGTACAGACATATAAGTTTGACAATTTATAGAATTATGTACTATTATACATAAGTAGGTTCAAATAATTATGTTTCTTCTGTTAGCTCATAATTATTTTACTTAATTGGAATATTTGCTTTATTTTGTACTTAGATTTGATAAATAATTCAAAATTAATATAATTAATCTTTTAAGATGGTTAATTGTTTACTCAGGTACGATTTGGAATTAGAAAGATATTGCCAGTTTCAGAACGGTAATAAGGAAGTTATTATAAGTTTGTTGTGCACAAGGGTATTGTCCTCGTAGGACCCTAACGAAAATTTAGTATTGCACTATGGAGAACTTTCATCTTTTCAGTTGTGAAAATATACCCAAGCCGGGTTTGAGTTTGGCGAACTTTTAACGTGCACAATGGTGTATAAGCATTACTGAATATATAACAAAAAATGAGCGTAGAGCAATTTGCGCCCGTTGCTACGCTTTGATAAAAATATACTTATAAAGTTTGGTCTAAAAGTTTTTTGTATTTTTAACCATACAAATATTCGAATATTTTTTAAATATTCGTATAAGTAACTATTGATATGGACTATATTTACTAAATTTTAATAATAATAATGAACAAAATTCATAGTATTTTAAATGCAAAGGGATTCATTTATTACAATTGTAAACATTTTAAAGTACTATTTATTGTAAAATTTTTCCAATATTATAAATATTTATAAAAAGATTTAAGATTTTTCTGAAATGCAAGTGGAAATGCAATGGAAAAATTTTCAATAAAAATGTTTTGATTTAGATTGTAAGTAGACATATAAGCACATTTGATTGATTGATTCGTCTGTGAAACTGGACTATATTTACAATCAAGAAGTTGTAGTTAAATCCGGAAGCTTATAGAATCCTATTACGGAAAATTTATGAACTCAGCAAAGCCTTATCTCGTTTCGCTTACTAAATGAGATATGCCAATTATTTCAACACACTTTAAAAGGAGAGTATTCATGATAAATGACATAACTGTTTATGCTAATCTGGAATTGAGTTTACGTTGAAAGATGTTTGTATTTCTATTTACATCATGAAACTTTAAATCACCTTACTGACAATGACATAAAATTATGTGTTTTTTTTTGGCATCGACAACTATAGTTATTAGCTTTAACCAGTAAAACCATTAATATCAACAAACAATACAAATATCAATATAATCCATAAACACACATATTGTTGAAATAATTGTAAATACGGATAAATACGGATTTACTGATTGATATGTGTTGTAATTATATTATTACTGAAACCATATATATAAGTTAGTCAGAAATAACTTTTTAATAGAGAGAGAAATTTACAAATGGAAAAGCTAAATTTAAAACTGTAACAAAGATCTAATTTCGTTTGGCATTTGGTTGAGCAGCAATCCGGGAGAGTAAAAGTAGCGTGAACAATGATAACAATTAAGGCATCTGCATCTTTGGAATGCCTTAAAGGCTGCGGTTACATGGCATGCCTCGGATACATAATCATTACACGATTCTCGCGCTACAAAGTTATTTCGCCTCAATCACGATTGCGAAAATACTCTCCAACTCCATTCCTCCTTCCTCCACGTCCCTCGAACCCTACCTATGACCACTTTGGCTTAAGCCAAACAACCATATAAACTAAATAGTTGTGCCGGGCACTTATTATTTACTGGATTATACGTAGTCGTTTAGGCCTCAACCAAACGGGTTAGATGCGCCTTGCATCGGACGGGTAATTGCAGCAACACGCATCTGCTTACAGACGTAATTGATTAAACCTGAGGAAACGCTTGCAGCCGTTACATTCTGCTTGGCGGATCCGCAGATTTCCCAGCAAAGAATATTGGACGCCTGTAAATTTCGCGCAATCGCCTGGATTCTAATATAAAGCGACTCCGGTGAGGAAAGTTTTCCGCACCGAACCACTTCGTTAACCGATCCTGTCACAGGCATTTACCTCCGGTTTTCCCGCACTCTCGTAATTTCCTATCCGCGGAAAGAAATTAATTCCGGTTTCCAATTTTCCTTACCAAAGGAACCCGATTAGAAGCTACATGTTTATTTACTTTTAAAGTTCCTGATTGAAATGACTTTACCTTCCAGGACACTTTCATGTCTAAATACATGCAATTTAGAAAACTCAGATATTGATTGGATCCTTTCTCTTTGGTATAGCTCTTTCTTTACACAAGCAAAATCCTATATGAATTTTCAACTTTTCAAATCATTTCAGGTTATTTCACATTTCAATAAGCACAACATTAAATAACGTTTAAAATATTTTTTTAGTAGAAGTTAATAACATTTATTGCAATAACAATTTCTTCTTAATTTTGGAAGGTTTTCGTTGAGAAAATTAACTTTATTTTTTTCATTACGTCTATAATAATTATTTATTGCCAGAATTTGGCAGATTCCAAATAATTTAATAAAGGTTTTTAAAATACAATTAGTAATAATAAACTCAATGCAATAATAAGTATAGAAATACAAATAAATTAAAATTCTATTGCTACAAAGGGCTATTGACCATACATTTAATAATATATAAATTGTGTTAGCTGAAAAGATGTAAAGACTATGGTCAAGAATTATAACAACAATAATGTTAAACATACTTTACTTACATGTTCGTTATCCAGTCACCATGTATAACATATACAGTAAGACCCCACTTACCGCTGGTCCACTTAACTCTGTTTCGGTTTAATGCGGTTTTAACCGAATGGTGGGATTAGTGAAATAAACAAGTTTAGATGTGGTATATCTGCAAGGTCTCGAAGAATTATTGCAAGAAATAGCAGAAAGTCTTTGATGATGAGATCAAGGAATTAACAAACCAAGAACACAAAACTAATGAAAGTAGCGATTCTTAAGAAGAGGAAAAAGGACATTCAATATCATTTCTAAAAACCTGTTTATAAGCGAGATTTTGGATCAATTTATTGAAAGTGACACAGATTTTCAGAGGAGTTCAAAGGCATGACGGGGTGTCATGGAAGACTTGCCAACAACTTTTTACAGAGCGCAAAAGAATAAATCAAATGACATTAGATACCTCATCTTAATAAAAAGGCAGAAAATTGGAAGTGCATTGGAGCTGAATGATCTGAAACATAAATGGTGACTTAGAATTTTTTAAATTTTTATATATCCATTTAATATGTTTCTATATTAGTAAGAAATACTTTTTTGTTGTTGTATTGTTATAAAAAAATATACTTAAGGAACTTAAGTGACAAAAAACCTAAGCATTTTTATAAATTTACACTCGGTTTTCCCTAACCCCATTATTTACATGATGAAATGACGTTTAACGTTGTTTCGTTTAACGATATACTTTAATGGAACGTATACTGAAGCAGGGTCTTACTGTATATTGTAAGAAGAAGAAGAAAAAAAACAAGGTTATTATAAATAAATGGTGGTAATAGCTATTATTTTTGTAGTGTCCTGTTGAGAATGTAAATCTCTCTTTATGTATGCAATTGGATTCAATTTAAAGTTTAGGAGGAAGGAATGAAATTAGATTTTTCTGTCTCGAGTGCAGGAATGCCTGGAGATTGCCCGAAGAATGGTTGGATATTGAGAGTAGGCGGTAATATAGAGACGCAATGTATCTCAGCGAGGCAGTGCATCACGCTATGGACATCTTGCAGCGGAGAAGTCCTCTTAAACGGCGCATAACTCAGTCCACGAAGACGGCGAGTTATTTATTAAAACCTTCACAGCCTACACACACGCATTTCCATTCAATTACATACTCGCAAATCCCCCAACAACGAGCAACCAAACTACGCGCAACCTAGGCCACCGATGACATCCAACTTTCAGTGCTCGGCCTCGCACTACTGCGATTGCAATCCCCAGGGAGTATCCCGCATTATATATTAGCATTGTTTATCATAGAAATAGATGATGACTGGCTCCGGCTCGTGTGCAAGTCATTAACGTAATGTTAACATCTGTTGCAATGCTGCGCTTATTTATTCAGACACGTAACGTCCCATTTCTCAAAAAGCGAAGAAAAATCAACCAGGATATCTCAGCTAGAGAAGATCACTCATCGTTCCTCAGAGATGAGAGATGGATGCAGCGAGGTGAACGACCAATCGGGAAAGGAAAGCGAAAGGATGGATGTACGAGATCATGAAACCGCGTCGCGGTTTCGTTACCATTTAATAATCGTTTTTCTATTTTCGAATTGCGTAATACTGAAATATCATCTACAGAGTTATTGTTTCTTTTATTATGCGAATAGAGCGCAGAAATAATAAAGCTCAAAGCATAAACAAGCATTAAAACTGTGCGCAAACTACGGCAGCAGCAGCAGCAAAATAAAATAAAAACACTTTAAAAAAATGCTTCTTTACGATGCATTGTCCTTACGCGGTTTTATTACGCTTTCCGTAATTTTCATAAATATTGCGTAATTGTATCGCGAGGCGAGTAAATCGAGAAAATTGTGAAATTCCTGTAAGCCGTTTGTTGTGGGGGAGCTCTGCGATTTCGAAACAGTTCGAGATTATTCCGAACAATGGAGCGTGTTTATTTCGCGCTCGCGTTTTTTAATTATAGTTTCAATTAAACTACGTAAGTGAATTATATCATGAACTGAATGCGGTTCGGGCCTATAATTAATTTCAGTTTAATTATTTATTTGCGCTTTTCATTTTAAACTAAATAACCGTGTGTTATTATTCAATTAGTTTGTAGTGCATGAAAGGAAAAATATTCAAAGTATTGATTAAATGAATGATATTTATTTATGTAGTCATTGAAACATAATTAAAATAAATTATTTTTATTTAATATTATTATTAGTTATATTTTTATTTTTGTAAATACAGCCTCAGAAATGAGTCATCCTTTTGATGTTCATTGAAATTTAAAATAAAGTTACCTTATAAATAGGAATATTTACTAATTATATGCATGGTATTTAATCACAACCTTAAGGCATTTAGACATATAAATATGATTATTATTACAAAAAAATAATAAATCAATAATTGTATGGAATATATGTATGTTTTTCTCACCATGTGTTTCCAAAGTCTAACATCTGTTACATGACTTTTAGTGTTAACTTTCCCCATCAATTAATTACCTATAATAGTGAATAATATCCGACGATGATCATCAATTATCCAGTATTTTATACATAATCAATTAATTTTGAACAACTATACTTCATGATTACCAATACCCAGCTTTTACATAGAGAACAGAGACAAAACACGCATTTCCCAATACGTTTCTTTTAATAACAGTTTAAAATAAAATAAAAACGACAAAAATTATACACGAAATCGTTTATCGTGGCTCGTTGGAGTTATTTATGTATTTGTATAATTGATGTAATAAATATTATTTCCCCGACATTCTCTAAATACAAATTCTTATTGGCAAAAGTATGAGGCAAGATGTTTCATGGTAATACATTTTAAACAGGAAAAGAAGTAATGAAAGTATAATTCTCGAAATGCACGAAGAATGTCAATTGGAGAATATTTAGAAACAAACTGCATTGCTTTTAATGACGTAATCTGTTAAAATAAATTTTATTTTAAAATATCTCTGAAAGTTACGTCTCTCAAACTAAGAAATTCAACTCATTTGAATATTTTTAATGCAATTGCATATAATCTTAAATTTGTTTATTTGGAAAAAATATGATTCATTTGATGTTCAAATATTACGTCTCTTAAACTAAGAAATGCATGATATTTCAATATTTTATAAAACATCAGTTTCTTTGTTTGGAAAAAAGAAATAATTCAAATGAATAAAATAAGACGTAATAACGATAAGTATGACCTTTCCTATAATTCTTAATGAAAGCACGATGTTGACCAAATTGACTAAATAATCTAATTTAAATATATGATGATTTAGTGATGACTAATTATTGTTTATTGAAGACACATTAGTAATTAGTGTTTTTAACTCATAATTTAAGTTAATAATGATAATAATATATATTATTCGATTTCTACAAAAGTAATTTCAATTCAATCTAATAAGGCAAGTTTCAGCCTGAAAGAATCTGCGCGCATCTTATAACGCAATTAAAACGTCATTAAAAGATAAACCACTGATTCGTTAGGCAACAATTTTATTAACGCAGAAGAGCAAATTGGAAATTCGGAAACGGAACGAAGAGGAAAATTGAGTTACAAGACTTCAGCAGTGTATTTTTCAGTCGTGTTTGCATCACCTGTCCTCCTCATCTACGCATATGATTTTAGTTTCTTTATTATTGCTTCACATTATAAAACGTGGTGTTGGTTAAAAGGCCATAAAGTTATCTCAAAAGTAGTCACCGGAGAATTAATGGCTTGTCTCAAGGAAATACCGTTTAACCGTAATTAATTCACATAACGCATTCACAGGAGTCACGTGAACGAGTGCGAGTGAGTGTCTGCACTTACATATACATCCGAGTTATCTGCTATAAGTATTCATCTGAAGATGCTGCCGGGAGATATGCTAAAAACCTGCGTCATAACCGTATCATAACAGATGGGGTGCATTCTGTACTGTTAGTGCTCAGCCTTTATCGCGAATCATCAGGAAAATAATTAATTTTCCATTTGAGGAAATTCAACTTCTTTGCTTTCGTTTTGCTTCTTTTTCTCTCTCTCTCTCTTTCTCTTTCTTCGTTTTCTTCTTAACTCGTTCTTTCCTCCGTCATTAAGTCAACAACATAAACGGCGGCAGCGACGGCCATAATGCTGCATAAAAATAAACAGCCGTTAACGAAAATAGTAATTACATTTTAATTACTTCATAATCAACATTAGCACAAAAAAAAACTAATCGAACATAACTTTATAAAATCATTAAATTCCTTTGCACGATGATTTAACAGGAAATCATTAAGTAAACATCCTTTAAAAAAAAACAAGTAGGATCATATGTTTTTCTTTCAAATTTCTTTGTCATCTACTTCTATATTATTTGTATGAGTTTCTGTAACATTTTAGATTTATTTTATTAACGAACATCCTTAATACATTAAAAATCGATAGTTTTACTACTTATATTCTTAGATTTTCAGGAGAATCTCTTTGGCTATGTCGTATAAAATAGTTTTCTGCTATTCAGTATTCACTTGAATTAACAAAATTCCTCATTTTTATTCCTGAAACATTTATTACAATTTTATTATCGTGTCACTTTAGGTAATCTTTATCTAATATAAAAGTCTTTGATTGATAATGATTTGTATTAAAAAGGCAATTAAGATTATTAGTACTTTTTATCTACTTGAATTAATAATAAATTAATGGCAGAAAGATCTGTGGTCAATTATCCTTTGCAGCAATAGAATTTTATTTTTCATTTCTTTGTATTTCTATATTTTTATTGTATTGAGTTTATTTTTTGTAATTGTTGTTGCAATAAATGTTATTATTATTAATACATTAATTAATTAAGGAGAGAAAGACTTACATAGTACTTTGCAGTAATAGCATTTATTCTTTTCTATTTATTTTTTAAATTACTGCAATAAATTTAATTATTAATTAATTAAAAATACAACTTATTTGATATAAAAACCTACTGTAAATATATATATATATTGTTATATTTTCTTGAATGATATAATCTTCATGGTTATCGATTTACAATACTGAAGGGCTTTGAAAAGAATAACCATGGTTTAGGTTACAAACGGTGTTTTAATTATATCGTCCTTAAAAAAAAGTTTCACTGGTTTCAATTCTCCCTCATTTTCATCCGACCCACCCCTGCGCGTTCCTTTTTCCGATTTAATGCAATTTCCCTCGAAGGGCTTCCAACATTTTCTTTCCTCGAAAATTCACGAGCATTAATCACCGGTCGAGAGCGTTGATTGCACCCCCGGCAACCGCAAACACCCTCGTGTATCTTATCGTCTGCACTTATCAGGCGGAAACTTCGGCCTCTTAAAGTTCCCTCACTCTCTCGTTTATTTTTTTCTCATTTGTTTCTCAGTAAAACATTTCCAATTCCCCGACAATTCTTCTGGATTGCAAAGTAATCGCAATTATTAAACTCAATGGGAGAGAACGTGTTTCCATACTTTCCTCCTCTTCATTATTTGTTTTGTTCTTGCGACTCTATTTCACTTACAATTGTGCCATACCGGTATTTCAGTATGTTGTAATAGAATTGTTTCTAATTTCCTAATGCAATTTGGTAAATGCGAGCGTCATGTTACACAAATTGTTGCTGGAACGGAGTTCTAGTTAGAACAATTGCGCCTGGACATTAATTCTGTTATGAAACTATTTGATTTTATAATTGAACGTCTCCAACTGGTTTTTAAAAGAAAATAATCGTGCAGCGGAGCAGAAGCGTCACACCTGAACAGCTGTGGAAAAAGGATCGGATCAATCTGTATGCTAAGTTATGCACGAGTGATAAAAATTTATATTTATACACGGTCTGATTAAACTTGTCAGCGGCGGAAAATTTCATTTATTTCGAACATCTTATTTGGATACAAATCGAATCGGGATTAAGCCTATTTGCCGTAGTTATTCATCGTATAATTTCAATACATATATTCGAATCTATCTCGAATTTAATGCTAATGGACTTATCCATATCTGAATGTGTAATACATTTTGACAATTATAGGAACAGGCTTTTAAATTATGATCAGTTGGAATTCAACCTTATATAATAAATGTCGTGTTTTCACTATAATGCTAACAATAATTTTCATATCATTATTGCTTTATTATCTTGAAATATTGAAGACATAACATGGACTACAAATTATAGCATTGACATAAATATCTATCTTAACTGCTGCAATAACAACAATATTTACACTTATCTAGTACTAGTATATTTACTTAGTAACATTACAAGTTTGTAAAAAATATATTAATATTGACTTATTTGTGATTTCACATAGTTTTAACTAAAGAAAATCACTGAATAAAAGGATTTTTCGTTGAAAATATCAGACTTTTTAAATATACTGACAATCATATAAATGTTTTCATACAACTTTCTTGAGAATGATAAAATAATAGGGTTCAAGTAACTTTTTCATCTTCTTAAAGAAAATATAATAGATGTATATGTAAGTATAAAAACAAATCGAAAGTTTTCTACCGAACAATAACTTAAATCAATGAAACTAATACGTTTAATTACGTTATTACTTGTATGAAATCTGTTATATACAAAATACTAATGAAAGTTTAAAATTTCACTTTTGTAGCGCCAAAAGCTTCTGATTCCGCGTCTAAACTGAAGTCAATTTCATCGACTAATTCGACTTTTCATTACTAATTAATCCAACTTTCAAAAATTTTCAATCACTTTCAAACAATCGATAAACGAATTCAGGTTTAGAATAGAGATTACTGAATACATGTCCACTTTAAAAGACTGATATTGGTATAAATAGCAAATGAAGTTGAAATTTTAAAGTTAGAAGTTACACAATTTAAACATGAAGCAAGAAATTGTAAACGAATCATTCGTACAAATTATGAGACTAAATATCAATATAATTAAAATGCTGCAATCAAGCATGATTCTTCGAATGAATGAGCCGATTTTTGTGACAATACAATAAACTAAACCATGCTTCGATTCACATAGAAGAAATATTTGATTTACTTACAGCATCTTTAATAAGAAACGGCTTTAATCTGCGAATTCTAAAACTATGTTCTTGCAGTCTCATTGAAAAAGTTACGTAGTTTAAACTTGAACTGACATCATTACCATTTTTTTATCATTAATTTTACTTTTTTCAATGCCAAGAACCAATCTTCTCAACAATCTTATATATACATTGTATAGAAGATTGGTTTATACATCACTTTTTAAGATGAATTCATCAGAAACCAATTTACTTTTTAAAAACAGGCTTGTTTGAATAAATGTTTATTCTAGTTTAATAAATAGTATTTTTTGAAATTAATATTATTTTTCTGACATTTTTTTTACATGAAATGTGGAATGCATACGTATTATAATTAAGATTTATAATAGAAATATTAATCAATATATTTAATATCCATTTCGTTCTCATAAAATTGAAGCATTAATATTAAAATCTGTGTTTAACTACGCAGTAAAATCTCCATATCCATTTTTTATTGATCGTAAATTGGAGTTTAAAAATATTTTAATATCTAAATGAAATTTAAATAAATAATACTATTTTTTATATTAATAATTGATAGTTATGGAAAATATGCTCATGTGTTATTCGTTTTCTTTTTCAGAAGGGACTTACGAAAAGAGAAATGGTATGAAGGAGTCAGATCACTGCGGTGAAACGGTAAGTTTAGTTTTATACATCTGTAAATGTTTTAATATTTTTTTTATTCTGATTATTAAAAATATTTATTGGCCACACATTGGGCCAAAAGGCTATTGCCTTCTATTCTGATAAAATATAAATTGGTGCAGATTTTATTGGCAATTATATACAAAATTGTTGAATGAAACTTTTCATATAAAATACTGTCAATTTTCACTCACTCACTTATATCTAAATAATAACACTTGAAATTTGATTTATTTTATATATAATTAATTAAAACAATTTATATATTTGCACATTAAAAAGAATATAGTATTAATGACAAACTTTTAAAGTTAATTACAGGATAATTGGTTTAAGAGATAGAATTTTTGTTTTTTAGTGGTGAGAGTCTTAAACATATAAGCTAAAACTGTTTACTTGTCAACTATTATAGTGTAATGTCTATATATATATATATATATTTCAGGGAGGCACTATGTGTTGATTTTATATAGTAGCAATACATAATTTTGCAAATAATCTGATGAACATGCAGTTATAGAAACAATTAATTGAATTGTTAATTCCGTGCTTAGTATGATTCATTGAATGAATAATTTAGGTTGGATGAAGAATTGTGTATCAGTGTACAATTGTATAACTTTGCAATTAGATCTGATGTAGGTGAGACGATTGAAATATGCATGCATTTATCGAGGTTGAAAATGCGTAATTAAAATCGCGTTAAGTGGAGTAAATGCTTTGAACGGTTGGAATAGCTTTTATTTTCTAGGATTTCAATTAAAAGACCCGCGGATGTAAATGATTCTGGAATTCGAAACAATTAGCATTACGTGATTGAGAAATGCCGCACGATCATTAAATATCGTTATTATATATTCGCAGATGACCTTTCGGATATGCAGAAAGAAACAAGAAGAAACTGCAAATCAAATAGTGGAAAAAATACGTACCTATTTATTTATCCGTTTGTAGGCGAGCTGCGTTTCATTATTATTTGCGCCGTATAATGGATGGCTCCGGTTTATAATTTGTGGTCTCTTAATTATACCACCGCCTCCAAGCTCATACAGTCTGGAATATTGCCACATAAATTACAATAATCATACAATTAGTTTCGGGAAAGGAGGTAACCGCCTTTAATCGATACTCGCCAAAATATCCATCCTCTTGTAATTAATTGAACGGGGAAGGTAATGAAGACGAACGCCGCTACGATGAATGGGGGAAGGGAGGAAGACGAACTGGACCGGTAGGTCCGAGGCTCTGGGCCCCCACGGATCCAATTGAAAGAATAGACCACACGTAAAGGGCAGCCTTTTGTACTCCCGCGACACCCGCAAATGCGCATTCCACAAGTGGACGACCTTGAACTGGACACGGGATCCGAAGAGTGAGAGGCTCAAAAGGCAGAAACTGAAACACACATGCACAGACAATACATATTCCAAGTGCCATCCTTCAAGGACACCTCACTGACCCTCACCAATCTTGGAACGCGTTTAATAAAGGTCCATCCTTTCCACAATCCGATTTTCCTATAATAAGAGTAGATTATGAAACGATTAATCCAACTTTCTTGCACTAATAGCAGATTATGCAATGCAGCGAGACGGGTGAAAATAATTACGGTTAGTAGATCATCCAGTTTGGTTTTCGTTTTGTTTTCAGATTTTTAAATTCCCGCTTCTCGGAAATTGCGTGGAATGAAAGATGCACAGCACGCAACGGAAGTGTCTGCCCTCTTGGAATACAACGGGATGTGTATGTATGTTTGTGTAGATTCGCAGGAAATATACGTAAAGTGCAAAAGGCGCAAATGCGTGCTCTGTGATTTGCATGTCTTATTATATTCCAACGAAGGGAAACAACCAAGGTTACTACAAACAAAAAACGTAGTTAACGAATGCAGAGTTCCACTTATACGAAACACAAATAAAGAAATTTTCTTGTTTTGATTCAGCCAAGTTTTTATTGCAATAGTTATACAAAAATAATTAACGAACCTATAGACCAAAGTATTTATAATAGACTTGTAAGTACACACATTTTAGGCAGTGAAATCGCCCTATATTATATATTCAAGTACATAATAAAATATGTTCCTATTGAAGTACTTAAGATTTATACAAGAATGTATTAATTATTTTTATATATTAATAAGTAAACTACATATGGAGTATAATTGCCTATTATACACATTTTCCGGTAAACATTATCTACAAATTTACCTAACATTGTAAGCTTATAATAGACTATAACAAACAAGCTGCGCTACTAGTTTATTTTATGTAATTTTATACAGAATAAACAGTAGCATGATGAAAACATTGTTTACTTCAAATTACCTTAACATTATTTGTTTATGTTTTATGCTTAACATAACAATATTTTTTCCTGTTGTAATAACCATGAATGTTATTGTTACGAATTATTTACATATTTTTGCACAATCTCTTGTTTACACGTTTTTTAATTATCAAATATAATTTAAGTCACGTTTACGGCAAATAATTTTGAAAATAAAATTATTTGTCAACCCAAATACCTTCCGAATGAGTCGAGCTGAATGGAAATTCAAATGGTATTCTGTATCCACAAAAGGAACGCACTATATTCCATGCAACTCACACTCCTGTTTTTATTTTCAAGAATTCCTATATACCGTCTTGGTTATTTGAGCCAAGCCCCCGCGAGCTACAAACTTTATGGTTTGCGTCGTCTTGGACACGCGTCGACTTTCACAAATGCAAACAATCTAAGCCCACACTCTTAATTGATTCATTAAAATATCCTGGGTTGTGTGCTTGAATTTTTAATCGGATGAAAACGCAATTAGAGGACGAAATATATGGCTTTAAGAAATTAAGGTTAATTTGCCTCAATTATACGAAACCAGACTCCAAAAAGTGACTTAAACGTCACGATTTGCAGTCGCTGTCTTGTAATGAACGCAATTGCTTAAACAAAGAAATGGCATAATCCGAGGTTAATTTCGGGCCAAGCTGAAACGTGCACTCACAAATTTACTCATTTCTCAGTCCATTAATTTTTGTAATTACATTGCTTACCTTTAAAAGCTGTGCTAACCAAAATTAAATAATTTCAAACCACGGTAAGCTTAGACAGTGCGAAGTTTATAAAATATCAAAAATATATGAAATTTTACATTTTTTCTGTTATGAAAAATGTATTTAGTTATTATAAACCTATAAAATAAACGAGGAGTTTCGTAAAAATTTTAGAATATACTAATGTTCCGTTTGTCCCTAAATTGTCCCTAAATTAGAGCATGATGAATGTGTGATAATAAAATCATATTGTTAAGCAATATATCTTAAATTGATTTTTTTGCGAAGAAAAACAAAATAAATAGAATTGAGTTTATATAAGAAATAACAACAAACAAAATAAATAGAAATGAGATATATAAGAACATTTTATTAGAATTTTACTATGATAAATATTTCTCTTTTATCTTTATTAGCCACAAATTGGACTAAAGTGTTATCGACCGAGGTTTTTCTGTCCATATTTGTATATTATTTGATTAATGTTTAATTTCAAAATTAATATTTTGGTGTCACAATCAATACAGTATATGATTATTTGTAACAATCACAATTAACCGTAAACTGTGCTGTGACATAAATTTGAATAAGTGATATCAATCATATGCACAGAAACTAATTGGAAGCTGCAATTCCGCACTACACTGTTATGTGTATATTGTACAATTAACAGACGTTTATGTCTCATATCACGCGTATTGCGATAAAAGGTTATATATCAAACACAACGAAATTACAGGGTTGTTTATATATTGAAATAGTTTTAACCTTATTATTATCATATAATTAATTAATTAATTTATAACATAGTTCTTATTAAGGACGTGTGTAATACTTTGAGTTAAATACGCAATACAACAAAATTGAAGAAATACAAAAAGTTGGGCAGAAAGCCCTTCACAGCATTAGCATTTTTTCTTTTCTTTGTATTTCAATTATATTCAGTTTATAGTTTATAAATAATTTATTATATAAAAGGGCTAACGACCGAGGCCATTCTGCCTCAATTTATTATTTTCTTGTAGTTGTTGCAATAAATGTTGTTATTGTTATACAAAAAAATCCATTACTGCAAAGATCTATAGACCATTTGTCTTTCTGCCGAGTATTTAATGTAAATTTTTGTAATGTTGACATTCATTGTAAATATCTGTATTAAGAAACGTAAAATAAGTTTTTTTTGGTCTTTTTGCAACTATATTTGCAATCTATCCAAATCGGACATTCAGCAAAACACCACTTCGTTGCAGACACTTGTTCGGAACCGTTGCTCATTTTTATGGCTGCAAATATTTGTAAGTACCCCAAATTTTGTGGACAACTACTCACGTCCTAGGGGACGTAATGGCCCTCGGTGTAAGCGAAATTCCGGTGTCATCGAACGAATTCCTTACGAGAACTTTATCATTTGCATTGGTATTGTTGTTAAATTTCTTATTCATTTTGTATAATACTTCAATTTTTTTCTTCTAAGTACACTGATCTTTCCAAATCAACCGATAGAACTACATTAACTTAACATGTATATAACTTCGTGTATATAACTACCCTTAGGTTTGAAATATGCACTTGCTCAAAAAACTTGAGGAAATGTTGTACTGAGAGCAACTGCTGCTTCTGACACTAAATGCAAACTGAAAACTGGTGAAAAGTATGCCGTAAAATAAGTAGTATGAATATTCATTTATTTTTTGTAAATTATTGTAATATAAACTTTTCTTCTCTAAGTTACACCTATGTTTGTATATTGATATTACTTAATCCTGCATTTAAGAATATTAGAATTTCGTAAGCAAATGTCACAATTTTGTTTGTTGTTTTTATGTCGAATCAAATTACGTTAACCCAAATAAACCGTAACATGAAGTACCACCACTCTCATAAATATTTCAAAGAAATGATGTGAAAGATGAGCCCTTCCATAAAAGCAAATGGATAATGGGATATGAACAAGCACATAAAAGTACAGCACGTACACAGGCTGTAAACTTTTAGCGTAAAAAATATACCAAACGCGTATATCAAGGATCTTCCGGTTCCGCCACGGCATTTTTTGGGTAAATTCAAATATTATGGCAACCGCAACCGCGGGAAACTAAAAATACAATGTTAACAAAACAGTAGGTATCTGCATTTGGAATCTGCAATTCATCCTCGCAGAGATGATGCGAACGGCCCGAGGCCGTGGCGGAATAAAATGGAGCGCGCGTTACGTAACGCTCGCGCCACCGTGCGGAAGTGACCTTTTAGCGCGGCCGCCCATGACCGACCATGTAATTTAGCCTGTTTCTGTTGCAGAAACGATGATTGCCCAGGTGTGTTTATTTTGGTTGGTCATTTGTGTGTTTGCCGTTGCCATTTTGCCATTGTAATTTTCGTGTTTCGTGTTCTGATAAGGCACATTCAATTTTTCAGTTCGTTGATGGTACATCGGTGTCCAGCCATGCGAGACCGGCTGCAACCTCAAAGGGTGGATGATAAGAGGCCTCTCGGAACATTGGATCTGGGTCATTCCTACTTTATGTTTATCGATATGTCACTCTTTTTTTTTCATCGGTTCGCCAACTTGTTACGAAACCGGATTATTGACATCGGACGCCTCCCTTCCCTTCTTTTTTTTTCAATCTACCCCACATAACGTGCATTGATGTCTGTTTATCATCAATCAATAACATCACCAGCCAGCATCACGTCGACAGAGATTACTCTTCTCCCGTCAACTATTTGATTCAGTTAAGCTCGTAGCCATAATCACTTAAATGAAGCTAATTTACTTTGCTAAGTGCATATAGTACACTTAGCTACAAATGCGAACACTTTGTGGAACGACTAGGAATTAGAGAGCATCCAATCAGTAGTAAATTATTCACATTCATAATTCCTGCATTAAACATGCAATTCAAGTGCGCAATTTGCATCTTAATACCTAATACAATGAACATTGACAGAGAATCAATAGCCGAATAGAATTAATAATAACAAATTTATAATTACTTTTGAAACTTGCTTTTATGAAAATCAATAGATTCATTCTATTCAGCGCCGTTCTAGAGATTTTGAGGCCCTGGTTTGAAGAACCGAATTAAATTTTTTAAAAATCTTTACTTTTTAATACTGAAAAGAATATACACAAGATTCATTTTTATGTAAATAGTTACACTTTATACTAATATTAACAATCAGTACAGTTAATTCTTCTTTTTTATTTCACCAAATCTTTGCATAATTTCTATTCTATAGAATGTAACATTAGATTGAATAATATTCCTAGGAAGTACTTTTTGTCATTTATAAGCTTAGATTTTTTTAAAATTTAGTACTGATTTAGAGGCTCAATTATAATCTTCAAATACACACACACAATATTAATCAAAAGAACAATTACTACTTCTTTCTGATCGTTGAGTATTTCATCGAATTGATGCAACTCAACACACGTCAAGTATTTATAAATTACTTGGCAAGGTACTCATATGTGTTTCTATAAATTTTATAAAAAAATAAGACTATTTGTGCAAGTATTTATATAAATTACTTGGTTATTATCTTTAAATATTTGAAAGTAAGAGTGAAAAATCCTATGGTCAATTGTTCTTTATAACAGATTAATTTTAACCTAATAATATATATATATATATATAAATATATGAGAATGTAAATATTCAAACAATTATATCCAATGAATATTCGTGTAAAATAAATAAACTATTCAATAAATGTTGTTTACTAACATTATTTTGAAAATATTATGTATCAAGTTTATGTTCAATAAAATGTTATCGTTAACGCTAAAACCATACACTTAGTATGAAATTCACAAATTAGAGTACATACAATTAATGCTAAGTTATTCTCACTAATAACTTCCGCATTATCCTGCTGCGCGTAAGCACTTTTCTCCACACGGTTTAAGTGCTCAATTTGCAGCTCGATAAATATCAATAAAAAAAAATTGACACGCTAAAGGCAGAATGATAGGACGATAAATCATAGCGCGAATGGAGAAAAAGGAGTTCCATCGCCAATCCACCGAGCTTTCTTCCATGTATGGACGGTGTGAAATATGAAGTTCGTTGACAAGGCAAGAGGGGCTTTGCAGTTCGAAATAATGGTGTTTCTTCGCTCGGTTCACCATTGCCATTAAATCGCAACCCTTTGCTAGTCTAAACCATCAACGTGACCCCACTTGTAATCTTAACGGGTTGATAAATAGCCCTCCGGAGTATCGCGACAAATAGTTTCAAGGAAAGTTTATAATTAAAAAGTATCTTTTGGGCTAATAATTAATTAATTTCCTCTCATGCACAAAGTTAATCCGAAGTATTTACCACATACAATTACATGGTGAACAATGTAAATGCTGTACTATGCATGAAAGTTAATACAAGCTGAAGTTTAATAATTATAATATACAATTAGCTAATTTCATAGAATGATATTAATTGAGTACTTTTTTGCTTAGATGAAGCTTCAATTCAAAATATTGATTATATTAAATTCTAATTATAAGAGTTTAGATTCCTATACAGATCTAAATATTAATAATTAATACTTTTTGAGAGATTTGGTTTACGAACTATTTTTTTATCAAATCTAATATAAATATTTCAACTTTATATAATTTTATTCCAAGGATTTTTTTCTGGTTTTAGTTCAGACAATAAGGATTAATGAAGGTGCATTTTGAAATATACAAATATATGTGTGCATTGTTAAGAAAAGAACAATCTATAATAAAGTATATAGCTTGCAACGCTTTTATGTCTTATATGAAAAGCAAAAGGAATGCCCTTTCACTCTCTTCACTCGAACAGTAACGTAACATTTTTTCTGCACTTTGCTTTCGGTTATATTTTTTGTAGGACCTCCTGTATTGATTACAAGAGTATCTATTTCGCATTGAGAACCAGTTTGCTGCGTGCTGCAGAAAGAGATAGGTGGATTTGCGCTTTGTTTACATGCATTCCAGCTCGTGTTGGAGCGTATCTGTCCGTTAGATCAGAAACGTATTAGAAAATGATATATTGACACATAAAGTGGAGGATATAACAAAGAAAATTAGATTGCATAACGCCGGGTGGCGCCGATTTAAGCTATCTAAGCGAAGGCATTGCATGTATAATATCTTCACGGGTAAAGTGATGAGAAAGACTGGGATGTTTTTCTATAATCAGCCTTGCCTGTTACGTTACATTCTCGCACGTTGGAATATAGATCGCGATTTTGTTATATGTTCTAAACTGTTTTTAATGCATGTGCAAATTTTCCCGGAGCCCGGAGTAAACATTCATGGCAGAAAATTTATCGCATCTTCTGCATATATAATGCGCGTATCTTTTATCTTGCACCATTTGCATGTAATTAAATGCCTTTATTATTACGCGCTCGCACACACTGGGCCCAGTCAAGATAGAAGAATTACGTAATTCGAAGCGTTCGCAACGGGCTGCAGTAAACATTTCCGAATGCAAATATAATTTGATTACTCTCTCAAATTTGCCAGCATTTACATACGCGTTATATAACTGTCTTCATTTTATGGCCAAATACTGCTTACGATGATCCTTACAAATGTTGACACATCTTGAAAACGCCTTAACATTCATGTCACTTAAGTTTAATACTAAAACTGCCTCAAACAAAATAGAATTTTATAATTTCCAAAAGTCTATTTTATTTATATATTTATTTAATTATTTCTTAAATATCAAATAAAGCAAGTATTAATATATCAGTAGTAAAGTTTACTATTATACTTGAGTATTTTTTTTAAATAATGAAAAACATAATATTTGTAGATTTGCAGAAAACGTGAGGAAATTATCTATCTCTTCTTGCATATTCTTTAGTAAACGATTTCCCTACATTTTTTAAATTCCGTTCGTTTTGCTCAAAGGATATTGTTATTTGCTCAGTCTCCGTTACAACGTTTCTCTTTTCACCTTTTCCTTTGCCCGCATCTATTATTCTTTTGTGCAATTTATAAATTTATATTCTTCTGATTTGGAAACAAAGCTCCACTTTAACCACAAGGAAGTTTTGAATTGTCTCTGTGCAACGAACCGCTAGATCAAGTGGAAACGTATCTGAATATCACGTATTTTCATATATTGAAATATTATTTTCAAGAAACAAAAAAGAATATTTAAGTAAAATTAGGTTCATTTATATGTATTGTTAATTATACAGCTTTTTATGTCTAAAATAAACACATTTTTATGTTATATAATATGAGCTACTGCATACAAAATAATATGAAATACAAATAACAAAAGACAAAAAAAAACTTCTATAACTATTACAATGGACTGTTAAGTGCAGTTTGTCATTTCAAATATAAATAGTAACATTTGTTGAACAGAAAGATTATAATAATATAGTAATTCTACAATTTTGAATTTCAACAGATACAAAATTTGGGGAGATAGGCGATAAAATTGAATCTTTTGAAACAAATTTAAGGGAAAGGGAGGTATCTATCGAGGAGATGAACAATTTTGGTTCATTCCGAGGGTGTGGATTGTTTCGATAGTGGATCCTGGTGAGGATAAATTTGGAAACAGTGAGATTTTTTAAAACAGGGTTTCTGCATTGGGAGAGAATGGCGAAACTATAGTCAAGATTTGGATGGCAGATGGATTTATCAATGGTAAAACCTTCATTTGGATTGGATAGATATTTCAGAAGTACGGAGTATTGGGGATTGGAATTGGCAAAATCTTGACTTGATATTGGACTTGAGGTATTTGAAATGGGAGTTAATGTTGAGTTTTGGATCAAGAAGGATTATCAGATATTTCACAGAGGGCGAGCGACGGGTAAATTGGAAGGTTACCAAAACTAATGTGGGGATAGGATGGGGAAATATCTTGTTCGATTAAAATTCTGTTATTGAATTGTAATGCAATTATCACCTTTTTAAATATCTAAATATAATTAAGTTGTAGGTATTTCTTGTTGATTAGTGCAATGCAGTTGATTGAATTTCTTCAGTATTTAACAAGTTTTATTGCTTGGACTGTTATAGAAGTATCATCGTCAAAACAAACAGGTGTTGGGATGCGTGTCCCTGGTCGGTAAATCCAGTCAGGCAGCGAAGTGACTCGTCCATTGCGGCCTGCTCTTCAATTTACATATAGAACGACAATTTATTTGGTCGATTCGAATCGCGTAACTGAAATGTTATCAATTTTTATTTCGTGGCCATACATTATTTATTCTTTCTCGTTTGTCCCTCTCTGTCCGTCGTCTCAGTCTCTGTCTTCGTCGCACCCGCATCCAGATGTATATTATTTAGGGATCCATCGATTCGTTCACCTTCAGTATTGCGTGTCGCGTCTCGGTATTAACGCATCGCCGATTCATTTTAATTAAAGCCACAAACACGAAACCGAAATGGAGGAAATTTTGTTGTGATGAGAACAAAACTGATACGAAATGGCATCGACGAACAAAACGAGTGCTAAGAAAAAAGGAATATTATAACGAAGCAGCCGGATGAGAAAGACTCGCGAATGGACGTTTATTAATGATATCCAATTAATTACTTACTTCCAGTCAACGTAAGTTAATTAGTAAATTTAAAATTTGCAACTCTCCTTTACTACAAAATGTCTTCAATTAACGCATTCTATTTAATTAACATATTAGATATTAGTAAATAATTAAATAAACTTAATGAAAACAAACATAAATCGATAAAAAGTAAAATCATTATGGTAGAAAGATCTATCGTCAATAGCCCTTTGCAGGATTATAATTTTATTTTTTTATTGTAAAATAATTCTAAAGAAGAACTTACAAGTGTTGTTGTTTTTTCCCGCTACATATTAATTAATTAATGTATTGGAAAGATTTTGGTAATTACAATTATTAGCTTTTAGGCAGGAAAAGATTTCTGTTAGTAATATTCGAATAATTAATTTTTAGTAGGTGTTTTTCCTAATTGTCCTAATTATTTCATATATTAATAATAATGTAATTTATTAACCAATTTACTAAATATATAAAATTTAGTGAGAGAGAGGGTAAATTGGAATCTTTTGAAATACATTTAAAGGAGAGGTATCTATCGAGTAAAGGAAAAATTTTGGTTTTTGAATAGAGGAAGTTATTAATAATACGTTATTGCAATATTACATAACTTTATCAGTAAATATTTGTAATATTATTAAATATTCTGAGAATAAATCAAAGACAATTCAATCAACAATTAAATATGTAAGCAAATACAATCACAAAACAATTTGTGTTACATAGTTCATTTCTTATAATTCATACTATAAAATAGGACTTTCCGCCTAATAATAAATTATTATCAGTAATTTCTGAATAATTTTACTATTAACCTGAAATGAAACTTGATACAAGTATTTATAAATGAGTGTAGTATAATTCGTTGGCGTTTATTTATGATAGAGACATTTTTAATGGCATGCAATAAATGCAGACTTATTATAAGGAATATGAAATCATTTGCATAATTATTGTAAAAGCCTATAATAAGACGCAAACCGAAGTGTTTCCGCTATAATTTACATATTTTACATTTTTTTTAAATAATCCACGTTTTCTTTTAGGCTCTTTATCTTATTCTTGTGCTATACGTCTCTTACATAATACTTTCTATTCAATAATTGGTTCTGTACATGCTTTAAACACAATGTCTATGTAATATGAATTTCATTTAACAAGAGTTTTCAATAGGCAATTCATTAAGTAAGTTTTAGGTTTTCTCAATTGTATTTAGTTGATTGTTCCAAATTGTGATCTATAAATCCAATTAAATAATACTATAACATTTATTACAACAAATACAGATAAATAAACAGATGCAAGATTTATGTTGTAGCATTAATTAAACAAATTCATGGGTTTGTTAATATTAGCCTGTATAAGAATATAAAAAGATATGTCAATGAAAAATGAATGAACATATAAACATTTGGTATTTTAATAAATTTTCATGACATTGCAATGGCAATTTGCATTCGCATTGGATTTGAAATGAATGTGATGATGGACATTCTCGATTAATAACAAATATTGTCTGTTTATTTCCTTTTGTTGCATTTATAAAAATTCTTCATGAAACATTGAACTTACAGAAAAAAATTGAACTGGAAATCATCAGATGGAATCGGATACCGAAACCCAAAACTTTTAGCTTGAAAGCGTAGCAGTTGCGGCATTCCGGATATTCTGGTTTTCATTAAGTTCGCAATCAAATTGAAACTGTGGCAATGCATATTTCCATACTTAATAACAGAAGATCGCTGGTGTATTCATGAACACGTTCGGATTTTTCCATTTCATAGGTTCGTTTTTCTTCTTCTTCTTCTTCATATTGCAGCAAAGACGACGATGATGTTGAAGAAGTACAAGAAGAACAAAAAGAAAGAACAGAATCCGACGCAGCTCAGCTCAGGAGAGTGAACTCGTTCATAAGATTCCAACGCATTGCATCGCATCACATTGCATCTCATGGCATTGCCGGTCGCCCACTTTTATTAACACCGCTCGATAAATCCAATTCACAATATCTCTCACCAGATTGAAGACGACTGGAAAGTTAAACGAGACCAGACACACACACACACACTCACCACCACCCAACACCATACCACACAAACGCACCTACAAACCTTTCAAACCGGATGATATTGTTGGAATATATTGAAAGTATGATAGATTTATCTATGCTGATGATTTATTGAACAACTCCGTGGAACTGTGCAGAGCTCCGCCTGCCAATGATAAATATATTTTTGCGCGTCGAGTTACATAAATTCACGCTGAGATTCTTCACCGAATATTTTTAAAAGTCTTTGAAACTAAATAATTTATCTTTAAAATAATCATTATTTCCATTCTCCTTGAAAATATTGCAGCTACAACGTTATGGTCTAACATAATATGAAGCAATAAATAACTTTGATGTATGGAATGTTTGATTGTTTGTTTATATACTTGTTGGGTGATTATTTTTTGGTAATAATAACAATATTTATTGCAACAAGAACTACAAAAAACTCTATACAATAATAATAAAAAATAGAAGAAAAGGGAATGCTAGAGACCAGCCATACACAAGCTGCTGCTGTTTACGGCCCTTCGAGGTTTTAGGTGTAGCCCAAATCATTATGACTAGGAAGATGCTATTTAAACTATTGTAATTTTAAGAGAAATTACAAATCTATTAAAAGTGATATAGATCCAAGTATTGCATCTCATACCAATAGTAACAAAAGCCAAACAGAATTTCTGTATCTATTACATGTAATATATAAAAAGGACAATTGTTGGAAAAAAACATATTTTGTTTCAAAAAATTATTTATTTATGTTTTTCATAGAATTTCAATATCCATTACATGTAATATATACAATTGTTTGTTAATATATAATATTTGGTTCATAAAATAAAGCTTTACACTAGATTATATTTGGCCAAATTGTATCTTTGCGATGAAGATGCAAATAACTTATTTGGCTTTCTTCTTGCGGCTCTCAATAGTTGAATACAACAAAAACATTGATTGAAACAATAATTACATAAAATATACTGAACGTAAAAAAATATTCTATTGTTGTTTCTTCGGCTATAGACCATAGAAGTGGAAAACATTATTTCAGATTTATAAATATATGAAACCTTAATATATTTGTAATGATACTTTCTAAAATTCTAAATAAAAATAGTAAATAAATCATGTACAATTAATATGTTTACATTCTGCTTTGTTATCCGATAGGTATATTTATGTTGTCAATTGTAATACCAATAATTTAAATACAAGAAATATCGAGATTTCTAAATCAACTACTCGCGGCATTAGTTGTCTAATCCTATTACTTATGTAGGAGATAACCTATTATTAAATTTAACTCAATTTGTTACGATTTTCTCATGAATGGCTTCGAGTCAAACATTTTCTGTTGTAGATAACTTCAAGTTTCCGTACTATTCTTATTACAAAATATCATATTTTTAATGCGACGCATGCATTGGTGATGACCACATCCGTTAATTGCAAATGTGTCTCCACTTGTGCTTCATTTTCGGAATGCTTTTATGTGGCGCTAATTCGGTTTTGAGGTAGATTTAATTCGATTCCATCGGTATGCGTTGGTCATGGTCGTATTGTTCGCGGTGATGAAACGTGTGATGCAAATCTGTGATGTAGTATGTTCTCGTCTCATTTGTGTTCGCGTGTGTGTATGTGCAGGTGTGTGTGCATGTTTCGTATATGTGTACGATGCGTGCGTATGTATGAATTTGTGCGGTCGGATAATTTACACGCATATACTATACCCGACGTACAGCCTAATACACTCCATTTTGCTTAATAATTTGCTTTAATGAGTACATAATTAATATGTTCGAAACTAAATTGTTATTTAGGCTCCATTAAACCATAAGCATGTCGACTAATTATCTGCTGGGTATCCGATTCTTGCTAGCCAATTAAATGACAAATGAGCATCTCATCTTAGTTAAAGTAATGTTATCTCTACCAGATGACTTTCAATGTGTATTATCAAACTTCGGTTATATAGAAAGTTAATCTGCATGATAAACACAGCTGAAAAGTGCAGGTATTAACACCTTATACAGAAAATTAATACGTTTCATAGCTGCGAATAACAGGTGTTCACTAAATCAGCGCCAATTTTAGGATTTTTTTTATATATTAATAGTAACATAATAGAAAATCAGCATTTCTTTTTATAGAAATGAACTACTTGTAACTATAATCTACTTTCGTTAGACTTAATAGTCTTTGTGTATCCAAAATATATTATTTTAAATTTTGTAAAAGTTTTTCCATTTTCAGCAGTGTTTAATTGATTCAGCATTATTTATTAATATGATTTAGTTCTTTTCAATTAATTCCTTTCATTTTCAGTTACTTTAATATAGCAATATAACTTCTTTTCTTGTTTATTTGTAATTTGATTTCAGCTTTTGTTCGTTTTTGGTAGTCATAATTCATATAGGAAATATGAAAATTGTAATAAAATCAATTATTTCTAAAATAAGATTATTATTATTAAAATGACTTATCAACTATAGACTTATACCTAAAGCAATATTTCATATATATCAAGTAAATGAAACAAGATAATGTATATATGGTAATTTCTATGTACTTCCGTAAACGTATATTTGCGTTCAGGTGTAGCGATGCCTTTAATGATGATAATTATTGCAATTGAAAACCTGAAGCTGGAAAACCAGTGTTTCACCGGAAATGTCCGGGTTTGCCGTTGTCGGAGCAGGTAATTTTCGTGCACGACAATGCCTGATCACGCACTGACGTAACACGCTTCAATTCAATTTGAATACTTTCCTTTATGTAGGAAAAAAGTAGGATTATATAAAATATAAAATTTTATGTAATTGTATAATATCAATATCATTTATTTTGAATTCATTTTATATATCTCGTATTATTATAATTTATGTATTATATTCAATTATTTCATATTCGAGAAAATGCATAAAATTAATAAAATTCAATATTTACATATTTAGCAAAATTCGTGATTTATCATATTATTTTTTCAATCTGTCTTCAATGCGAATTGTAATATCTATTTTTAATAAATTTTTATTGATCATCTTGAGTGAATATAAAATTTTATAATTAAAATTATTGTTTGATTACCTTATGGGAGAGTTGTAAGGGTTTAGGTGAAACATTAAGGAACAGTCATTATTTATTTATAATCTGAGTGAAATTAACGTGGCTTATTGTCATTATGTTTTGATAAGATGTACATGGACATTTTCTTCATGCTCTCTTTCGTCTCTAAAAACAGCCCTTACGATGCTGCCCTGCCCGTTCCACAAAGCCTCTTGGCAATCGAGTCGTATTTCTTAAAGTAACCTACTTTCTCGAGAGAGTGCGGGAACGAATCTCGTGTCTTTCACTCAGGACACTTCAGAGTAATTACATGTCATTGTGAGTCCGCTCCTCAGAGTGCAATCATGTGTTTCCTTAATCATTCAGACTGCATGCATAAAGTGAGCTGGAACCACGACAGAAAAATAAATTGTATATTAACACACGTGTCGTCCTTTCGAAAATCATCTCATCAACCCCCAATCCTCGTTACACACTTCAAATCCAAGAAATTTGTAATTGATTGATGTTTCTTTTTCCTTCATAGCTTGAAGCCAATACATAAATTATGTACCATGGTGTGGGGCGGTTTGGGTCTTTGACCCCCCTGCTCACATAAAGCATAATTCGCCTCGGGAAACAATTTCCATTCTGCTAAAAACCAATTGCGCTAAAGATCAAGGTGTACATTCATTATTATCCTCCGTTTTATCTTCGCCTTTTGCAATTGCTCTCGCGTGTCTACTTTTATTAAAACGACTTTATCGGCTTCATTTCAACACGGGCCTTTAATGAAACTCGGGAGGAAAGGCCGAAGACCGATGCTGTATTGGAATGTTGTGTGTACGTTAAGATAGTCACTGAGCTCAATTCATGATTTCTTAGAGAAACCTTTCGTATCTTGCTTTGTATAATTATATTTACATGCTTGGCTTGAGAAATGATAAGTTGTAAATGATCAAACTAAATCAACATGTTGAATTTTAACATCAAACGAAGTTACTTTCCTACGTCCAGGTTTAATAATCAAGATTTGCCGACATTGACTAATGAAGATTAACCCGGAATAACCATATATGGACAAATGCCAATCTATCTATTAAAATATAATCAAATAATCCTGTTACTTAACAAACATTCACAAACAATGAGAGAAAATTAATCATTAATATATTAAAGCTTTTTAGAATTTAACTTGATAATCTAGGGCAACTCTTGACCAACTTGTTAAGAGTCCTTGCATCAGGAAAATCTGGTGCGAAAGGTGCTGGTTCGAACTACACTTCTAACAGATTTTTCGGGTATTTACCGATCAGCAATAAAGTAGTGAGAGACTAGTAAAAACTGAAAAGGTGCCAGAAATAGGGCTGTAATATTTCAATAAAAAATGTCATAATCTGGCACGGTTGAAAATTCAAACTCAAATCCAATCGTAACCAATATTCGCACTATGTGAGGTATTACTGTACACGCAATTAGTGTAAATTATAGATTAAGGATGTATGGTCAATAGCCAAAAGACTAATTTTATTTTGATTATAAAATAAACATTAATAGTAACAGAAAATTAATAACATATATTTATACAATAATATTCTAAAACCAAAAATAAACAACTGCTACTTCTGTTACAAACGGCTATTGACCGCAGTATTTCCTCCCAATAAACATTATTAATATATATTTTGTAAATTACATTATTTCCATTAAATTATTGTGTTGAAAGGCACTCATCATATAAAATTATAAAAGCCCCGAATGATTGATTCCTATTTAATTTTCGTAAACGAGCACAAATGCCGACAAATATAATCCTAATCCAACAGATTAAAGTTTCCAAACATTATAAATACAACATTTCAATAATCTATTCATAATTCTATAAACTCATCAAGCGAATTAAAGTTGATTAATTAACTGTTGACGTTGATGCGTTAATGTCTATTAGTTCCATTGAGTACATAATTAATCTTCCTTTTACTGAATTACCATACAGTACTGCCTACCATACGCACTATATAATAAACTCAACGTACAATTCAATAATCTAATTTTCATTATTCTTTTATTACGTTAATTTTAATAAATTTGATATTGCTTTCAACGGATTCGTAATGAGAACCATCTTCTTTTAATTCCTAATTGCAATCAACTTTTGAAATTAAGTTAAAGCCCCTCGAAAGGCCTTTTGCGCGCCCTTTCTGCTACCAGACGCAGAAATATGTTCGGCGTCTCCTATTTGCCGTGTACATTTGCGATTATGTAAAGCGGACGATAAATATTCAAATTGAATTGTTTTTTACCGCTCTTCGAGAGCAACTCGAAGAACTGCTGTCGAGCAAATGGAATTTGCCTCTACGGGGGATTGGAACGAAGAAAATGCGCAGTTTTCCGCGACGTGAGAATTTTCAATAGTATACATTTTAAACAGCCTGTTCTCTTAATATAATCATTCATTGTTGTTGTAAACTTTCTCGAAATTTGACAACAGTTAGACAGTTTTTAAATTATAAAAGTGTGCAAGGTTATATTTTTGTGTTTATTAGTTTTTCTTTCCATACTACTTTTGTAAAAGATAGATGAAAGGAAAAAGCAAAACTAAACTGAAATAAGCTTAATGGATTTCAAATTAGGAAGAACGAAACATAAAGAGGATTTTCAAGAAAAAATCTCTTCCTAATAAGTGTTGTTGCACTGTGAAAGGACCCAAACCTTTGTTTTTCTTTCTCTTGTTTCTTTATAAATGAAACAGTGAAACGTGCGACTTTTGGACTGTATTTATGGCAGAAAATGGGTCAGAAAAAGTAATGAAACCCGAGAAATAGAAGAACACAGAGCCGTTGGAGACTCCCATTCGGACAATTCAATTGAACTATCCTGCATTGCTTCTCCTTCTGGCGACGGCAGACTGTGAAGTGTCTGTTGAGAGATATAAAGCTATGGCCAATTTTGAAATCAATACTCCTCAACCATGGTTCTCTAGTTACTTATCGAGTAACAATATGAAGTAACAACTAGCAAAGTTTCTGCACAATAAATAATTTATTTTGTTTAATTCAAATGAAATTTCTGTATTTCATCATGTTGTCACTTAGGTAATAACCAGTTTTTTTTTAATTAGCATAGTTCAATGAAATACGTTATTAATTTAATAATTTCTACTAGTTAAGTTGCAAAATTTTAATTGAATTCCACGCCTATTGAGGTAGTTTATATGCAAATGTCTCTTAATGTAATTAGATATTTTTTTCTTATTATACTTCTCATTAAACCTGCACATAAGTGTTCAGAATAGAAAGTTAATTAATGATTATCATTATTACGTGCTTTTGCTTAGAAGTTTCGTTAAAAAAAATATGTGCCGCATTTGCGACGTCAATTTCTATGATACGAAGATTGTATCCAAATTTGAATGCCTTTCAAAGTAGATTTCTCACAATGGGAAATCTAACAATAGTAATTGTATTCGTAAATAGTCACAGGTGTATGTCAGTAATGAATGTATGTTTAAATCATTTACTCCATTTCGTCTCTAATAGCTTTGAAACATATTTGAATGTATGATGCTGTAAAAAAAGTGAATAATCTTGAATGTAACTATCAACTATTAATTTGAACTCTATTTTTGAACTAATATTTATATTTATCAATGTAATAACTATTACACATGTAAATATTTTATGATTCTTGAATTTCATATTTCATCTCTAATAGCTTTGACACAAATTGGAATGTGTACTGTTGTAAATATACTATGATTTTGACTACCTTAATTTAATATAAAATCTTTTGGTATCTAATATTTATATTTATTTTAGTTATAATAATTTATCTAATACTTGAATTTCGTATAAATGATGATGTATAATATATTTTGATATCATCATTATCAAATATGGGCCAACATTGTTCCAGGCTAAGTTAGGGAGAGACCACAAACTACCGGTATAGGATGCACCATGTGTTTCCCGCATATATTATCGTCCTACGTCGGCCAACTGGGTATATCCGTTTAAAATACCCCAAAATCCTTTAAATCCTTACCTTTGGAGAGACGTGAACGCATTTATGAATTTATAATCCTAATTAAATAAAGCAGTTCAAACTATCTTCATTTTATTCATAGTAACGGTAAGCCTTGGAAAAGTATTCTTCTTTTAATTTTCGTCGTATGACCTTGACCTAAAAAAAATCTAAAAGCAGCGAATTCCAACGACATTACTGCAATTTTCTTACTAATATATGAAGTTATTTTTTAATGTAAATTACTTCGTTTAGAGAAAACATTAAAAAGTTATCAACGTTTTTTTTTTATTACTATTACTACGAGCAGCTTCGTTATGTATGCATCGTCTCCAGAGAACTGCTCCAGTTTTTTGAAACATACACCCAGCAACAGTCATTTTAACCTCGCAGTATTTGTGTGTCAAATATTGACTTTCCCCCCAGTAAATAACAAGCACGTACATGCAAATAGCTCAATACATAATTCTCATTTTATTGCACCGACGAAATATGTAACAATAAAATGGATCGATAACATTACTCATTGCGACGAATTTTTAATTCGAGCCGCGTTTTCGGGTGGAATATCAAATTGGACTGCAGTTTTTTTTTGTTCATGTATGTTTTGTTTCGCTTTGATATTTATTAGTGTACGTTTGTTGTGTGTGCTTTTTTTTGTACTAACATTGTTGTGACGAATTGTTATTATCTTGGTGTCGCTACTTGTATATGCATTTCATGAAAGTCGCGTTCGCATCACACAGTCCGGAAACGTGATTAGAAACCTAAGTGATGCGCAACTCTCGCTGGATATCAAATATATTGGAATGCAGAGAGGATTCGATTTGGAATATGGAATCGGTTGATCTCCCACGGATAACCGAAATTTAGTTCCGATATATACGTGTACAAAAATATAAATGAATAAGTGTAATTTTCAATACCTTTTTTTCATTGTTTTGAATGTAATACAGAAAATATGTAATATGGGGCAGAAAGAACTATATTTCAATTTTCTTTTTTTTTGTATTTATTCATTTCTATTATATTGTGTTTGTGTTTATATAATATTCAATATAGTAATACACTCATACCTCGCTTTACGGCCTAGATACGTTCCACGAAACTTGGCCGCAAAGCGAAAAGCCGTATAAGGAATCAATTATTGCGCTTGCGCAAGATTGACAACATGTAAATATATCGACATAGAAAAAAAGTGTTTTGCCGTTATAGCGAAACATTTTAGGCCGTAAATCGAAAATGTGCCTTAATTGAAAAGGGCCGTTATAGCGAAATGTCGTATAAAGAGGGGTCGTATAGCAAGGTATGGGTGTATATTGCTAATTGAAATATAACAAAAATATAAAAAATATACGAAATTATGTGCATTTTCAATTTTATGGAATGCATTTTTTGTGGATGTTGATGCAATAGATGTTAATATTAGTAATAATAACAATAGCTGTTTCAGAGAAAATTTACCAATTTGAAAATATGAAACTGACGTGAATATTCACACGAATAGATTGTAAAATAAAATATACGACAAAACAATATAACAATAATTACCTTACATAATCTTTTTTGATGAGAACCTTAAGATGTCATGATTTTACAACAATTTATACATTAATAACAGTTTTCTTTTGTTGTCAGTTTTCATGTATAAATATAAACAATGATATTTTACATAGTTAGACCGTTGTGGGAAAAAATGCATAGCAGCACTTTTTTATTAATTATTATCGTGACATGAAAGGATTTGCTTTTACCTTGTCATGCAATCATTTTTATCATTTCCGGATTTGCAAGTAGTAGTGATGCACAAGTTAGGTTTTCAACAGACCAAAATATTGTAATATCTTAGCAAATTTTTGTAATGTTGTACATGTTGAGAAAAGAGGCATAAGTAATGACAATAGGAGAAAGCCATTTGACTTTTGTATATATTAATATTTCTTTGATTTTAACAATAAATTGCACTTTACATAACAATATTTATTGCAATAATTACATACATTGTACTATAATATAAAACCTTGAGTGGTATAAAATAACAAATAGAAAAGTACTGTTTTTTTAAAACGATCAATGAAAAGTAAATCGAATCATTTTATAATGAATCAACATAAAAAGTAAACTCGTGATTTATCTAAATCAATTAGCACTAGAACAGAAGAGCCACGTGTTCGATAATCAGTTAGGTGCGTAATCTAACAGCAGATTCAAATACCTACATAAATTAACATCCATTTAACATTGAGGCAATTCCAGAATTAGCATTCGTGCAGATTTATAACGCCGCTCGCAGAGCTACGTGAATTAAAAGGGTTCCTTCTCCTTTTTCTGCTCTTTGTGCAAAGAAAAATAATGTTGCTTAAGGGATTTGGAATGAAGATTAATGTTGCCGAAACGTTGGCCAAAGAATGCGAGGGCGGGTTTGAAGGAGCAAAAATAATTCATGTGACCGTAAAATTCACACTTTACGGTCTTTAAAAGAGAGCGAGAAAAATACGAAAGAGAAGAAGAAGATAAACGCATGGTCAGAAAATGAGACTTATGTAAAAATAAATTTCGTTAATTTATGTAATGAGCTTCGGTATAGTCAAGTTCGTGAAAGTGGAGCGAAGGATCGTGCGTGCTGTTTTAAAAATAAGTTTTTGATGGCCCAATAAATGCCGCTGGAGATGAAATGAGATGAGCTCTTCATCGCAGAAGAGATGCAGCAAACAAATAAATAAATAAATGGCCGACACGCTGCAGCGCACTTCTACAACACGTGCGTAAATTAATCAGCTCTTCGCTATTTTTACGAGAGCTTTTTTAAATTTAGATGCCTCAAACATTCATTAAGGAATCAATCAATCTTCTTGCTTGCTCCCCTTTTTTTTTCATTTTCCTTAACACTCAACAGATTACCTTTTATTTCTTCCTTCCACGCACAGAAAACAAACACTTACAAATTGTTTTAGCACTCCTTTGGAAATGATTTTTTTATTCGCTTGATACGCAGCAATTCTATTCAATTGCAAATAATAGACTGCCGTTGATCGAGGCTTCGTAATTGAAACAGAAACTAATTGATTTAATGATTAAAAAGCTATATAATCAATTAATTAGAAACTGAGTGTAGTAAATTTACGGTATACGACGTTGATGTTAATATAGAATGTCTTTGTAATAAGGAAATTTCTTCCATCTACTACAAGGTTGAGAACGATCAACTAAATTCCCTAGTGTCAGCAAGTAAAAATAGAATTAATAAACTACTCATCTAAGATTTGTTTATTGCCGACAGCTGAAATGAATGTTTTCAACATTATTATTGGAATATAGCTTTACGATTATTTACAAATCAATAATGTATTGCCAAAGTAATAATATATTGAAATGATATATTTATTGCATTCCCAAGAAATATTAATATAGTGGTATACCTTGGTATACGTCTGCTTTAGAATACGTCTTATTTGAACGAACCTCGATGTACGAGTTAATTAATTTATACTTAATTATAGGACTTTCTTTTTACATGAGAACGGATTACCCAATTTGGTTTAATTCCAAACATCGAGAATATATTGTAGTCGTATGACCAGGTTTCACCATATATACATTATTACACATCATCATGTTTTTTTTTCATTTTCTGATGTTTTATGTTCAATACTATTGGAAGTAAACATAAAAAGATACACTTTTTTATATAACTGAAAAGTTTGGTCTTTAGTCATTTGAGAACGTTGATAATAATATTTCTTAATTACAAAAATGCATATTTACTTATTAGTAGTTGTTGATTAATGTGTCAACAGCTAATTTTTTTATTGTATTGATATGTAACTCATGTATATGTTGGAGTCTAATTAATTGCACATGTTAGGAAGTTTTTTTCTTATTCATCTCTAACTTCATTCGAGAGGCAAATCAAATGTTCAAAGATGTTGATAGATTGATTAATGTGAAGCTTAATTTGTTATTGCATTGATATGTTACTAATGTAAATATTTGAGGCTTATTAATTGCACATGTTAGGTTTTTTCTTTAACTTACTTTAACTTTATTCGACAGCCAAGTCAAATGTGTGAATACGACTATTTTTTATAAAATTTATTATTTCTACAATTATCAAAGATTTAATGAATCTGAAAAAGTGTTAGTACTAAAAGTTAGTATAAATGACTTAAAATATGATTAAGTTACAAATGGAATTGTTTATGTAATTTATATTTCTGATAATCTGTATAGTGGTTGAGGTGTGGTAGACAAAGTGTTATTGATACTGTTATCTAGTAATAATAGTGCTGAGTAGATTACATAATTTATTTTATTACGTAAAGTGTTATTTTTCGAGGTAAGCAGTAGATAGTGTAGCAGATTGTTTGTACTTTCTGCAATGTATATAAACATTAGATTGTTGGCTCAGTAGCTGAGAATGTTTTGGTAGGCGGAATGTTGTGCCAAAGTGCGATTCCGTGTGTGTGTATAAATATGCCAAATGGCGAGGAATCTGTTGGGTAGGTAGCAACTAGTATCTCGCCTGTATTCTATCTCTGGTTCCAGTTGGGATGGGATTAGGTTTCAGGCGGTGGCAGTTTTGCTGCAGACACATACCGCGAGGTCACGTGACACGCGTCCGCTAAATATACACCGTGGACGCGACTTGTCCATTGCGTTCCGTCTTTTGGTTCAGCGTCGACGGCGTCGCCGACGTCGGCCATGGTCCAGCAGTCTTCATCATCATCAAGTCCCTGGATCTCATCTGGATTTAAATACGCAGCGCGACAGCAAAATCCCGTGCAGTTCAGGTGCGCGTTTCCGGTCCTCAACTGTTAAACCAACCCCTAAGTGCGCCACATGAAGCGTACAGCCATAGTCATTATACTGGGGACCATCGGGGTATAATTCCGGTTTACGATATCTGTTCCCAATTGAATTTTTGCAAAAATTCCCAAACGGCCGTAAAAATAGAACGTTAAACGTTGATCCGGCTTTGTACGCTCCAATAATCCTTGCAGTTCAATCAAAGTGGACGAGAGAGAAGCTGTACGTTCATTTCCCGGGACTTATAATTTAATTGTGATGAACCTGTTAAGTGACAAGGTCGATGACGTGTCCGAGGAGGAAGACTTCAGCACCGTCGTTAGTGTCACACGGACGGCGGTTCTCAAAAGGGCGCTGCAATTTGGCGGCCTTAAACCTGTAAGTCAACACTACCAGCCAGGACAAAAATCCTTTTATCATATTGGATCTGCCTTTGGCTTTGGCTGAAAATCCAGTAACAAGCATCCCTTACATCTGCGCATGCCATACCTGTTATTTGATTATCCTCAGCAGTCCCAGCAAAATAACGATACTGCGTTTGTACACTAAACAATACATTTTATATTGAATGTAAATATTAATAATTTGTATTGCATCTATACTACTTTATGAATAATGTGTACATTCATAAAGTATTTCAATTTCACGGTTATTTATTTAAAATGAGTTCAATGAAATATTCATTCATGTATTTTATACCCGGAATTTTAAAATTTGGTCCCTCGCCAAAAAATATATGTGGGACAAGAAAAGTATGCAAAAATATATAAACAAATCATGATAAATATAAATATATATATACTTTTTCTCTTTTTTTTATATCATAATGTTCAAACAGGTAAATATATTCACTTAAATATTGAACTCATTGAATCTTTCGGCTCTAATATTTTGTAACATATTTATTTATATTTGAGATTTTGTAACTATAATCTAAATTTTTTGTTTTTTAACACGTAGATTATTAAATTTTTTAAAAGTATATTATAGTAAAATCGGTATTTTTGATGAAAACTATATTATATGATTTTTGTAATATTATAATAACATCATTCACAACAAATAAACTCAATACAAGCAATAAATGAATACAAAAAAAGTAGAACAAAATGTAAATCTGTTGCAGCAAAGGGTGCTTCATATCCCGATTATTGGATTTTCTTTTTTTATTTTAATAATTTTCAAAATCAATTCAAAGACTTTGAATATTCCATTTGGAGATTGATGCTCTATTTATTAACAATAATTATAACATTTATTATAGAAACAAGTATATAAAAATATATAAAGTCTATATAATAGTATTAAAGATATGCAAAGAAAATAAAAATAAAATATAATGCTATTGCTTTCTGTCTTCTGATCTTTCCGCTCTTAATTTGTTATTATATAGCTTTATACGTATAATAATCAAATTATATTTTAATGACGATATTTTGGTTTACGTTAATTTTTTATTTAATGTGTTAATATTAGTTCGAGCATTAAAAACTATTTTTTCTCCAAATCAACTGAACTTTGGGTTTACTGTTAATATTAACAATGATAAGTAATTAAACGACAACGTTTTTAAATAAATTATGAATTAATAAGAGTATTTCATGTTTTCATAATATTAAAGACCTTTGAAATGTAGTAGTATTTTAAGCAGATATGAATTGTTATTGAATATATAATTTAACTGATGTAATATATATTTATTTGCTATGCATCAATAGATAATTTATTTTTATATCCTTCTTCAGAAAAAAAAGTTATATCCTCTGTGCGAAACAGACGGTGATTTTGATAGGGAGGGACGTTAGTAAGTACTTTATATTCCGTTGAGATCATGTTCCCGGCGGACCGTTGAAAATATGGTAGTTCACATTCGGTATATTTGCTGGTCGGTAGATTTTTATCACAGCTACACTCGAGGAGGGATCTCGTAAAATGAAATAAATAAATAAAACAGAATAATAATGAAAAAAAAACACGAGAAACGAGCTTACACATCCAGAGGAAAGTCGGAAACGGGAGTCGACAAGAAGAGGAAGCATCTGTCACACTAACGGAACCGAATGGTGTAATATTGCTCGGAACATGCAATCATTTTATTTATTTAAATCTTCGACACCGATTGATTTACTTTGATGTTTTATCACCTGATTTAGAGAAGAAAAATGATAGTAGTATGCTCTTAGAATTCATGAAAGTATTTATTTTCCTACAAGATTAAATGTCTTTCACGTTCACGATTAATTCCAGGTAATAAACAGCTAATTATTCCAGCAAAGAAAAGAAAAACAACATTTTAATTAATCTATTAATTACCCTATAATCGTTCCATTTTTAATTAACTGTTCTTGGAGACATAATAAAACAGCCTTTTTCATTTCCATCATTTTTAATTAATTATACATTGTTTGAATTGTTGCGTACGCATGTTTCGTATTATGCGTTTGCAGTGAAACCGGTTCCGAGGTATTTATTTAATCAATGTTTCTATTAAGGATTCTCAACTATTCTCGTGGTATTATAACAGTTTAATGATGAAAAATAAATGTGTCTATAAAACTAATTACCATTTTGTGTGATGAATTTTATTTTTTCAACCGTTTGTTTTTAGCTGAGAATTGCTGACGATTTCAACGTTCTCACGAAGATATGCACGGGATAAATGTTGATGTTTATGGATTCGTAAAATCTGAGAAAATGTAAGGAGAATTCAAAATAAACAAAATAAATATTATCTTTTATGCACATGCATTCAAATATAATGATGCACTTGATACTTTAAATCACATACTACTCTTACAAATCGCATAATTTCATATAATGCCTTGTTATTTTGAGTATTGTAAGTATAATAGGTAGAAAATACGATTTGAATCAAATTTAGCCAATACAATTTTAAGTAAAATATTATAGAAATTAAATAAACAAATTAGACAGAAAGATCTATAGTTTATACCCCTTTGCAGCAATAGTAAATTGTAGTTAGTATTAAAGAAACAATTTATTGTATTCTTAATAGAAAGGGCTATTAACTACAATATTTTAGCCTTGTATTAATAATTACTGATCATAAATATTACGTAACAAAAAAATACGTGCATTATTGGGCTATTGACAGTAGATTTACAGGAAAAGAAGACATGTTTATAATAGTGTGAAAAGATTGATGACTCATTAGGAATTAACACTTTACAAAAGACGGATGTTAACGGATTCATTCGTATAGGTGATAATTACCTTAATAAATTGTTTTCTTGGGGATTATTATTAATATTACTCTGTTCGATGACATGCTGAAAATAAACAGAAGACGACAGGTCAAGGTTGATGAGAAATATGTTCTGTAATTTATTTTAATTAAACGTGGCTTTGTACCAGAGTAAAAAAAGAGTCTATTGTGGGTATGGATTTTTTCCATCTTCTTTGAATGAAGGAAAAAGAGACGGAAATGCTTAAAAATTCATTACTTTTTAGCGGCTCTTTGGAATGTAGCCTCGGCGGTTCTTCCATTCATTCGTAACCAAAATATTGTTTACTTTGAAAGAAGGTAAATATGGTAGGTCGGGTAAGTAAACGTGTTTATCCAAGGTGGACACAAAATGGACTATTATGTTCTAAATTATTATTAATCGTTAAAATTATTTATCCAAAAAAAATCTCTAAAGATTGAATTACATTTGTATTTCGCATAATAATATTATGGCTCAGTAATACAGTATATAATTACAAATTACACAAAAATGTAAGAGTTTTATTCTTAATACTGAAACGGATAAATAGAAGAAAATAATAACAAAGAATAGAAACACATATCCGGAAAATAGTAATAATTTCCTTAAACTAATATTATATATACAGTACTAAATGTATTCTTCAGCTAAAGACTGAATCATATAATATCATATAACTGTGATATTCTAATAGTTTGTGAGTTGAGAGAGATGTTAAATTAGTTTGAATTAACATGGTTTTAATTATATAGCAAAAATTGCAACTAAGTTTATTTAAATTAACAGTAATATTTTTTTTGTTCAACAACATATTTGAAATGATCGAAGCGATGTTCTGTATTATGTACCGACTAATGTTGAAATTATGATCTTTATAAAGTATTCGAATTTAATTACAATCTATTTGTTCACACTTAATACGACAAATCATCCTATTCCTTGAAATTACTGGATTTGGTTGAATTACATATTAGGTGGATACTGTAATCTGACTGTTCTGAATGTTGGTTGTCATGTTTTATCAAGGTTTTCATTTCGATGGTCGTTTTAGGCATGTTTCAGTTGATATATATTTTTAAAATGTCGTATCGAATTACATTTTGCCTATCTTACATAATTTATCGCCCTCGTCGTGCGTCGGCACTAGAAAGGAATCAGACACCTCTTTTACCCGTAAAACCCATTCTGGCCTCAATTTTCCACCTTAAATGCAGAAGCGACAAACTATTACAGAAAGTTTTTATCTTGCTGTCCATAAATTAACAGATCGCTTTGTCGGGATCATTACCAACTATTCATTTTTCGTATTCAATGATGTAATCCCATGGGGATGATATAGTCATTCTGGGTCTGAGCCCTGTATATAAATGCAATTATGCGGAAAATCGGTTTGTTTATGTTTGCGGAATGGAGGTTTAGGCGGTCGGAACAAACGGCATTTGCAAATAGTCCTGGTCGGCCTACCCTGAAGTAATAATGCGAAAGATTAAATGAAAATCCGAGTAATTATTGCTATGCGGTTGACCTTTCAACTACCTCCACGTCATGGATGTAGGTACATATGCATGTTTATTGTTGTGTGCGTTTCTCCTGTGTATCTAACATATCGATTTGACCTAGTCCCTACGCTTCCATCTCTCTCTCTGTCTTTCTCTCTGTCTCTCTCATTCTCTCTGGGAATGAACATATGTTTCTCTAATTCCAATAAATTTCGCCTTTATTACGATTCCGACCCAACTCCGGATTAACTTATTTCGTTCCATAAAACCCGCGCACAGAAGAAAATGGCTGAGGCACGCATCTCATCCACTTTTCCTGCTTAAATTTGCATAATAATATAAACTATATCGACAATGGGTTAAACGGTGACGTGGGTAGCAAGCTTTCCTCGGATTTTCCGCAAATCCACTTTTCCCAATTCAAATTCACTTAATTATACAGCAACTTTTCATTTCCTGCGGGAAATTTATATCCGACTTTTGTTTCTCCTCTCGTTCCGGATACAGCCTCATGTTTAACTCGTTTTTGTTGTTATTCTGAATATACATTTTACAAGTGGTTATTTCAAGTCTTCTGCAAAGATGCATTGACCTCCTTTTCCAGGTGCGTCCCAGATATTTTTAGAAATTTCTCTTTCTCGCTCTTTCTTGTCTACACAATCTATTTAAAATGAAATATAATTCACCGACGCGCCGTTTATTTTATCAGGCGAAATTATTTATTATCGCAACACCTATACTTCTGCCGTAAATTAAACGTTTACGAGGGAAATCTCTTTGAAATTCATAAACTATCCCAGCTAAATACGCTGCCTGACTTTACAGTTGCAATTACTTGAATTAAATACTATTATAACTAATAAATTTATTATAATTAAACGCAAATGGATATTTTAATGGCTTTCTGCCATTAAATGCATTCGCTTTATGTTTTTCATTGGTTTAATTGTTTTAGCAAATAACTTCCAACGCAAAGAAAAAGTTTGTTCTAAACTTAGTTTATTCATGCAATGCATTCTCATTACTTTCTACTTGACAAATACTGTTTACAATTCCTCGGAGAGATGCAAGTATTGTAGAGTTTCACAAAATATTACGAATTGATAAAAATATTACGTTATTTAAGTTTATAAAATAATTTATTTTCTTTTACCTATATAGAAAATTATTAACTACAGCATTAAAGATTGATGCTAATACTATATGCTAATAGATATATTGAACTTGTTTAGTAAAATTGTAATTCATCTGTGGTCAATAGCCATTGGAAAATGCAGTAAATGTTGTTAACTACTATCATTATATTTTATATACTTAAAAATAATATTTATTTTTGTTTCAGGTAAGTTCCAATTATCTCGCGATAAGAAGTTAGTAATAGGTAACTACTGAAATTTTCTTTTTCCGTAGCCAAGTGCAAATAATTAGAAAACTTCGCATTTTACTCTATTATTTCCTTTCTTTTACTCTGAGTTTTAATTCCATGTCAAATATACAAAATGGTAGGTCCGTTTTTTTCCTGTAAAACGCTTATTTTTTTCCGTTAGCCAAAGCTTCGGGCATCCATTAATTCAGAGATTTGATGGTTTACCCTATATGTTGCTATACGGAGGGTGAAAATGTCGCGATGAATTAAATGTAAATTAACATGTGCAGAGTGAAAAGAGATTCAGGGGATGAGAAAAATGAGGTGCTATGTTGAAAGTGCAGAGTTGTATATTTTAACGGAGTGTGTTCGCTTAGTATTTTTTATTAAGTGTGTGGAAAGGGTTTTCAGTTTTCTTATCCGACTGAAACAATAAACATAATACTTATAAAACAAATTGTCAAAGTGGTTTTTAAATTTAGTTAAAAACGATTTGTTTTTGTTGGGTAAGAAAAACATATTTAATCAAAGATAAGAAGGCTCTTTGCATGGATCCAATTCACCACGGGATGAGCATATGAAAAGTAAGCACTTTTCGCATAATGGAATGATTTCTAAAGGGATTTCGCTCACTTCCCCAAAGCTATATTAAAATTTGTAATTTTATTATGTTAAACTTAAATAAGTAATTATATTTGTTTTGTGTTGCTGAAACGGCGTCGTATCTAGTGAAGGTTCTATTTTACAACAGTAATCAGAGCATAACCTCTGCCGCGTTTGTCTGCGGAAAGGGAAAATGGGAAGGCTAATATGTGGTCATTAGCTTTGATGTTTCGGATGTCGAGGATGATGAAAATAAAACAGATCTAGTGTTTGGTTGCAAAGAAGCAGGAGCCGAAGAAAGAAATGTAGTGAACTGTTGGTGGGCATAATAGCATATGTTGTGTTGTCAAATGGGGCGTGAAACTCGAGTCGCCGTTAACAATGAAACGCAAATAAATCAAGCGAGCCATGAAAACGCGAGCCCAGCTTAATATCAAGTAGGTCGTAATAAATCCGTCAACGGCCTACTGTGTTTGCCCTTAGTCCCTATTCCCCATATTTGTTCTTTTATTTTACTATACCATGGCCTCGATGTATTATTGCTCTTGGCTTTGTACGTAACTGCGCTATTCCACTTTCATGCCCCGAATCACTACAATATTATCATAAAGAGTTTAATTTCTCTTTTCAGCGCATTTGTGAAATTTGCAGGATTAACTGTAGTCATTACCAGATACCATTTAAATCATTTGTTAGGTATATATCAATTATTAACTTATTTTCTTCTCAACAAATTATTCATTAAGTCTCTGACCTAATTAAGAAAAACTTTGTTTTTGACAGACTTATGATTTATGGATAACACCAATTTTCAAATGATACGTGTCTATATTTGACGACAATTAGTTTATAGATTTAAAGTTTTTTAAATATATAAGTTGGGCGGAATGAATACGGCCAATAGCCCTTTATAACAGTTATTTTTTATTCTTTAGATTTGTTTAATTATTGATTTTATATAAATATCTTGTTTTTTGTCCGTTTATGATTGTTACAATAAATATTAGTATTATATAATTAATTTTATCAACCAGCCAAATTATTTTTATATTTAAAAAAAATATTCTACTTGTTTCAATCTTTATATGAATTTATAGAATAGAAACGTATTGACGTATTTGAAAGTTATAAAATTTTCAAATATTTATTTACGTAATATTTTTTGTAAAGTTGATTTATCCATTAATTATAGATGCTCGGTGAATGTGAGGTGTTAACTACTGTTAGTCTAACAAGTCGTTAAAGATCATTCCATTTGTAGCAAGTTGTTAGAGCGTTTAGTATCCGCTTCACACTTTACGTCGGAGTCTTACTTCTTAAGATAATATGGAAATAAAATAAAAAATATTAATTATTATTTCTATTTGGGTCAAAAGTTTGATAGTTTTCTGTCAATTAATTATTAAAAAGAATCAATTATAATAAGCAAACTCTATAATGTTTGTATACAAATATATATATAAAGAAATTTAAGAATTAAATATGAACTTACTATATATTCAGTTTCAATATTGGTAATTCTATACATTTATTTATAATTTGTTTCGACAATGTTGTAAAAGCTATATTTTGTTGTAGATATTGAAAGCATTTTGTATAAATTAAGTGAAAAATATGTTTTTAATGTTGCTCCAGTTAATATTTTAACTTTAATGTTATATTTGTGATTCTTTAATGTTTATTATACTAGTTGAAATATTAGTTGAAAATGTATTAAACATATATGGAAAATAACATATTTTAAGTCTTCTAGTTGCATATCTGATAGTTATGGAAAAATTTGGCTTTTTTAATAATTTTGGTATTATTTCTGCAACCAAATATTACTTATTCGTTTCTAAAGTGTATCTGTTTAAATCTGCGTTAAAATTACACAATAAACGCTATAAATTTCACATATTTGATGGGCAATTTATGATTACAGTTCATTAAAATAAATATTGGTTTGCTTTAGAAACATAAATCATAAATATTCGAGACCATTGGAAGTAATTCTAGACCGTAGGTGTATTATCGCCGGATAAGAATGTTACACGGAATTATTGGTTCGAAAATGCGCTAAATCCCATAAATGCGCTCCGATAAATTGCGATAATCTCAATAGCATTATGCCATGTCGAATAACATAAATTTATTTGAATGCATTTCCACAATCTCTAGGGTGCATTCGTCCATGTGAAAATTCTATTTTACCTATCTCTGTAAATTTCCACAAAGTGGAAAGTTAAGTTAAATTAGATATTTATTTTTGCTTAAATTGATCGTATTATTTTGAAATAATAGGATAATTTTCATATGTCTGTACAGATTTAGTACAAAATTCTTTTAAAATCAAAATTATAGAGAAACTTGCATGCATGAGTTGCTTAAAATCACTTATAGTTAGCATTAATCATAAGTAATAAGTAATAATCTCTATTCAAGGATAGTAGGCTTTCCCAAACTTGTAAATTAATTGGTATTCTGTTAAAATCTGGAATGGAATCATTACTAATTAAATGATGAATGTATCGAAATTTTATTGATTATTTCTCCTACAAAATTCTATGAACATTTCATGATTTTTAAAGTGTTTCATTAAAGACAAAGTTTGGAAAACGCTGCATGTATTTACAAACATAATAAATTATTCTTAATAGAGAAAAGTTCTAAATTAATTAGGTTATTAAGAAATTCAATTAGTATAAAAGGTCGTACTAATGATAATATGGTCAAATAATTTTAAGTTATCATAGTAATTTTCGTATAACAATGTTAATGACAAATTTCCTTTCGACATGTTTTATACTTAGTAATTATACAAATTACGTTGCAGTAGCTGCAGTTTTATAAAAAAAACAGGATTTTTAATTAAAATTAGTAATAATTATAAATTATTGCATACGTGCAAACATATATACAATGGGCTATTAAACGAATATTCTACGCCCTAAAATGAGTGTAATTAAATATTTATAAATAATACGTTAGGTTCAATGGAAGTTCTTACGCTAAACAATGGTGCTATTGTAGTGATTACATCAATTAATGTTGTGCCAAGTTTTGTACCTGCGAATTGTAGTGTAGAGCAAGGATTCAGTTAACAAGCTTATATAGTGTTAATTATTTAATGGACAAGCATCAGTGGCACGTTCAGTGTATGGAAATTTGGAAGCCGAGCCGGTCCTCATTATAATGTATATTCGCGGTTGCGTTCAGCTCCGCTGATTGCCAAATAATTGAGCAACATTGATGTGCAAAGTTTCAATGGGCCTTGAGAACTCAAAGGCAACAGTAATATACATCAGTCTGAAGACATACCTTTATATCATAGAAGACATTGACAAAACAATAAACTCAGAAATCTGCAGACTGAAACGTAAATTGTGGGATTACAAAGGTTGATAAAAAAAAGTCTAAATACTCCAATTTTTGCACGTGTATTTTTGTAAGCTTTTTTTAATTATCGATGTATCATCCGGTCTGTGGTGAATAAACAATGGCAGACATACACGAAGTTTTATTTTTCCTGTACACGTACACAAACTGTGCGAGCCACCCAAATTAATTGCATTATATTGTTTGTTTAATTAAGTTTCCATGTTTAGTGTTTTCAGCACGGAAATTCCGCATCAGTCGCAAACCACGCCGTATACAATATACAAAAAAATACACTCACGCGTAAAATACAAAGTATTTACGTACATTATTAATGTGTCCAAAAACCCTGGCATCCATTTGCTTTAATTCTTTTTGTTTCGCATCAGATTTTTCCAATTTTATTCCCGAATTTCGTGTATTTTTTCCGCTCTCTGCGTTTATTATTCCGCTTCCGCAAATAGTTAATATTTCATTGAGCCGTTACGGATATTTTTTTGTGTGCGTATGTGTGGTTCCATTTTGTATTTTTGCAATATGTTTATGTGAGGTTTCACGAGCGAAAACCAATATGCTTTGGTAATAACCGAACTGAGTTTAAATCGCTTCGATAACTCATAAAACCGGCCTTATTTATTTCACTTCATTTAGAAAACCATAAAAAATATACTTATTTCTACTAAATCATATAATAACCAGTCTTATTTTATATATGTGTACTGTCTAGATTTACAAATTATTTGGTATTCTCTTAAATTTAGATTTGGCCTTAATAATCTATTTAGCTGCTTTTTAACATTTATCACAATTTCTTATAATCAAAACAATATTATTACTAAATAATAACATTTATTGCAACAAAAATAACAAAACTGAATATATTAGAATGTATTGCAACATTGTTTGTAATATTGATATTATTGAAATTTTGAAATATTTAACTTTATCCAAATGAATATAATTCATTAAACTCACATGTAATCTGTCTTCTGATGAATATTTCACTATTATAGATTAATAATCGTGTAAGCAAGGGAAAATGTAAGTGTTAAATACGTCTTTCCTGTTGCTAAGTTTACCATCAACTGAGTGAGAATTACAGAAATCCGTTACAAAATTGATTATAATTAGGTTACGACGGTAAAACATTGGTCCAATTACAGCAAACCATCTGCCAATATTAATCTAGAATATTATATTTTTTAATTATTAGTAAGAACCATTTCTGTAACAGCTGCATCTCAATTTTGTAATATAAAATCATTACTCATTTAACGCATTGACTTCCACGGTACTTTTGAAGATTCTGGTGTAAAAAGCCAATTTCAGTTAATCAAATTCATGATAGAATGTATTGTTTTTACTAATTATCTCGTAGTTGGGTTATGTAACAGAAAAGTCTTTGCAGAAGCTATTTTCTATTAATGTAAACCAACCTTAATAATTTGTTTTGTTATTTATTCATATTTACACTTATTTACTACGAGTTTAAACGTAGCTTCACGAATTTTTCAAGTAAACAAATTACAAGATAACTCCGAGTTAGCGTCCTACGAAATATTCCAAACTACGAGTTATCTTGAGTTGGTAGTCAACGTGTTAACGTACATAATAAGTTATAAATTATTGTACGATAAAGATATGCAAGTTAATCACTTAACTCAAGTTATTTATGCAATGATAAACTTAGGATGTAATGATTATTATTTCCTAAAACGAATTATAAAATCTTAATTGTCAATATGATTTTTTGATTATTTTGTATTAGTTCCAATTATATATAATTAGACTAGGACTGCTTTTTTTTGTATTCAAACCTGTATTATTTTTAAAATAATTTCATTTCAATCCTTAACAAGTAAAAAATAAGAAAATCAATGAAGTATGCCAAACAAAATCGTTGAATATGTATAGTCAAAATAATAAAAACGAAATTAATAAACATTGTATGTTTAACCAAAACATAAATAAGACAAAATATTGAATACAATATTATATTCCTATATATTCCTGATATATTGAACAAGTTTTTGTATCTACTATATTCTATTAGATTTGATTAAAACTAGAAACAAAAGCAAAATGTAGAGTGAAAAACAAAAAGCTTTACAAAATGTCGCTGTTATTTCATTAATTGAAACGGCATACGTTCAATTATTCGATTGAATTACAGATAATAATAGAGGCGGAGTGTAATTGTTCCTTGGAAATAAATTATTGATCCAGACGAGCGAAATTGCCCTGAACCGTATGCACGTACGTCGACGAGAGCGGAACATTTCCAAACTGAAAACAGGATAAAACTATTAGAACCTGCCGTGTGGGCGAATGAGTGAAAATAAACTTGGGAATATATTGTCTTAATCCGATCCGAATTAGACTCGCTCCACATCCGTACAACAAGCATTATTGTACCAAGAGTTCCTTTAAACCACAATAGCCTATCGATCGTGAAAGTCGGCAGAAATAATTTTAGAACTCTATCTCTATAGGATAGATAGATGCATGATGGTATGAAGCATATTGGAATAGTTCGTAGCCTCCAACTCCACCATAACCACCCGTATGGTTGATCAGCCAATTTTTATTGTAATAATAATGCTCCTAATAACCGTCCTGGTTGATCACGCATGATTGTTATAACGAAGGCATCGGAATGAAGACAAGCTTTAATGTACAACCATTACGCCTTTTACTGTTACAGAATTTTCAATTTAATACCGAATAACGCGTTTAGCGTCCACTTTAGATACTGCACTTGATCATTATTAAAATGCTCAAAAACACTTTTATTGCACACTTCGTGTTATGGTTTATCATTTTATATTATTTCTGTGTATTTTATTATAGCATCATAATAAAACACGGATTTCATTGCTTATTGCTGTTTTCACGGCGCATGCACTGATAACATTAAATGAACGATAGGCCTTCAACATATTTCTTCAATGCTGATATACTTTATTACGGAATTAAAATCAAGATGTTCAAGGAAATTTAATTCATATGCTGGAAAGACTGTGGTTAATAGTCCATTGTAATTTATGTTTGCAATAAATAATTTTTGTAATTATTAATTAATAATTTAAAATAATTACATTATCCAATTATATTTGAGGATTTACAACAATAATAATTATAGTTGCAACAACAACTACAAGAAAAAATATAAACTGAATATAATAGAAATATGAAAAAAAGATACATAAAATACAATGCTATTAATGCAAAGGGCATAGGTCTTTCTACCCTGAATTTTCTAAGTATTTCTTCATGTTTATTTTATTAAATTTTATAACTATGGTTACAATACATTTTAATATATATAATTTATCAATTTTTGTATACTATTAATGTTATAAACTAAATACAAGACATATTTAAAAGTATAATTACATTTTATAAATATTACTTTGAATTTGCTAAAAATGTTATACAAATATTAAATAAATTATAGGATGTAACAGAAAGAACCCACCCACATTTGTATAAATTAGTGTTTATTACAACCTTGATATTATATTTCACATAAATGAACAGTAGCTATAAAATGAGCAATCAACAAACCATGACAAAAATATGAAAACAATAAACTTAATTAAGCAATTAACATAATTCGATTAAGTCGTCAGATTAAAATGCAATGAAGAAATTAATAGGTTTCAGATGACGGAGTTCGACCTAGAAACAATACTTTTCCTCCAAGAATGTTCATAAATGCTGTTCAAACATCGCGTTTACTCGATACATCGCACAGTGCAATTGTTTCCATTACTATAATCTATTGTAAGTGGATCAGTTGTTGAATGGAACCCACGTAAATGCAGTCGAAGATAAAACTCGTTTATTTACGTCGATAAGAGAAGTCTGAGAACGGAGTAGAATTGTAACGAAAAAAACACACACATATTGAGTAAACAGATTCAGTGCACAGATTGTAATCGATTTCGATGCATTAAAATAATGCAAGATATTGTGCTTGAAACTCTAATTATAGACTTGGTGGCAGTTTATTTGCATATCAAACGACGAGCATTCCAGCATGATGAATATAAGGTAAACGTGCAGCAGTAAAATTCTCATTAGCGTAGCGTAATAAGATGGAAACTCGTAACCACTAAAAAAGTTGCTTCTATAAATTCGATATTACAATAAATTATTCTATAATTAAAGTAATAAAACGTCCTCGAATATGTTTGTTATTATTCATTTTATGTGCGCAGCGTGCGTTCGCTTTTACCATGAGAATCCGCAGAAGCTCCAACCAACTTCTACTGTTTTTCTTTTCGTTGTTGCTTTCATTTCTTTTGCGTTCTGAAATGCTCGGCTGGTAAATGCATCTCGGAGGCTACAAGTTTTCACTTCCTTGCATGCCTAGATAAAAGTTTTTGTAATTGGTTCACACGATTCTTCCTTGTCGGATGAAATAGTCTGCGGTGTGGGCCGAAATAAATTAGCACCACTAATTGCTTCTGCGGCGGAATTAGTTTAAAAGTTTATTTATATTTTGCGTGGTCTTCTTTTCAAATTGCTGACAGTGGCAAGGCGAACGTTCTGTTGTGGTGTTTCTTTTGTCGGAAACAAATTGTTCCATTAGCAGTGGGTAGGACAGGCCGTGGTTCTCAAGTGGCTGGCGTTTAATGGCCAAGCCACCCCAAATACAAATCATCCTTTGATCTGCATGAAATATAACCCGGGTACAGTCCGTGGGTTATCCGTCTAACAGTCCCATTGACGCCCTTTCCCTGTCGGAACAGACTGTGTTATAGATTAGATCGCATCACTCCTCTCCCGGAGAAGTAACACCCAGAGTCGAAAAAATGAATGAACTAAATTTAAACTCCAAACCCTTCCCTTCCAGTTTGCTACATTCCAGATTGATAGACCTTTAATTAACCTCCATTCGTAAGATAAATGGAACTGCAAGAAAGTAATTAAACTAGCAGACATGTTAGGATCTTATTTAGAATTTACAGATCGTTTTAAAGAAATCAAAGTTTAAATTAACAGATAAGTATATTTATTTAAAGATTTTCATTAATATTTAAAAATAATTGAAAAAATTAGTTGACTACATTTTTTCTCTTATTCCAATCGTTATTTGCAAAATTATTAATTTTATGATACATGAAGACTTACCAATTTAGGATTACATAACAATTGTATTAAATTTGCTTATCCTACAGGAATAATTCAACTTTTCAACTATTATACGTTTCTTAACTTTCACAAGCTTAGAAACAACAACATTGCAATTCCAAAATTTTATAAATAATGACTAAAGGTCCCACATTATTTCTATTATCTGAAACTATAAATAAGTAATAATAAATAAAATGCAAAAGCAGAAAGACCTATGGTCTATAGCCCTTTCCAACAATACTATTTTAAAAAAATATATTTTCGTATCATTTTATTGTATTATTAATAAAATTTTATTTTCACTAAAATACAATAATCCATATTGATCATTTTATATGACAAATTAATATTTATTTAATCTATAATTGTTTTATGAATATTTTATCAGCAACTGAACACCCACCGATCAATTAACAATAATTGAATTCAAAACAGAATTCCATATGGAAATATTATCTGTGCATTTATAAAATAATACGTAAATAATAGATGCTTGCATATGAAGTTGATTGGTTTCCCGTATTTCCCGCAAAATCATGCTTAATTCTGTCGCTTCATATTTATACAAATCAATTATCATTGTGACCTAAAATGAGATTAAATACTGTAAATAATATAATTTTATCTATATGTTAATATCTGTTAAAGTTGGATGAGTTTCATATATAAAAAAGCATTGATATTATAAGTTAGTAACTGTTTTCATCTTTTCTTATTTATGTTGATGATTATTTAAAGTGAATGCAAAGACATTCCTTGAATACTTTCAGTTCTAGTTATGTAATATTTTTGATATATCAGTTTGAAACAGTAATAAATCCCTTCTAATGTTGATCCGTGATGGTTAAAGTTTTAAACGAATTTTCCAGATGAATTCCATTTTGCTGGAAGCTGAATCAATGGATTTCGTATCTTCACATTAAATTTGATAAAATAGTTTCCGTATATTCAATAAGTAATTTTCGACTTTAATATTATATATTCTTTATATATATAATAACAATTTTTGTTTCAACAGTTACATAAACAGATATAGAAAATATTAATAGAACAATAATAGAAAAAATACATAGCAGTTTATTTATTAGGGCTTTTGATTATACATGTTTTTGCCAATAATTTATACTTAATGCAATTACAAAAAAGAAGAAAAAAATATTCAAATTCCATTGCTGTAAAGGGATATTGATCATAGGACTTTTTTTATTAATAAGTTTGGTACTTAGATCACTTTATTTAATTTCAAAATGTATAGTATAAATTCAAAATATGTTTTAATTAAACTTACTTTTTTGAAATTTGCTTTCATAGAATTATCTAAATAAAACGTTTCATGAAGAAAACCTATAATATAGTTATTTATTTTTTTATTTGTAATTTTAATTTAAAGCCATTGGAATGAAAAGAATCCTAATAGGATTTCGCTCGAGTATTCTTGTTACGTAGTATTCGCGTGGTTCTAATGAATTTACACGATTGTAAAGCGTAACCGTAGCCGCCTTTTGACGAATAAAAGAAGGCAAAAGGAATGCTCCAACTACTAGATTTAATTAAATATTTAATGTTATTGTTGCCGACACGGATGGCATGTTTCGTAATTCAACGACTGTATTTTACGGATTACCCGGCCGTTCCGACGGGGTAAGGAAATATTCAAATATCTCGGTACGCGCCGTTTCCGCAACGGGGGGGTTCATTTAGCAAATCCATCTGCATGCAGATTCGTTGATTTGCGTCTCAGCTCCGACGAGACTGTCACATTGTCACCGTGTATAATGTAATTGTGTCTCGGGGGGCTTGTCGACAGGTCTGTCCGGCAGCTGATAACGGCTCCCCCCAGCATTCGAGCTATCCCCCCGGACCACCTCACCCACTACCAACGGTCGTAACCGCTGCCCCCTCTGTACGTAAGACCCCCCGCGCCGGACCCACCCAGACTGCCAGAATGATCCTCCACTTGTGGATCAAGGAGAACCAGAGAGCTTTTCCACGTTGCCGACCACCCGTCTCATAGAAACTTGTCGCCAGTCTACCATTATTCCTAATTTGTTCTGTTTCGGATGCTGCGGCTGTAATCGTTGAATCATGCTGCATTTGTGATCAAGTTAGGCCTTGCAACTTCATTGGAAGTTGATTGTGCGCAATTTAATAAATGATACACATCAGGGAATTTAATACACAGCTTTACGAATGCACACATCTCCCCTAACCGACATTGGAAATTCGCGTTCTATTCCACTTCGCCAGATTCAATAATCTAAACAAATCGGCACCACCCAGCCGTGTAATGTTTCACAACAATTGTTCCCATTTTTGTTTGTTCCCTTCTCTGCCATACATTTCCAGCTCTATTTTTTTGGTTGATTTGATACATAATCTTGCAGCTCACATGCAGCCCTTTGATGTTCCATGTATCGAGCTATCTAATTATCTGTGAATCCTGGGGACATATCCTTTGACAGAGTGAAGCCTTGCAGCAGATAATTACGATAATTTATATTGCTTTCATCAAATAACTTCTTGAATGAAAATTCTACATAACTTAGCATAACTATTCTATAAATATGCTAATAATTTGCATATCACAAAATCTTCATTCTGCTTGAAACTAAAATACAAGTGCTTGGAAATTTTGACATTGATTTACGTCAATCTCAAATTCCAAAACGCAAATGACATTAGAAAAATTGCAAATGCAGAAGAATCCGAATGATCTCAAAAATAAATAATGACATATAATTTTATTTATTTTCATATTACCATTTGTATGAAATACATTTTTGTTGTTGTATTGATTTAAAATTTGCCTCTTACATTATTGAATTATTTTTATCAGTAATTGTAAATCAATAGAAAGATCAGATAATAAACTTATTAATATTTAATTATTATTAATTAAATTGAAATTGTATACATGTTTCTAGTGGAAATTACTTGAGAAATCTATGTATATATATATATATATATATATATA
>JAFMTC010000101.1:194447-362517 GCA_018845635.1 Nicrophorus orbicollis | reverse complement strand
ATATATATATATATATTAGAGTCTGTGATTAAGTATGTATTGTTTTAAAGATGCGAAGAGAACTGTTAAAATTTAAATATGCTCATAATGTCCGTGATTTATCCTGCGAGTAGCTCGTGACTCCCCTGAGGTATGGTAACATACAGTTTGTGCAGCCATGTCACAGGAGATTACATGACGTGTAAAAGGCTCACACGGGATTTGATCTTAATTAAATCTATTAATATAGCCGCAAGTGCACGAGGGCGTAATAGCTTGTTTTTACTTCATCTTCTTTTGATTAACTGAAGATGATCTTATATTCATTTAATTTTACTTCATATATTACATAATAAATGTAATATAAGATGATTATAGTACTGTACAAATGATTATATTAAAGATTGAATGCATTTAAGTTAAAGTTATAAAATTGAATATAATTTGTAATAATAATTATTATCAATTTTAAAGTAAAAATCTTCAATTTCTTCTTTCTATTGTTACCTTAATCTTAAGGAATACATAATTTATGTTAAAATTAATGAATTTAAAATATAAAATAAAGTAATCAATTCGTTACGTTTTTGTTGAGGAATAATAATAATATTTATTGAAACACAAAATTACTAAACAAATAAATCTATTACAGCAAATGGCATTTGACCATAGGTTTTTGCCTGCGGCTTGTTGAGGAATATTTATTATAAAATAGATAATTTGAAAACATAACATAAAGAAACAAAAAACGAGTTTATGAAATAATAGCTAACTAACAACACATATACAAAACACTTTTGGCTTTTTGCCATATATATTTTCTTTGTTTTATTGTTACATTTAAAATTAATTCTGGTAGGGTTGTATACTCATATATATATACACTGTCACCACAGTAATATTTTCCTAACTATATGGAAAGCTAAATTACGGAGTTTAAGTTCCGGAAACTTCATAATCCCAAAGCCTTTATTAAATATTATGTTTATACTGGTATATTCAAATATATGGAAATGTCAGATGCAATATCCTAAATACTTTAATAATATTACATATTTTAATAAATTACAACTTATACCACTTTTAATTAATTAAATTTTCAATTAAACTTAATATTTAAGTTGCGTTTGGTAAATAACTTATTAAATCATCTTTTCGATGAAAAAAGGCATTATTCAATGTGAATATAATTAAAGTGAATAACGAATTATGTTTGTATAATGTTGATATATTGTTTATTTGAAATATGCATATTTTGTTTATCGATTTGCTGTAGAAAAAGCAAATGAAATCCAATTGAAAACGTTCTGAATAATCAAGAACACGATTGTACTTTACCTTCCTGTAAAATACAGAACTAAGAGAGAAATTTCGAACTTTACTGAAAACTACTTCCCATGTGCACATAAAACGTATTGATATTATGATTACTTGACGCAATTTAAAACAATAAGTACTTGAATCAATTACCCCAATTACTTTAATGCACATTTCGCGTGCTTGTGAAGTCTCGTTCCTGAGAATAAACAACTACGTAATTATTTTCTGTTCCTAACTAGATGATGAGTTTTTGTTATTATGTTGTTTCCATTTATTTTATTCTCACCACATATTTTTTGCTAAATGTGATTTTTAAAAAGCGAAATGTTATTGTTGTATATTCTCGATGTTTCATCGGACGAACTATATATTCAGCGTACTTTATAGTTGTTTTTTAAACTGTATTCAAATGATTATGGAGATTTTATTCATAATAGCGAATAAATCTCACGGAAATACGCATTTTCATAGTTTCACCGAAAAAATAAATATGTAAATGGACGAATTGATTTATCCTAAAAATATCCCCGCATTCAATCAAGCATAGTTGAGTGGAATAGTCTACACGTAGTTTGTAATAGGGAATTTACGGCGAGTGATTTCGTGTAAATTAACTCATTAGTGTTAGGTGCCCAAGGGAAAGACGGGTTTTTGCCACCCCAGGAAAATGCACGAAGGAAAGGTCGGCTTAATGTTGTTGCAATTTGCGTTGCCTCGAGCGTAGCCACTAGAAATCTCCGAAACTCCCCTCATATCGAATTTTCATTTAATAACAGTTCCTATGAGTAATACCAGTTTTCCGTTTATGAAAATAATATAATTTCCGCTCTTGAAACTTACTTTATTTTGAAAATAAAAAAAAACTGAAGTGGGGTTACTTCGCAGATGCAATACAAACTTCTATTATTACCTTTTTTAGTGATGTATATTATTTTATCTACATAAGAAACATATCTTATAGTACATATAACATACATGATTTTATGATTGAAATATTGAAATATTGAACAGGAACTTTTATTATTTTATTATAATTCTTAATAAATGTATACATTTTAACCGATTCTCTGAGAAAACTTGACATGTCTGAACAGAAGAAGAAAGAAAGAACATTGAAAACATATTTTATATTTAAAATATTATATGTTATATGCATTTATCGGAATATATCAAATATAGGATTATACGTGCAAATGTGTATATTTCATTGCTGAAAATGTATCAAGTTGATATAACTCACGGATTAAACATAATTCCATATTTCTAAGGCCACATCCACATCCTAAAGGAACTCAGTTCGAGTTCCAAATACAACACATATCTGAATGAACAGATTCTAAATATCGTTGCAAATAGACACATATAAAAAAATGATATTTTTATAAAGAATATTGGAATATGTATGAATATCTATTTTTAAGTATTTTTGGTACAAAATTTATTACAACAATATGATCAAATAAATGTGTCTGGATGTAAATTGCAAGCAGTTTATTACATTTGATTTCAAAGGCAAAACCAAAAAAATAAAAATACCGAAGTGCTTGCAATCGTACATAATAATTCTCTCGTTTTAATTTATGTTCTCTTTCTGTTCCAGGTGAGTAGTAAATCATTGAAGCGCTGAAAGGAATATTTCCGAAGGCCGTCCGGTAAGTTGGTTAAATCTTTCAGTTGGCAAATTAGCCGGACGCTATTATTACAACGGTCCAGAATGCACCGAACGCAATGTCAAGGTGACCGTTAAAGTTTGATCTCAACCCAGTTCCAAGGTGATTAAATATATAATAAGGCTTACATAATTGATGGCCAGGCCAGATGCATTTATCGGAACATATCAAATATAGGATTATACGTGCACATGTGTGTATTTCATCGCTGAAAATGTATCAAGTTGATATAACTCACGGATTAAACATAATTCCATATTTTATGATTTCATTCGAGTTTCAAACATGCCATCATTTTTATTTTATATAACGATAACCGATCGCGGAGCTTGTTCTATACAAAATCAAACATTTTCATTGAAAAATAGAAATATGGATGAAATGCAATTTATTTACATTTTTGTTTGAAATTTATCTGCATTTGTAACTTTCTCCTATATTTCTGCTTTAAGTTAATGTAACTTTTCACTGTGAATATTCGTAGACAGCTGAATCTCTCCCCTATGATAAGTTTTTGTTCCTAAACTGTTGTTGGTTGGAACTTTCTTGTTACCTCGCTGAAGCTCTTCTTCAACTGTTAATTTCGTCTGTATAGTTTTCTAACTTCCGAAAAAGCTTTTCGAAGGTTGCGGGTAAACTGTTTTGCAGCCTCCAGGATACTACTAGAAACATGTATTAATGTTTCAAAAGAGCATATTTCCCTCGTGCATTGCATTCAGAGTCTGCACATTATATATGAGCGGCTTTAACAAAATTACAACAAAAACTATTATCGATTTTCTAAGATTTATTAATGTAATTAATTAATAATTAAAGAAATTAGTTGATTGAATCGAAAGGGAGCTAGGTTGTAATATAAAAAAAATATATAGAAATAAATACGGTTAAAGTATTTTTCAATTTACTTCCTTTTATTTTAGCGGAAGTCGGAATGCAACAGTAAAAGAAAAAATCTATCTATCTGTACGTTTGCTATCAAAGCAATTAAAGTTGCCGGACCTTTAAAGCATCTCCCTCCATGTAAATAAATGAATTCCGGAATGTTAAATTCGAATAAATCACTGATTGAATGGCTCCACTAGTTTCGAGTATAAATCACCCTAATCTGTGTTTAAGCCCATTCCTCCTCCGATTTCTGTGATTTTCCTTCCTTTTTTTTATTCATGTTCGCTCCTTGCTTTCTGTATGGTGTTTCGTTTCAATGTTTGATTTCGTTCCTGCATTGTTTCTGGTTGGTGCTGATCCTCCTCTTTTTACGACCGGAAGCAATGGTCACTTGCTAGGCTATTCTTGTTAATGAAATATGAGCATTACCGCATACGGAGAGGTTGACTCTTCGGTCCTTTTTTCCTCGAAACACTCAAATCCTTCTGATAAGTGAACCACTTGCTGTCTAGAAGGTTATCAATTTTCCAGACATTGCGCACGCAAACACCCAAAACATAAAATGTATTTTGACATTCTTTTAACAATTCTACAGCATTATTACAATATTTGTCCACACAATAAATTATTAAATCCGAAAGATCTATTAACCGTTATGCAACGATTTGTAGTTTATATGATTATTATAATTTTAAAATAATAAATTAAAAACAAAACTATAAGAACAAGAAAAGAACAAATTCTACAATTAAAAAAATACTTCAGACAACCAATGTTTTCTTTTTGACAAATATTTGTTTGTATGTATTTATCATTAAAATATATGAAGTGGTTGACGCACTTGAAGTTAGTGTCTGCTTAATTTCAATATTCTAAACACAACGTTAGAATATTTGCGCATAAATAACATTTATGCATGCATACATTAATGATAATTTTGTAGTAATTTTATGAATTCACAATTATTAATAAACTATTGAAATGATCAAATATACATGTATTTAAATAGCATTAAAATATACGTTACGGAGAACGAATAACTCAAGAAAATTAAATTTATTAGACATAATAAATAGCATTATTATAATTTATAATAATTAAATACAAACAAAACGCAGATGTAAAATATCTTTAAATTACTGTACTGTTTATTTTAAATAATTACTTTTTTACTGTCAATTTTGAATTCCTAGTTGTAAATTTTATTAAATTATTTAACAAAAATAATTAACTAATTATTAAGGCACAATTGTTACCTCTATTGTTGGTTGAGTTCTTTTCAAAGAAACCGTCGACCTCTGAGATCTTCAGGACTTCTGTTTATGACAAATAATTTAAAACATATGACAATTACTGTGCAATTTTGATTCCACTTGTAAATTTTCTTATTTTCTATACCGTGTTTAAAGATAATAATTAACTAACTAGTAAGACACAGTTGTTGCCTCTAATGTTGGTTGAGTCTGTTTGTGACAAATAATTTGTAACAGATGACAATTACTGTGAAATTTGTAAATTTCCTCAAAAGATTTTTTTAAATTTTCTTATTTTCTATACCGTGTTTAAAGCAAATAATTAACTAACTAGTAAGACACAAATGTTGCCTCTAATGTTGGTTGAGTCTGTTTGTGACAAATAATTTCTAACAGATGACAATTACTGTGAAATTTGTAAATTTTCTCAAAAGATTTTTTTAAATTTTCTTATTTTCTATACCGTGTTTAAAGATAATAATTAACTAACTAGTAAGACACAATTGTTGCCTCTAATGTTGGTTGAGTCTGTTTGTGACAAATAATTTGTAACAGATGACAATTACTGTGAAATATTTAAATTTCCTCAAAAGATTTTTTTAATTTTTTTAATTTTCTATACCGTGTTTAAAGCAAATAATTAACTAACTAGTAAGACACAATTGTTGCCTCTAATGTTGGTTGAGTCTGTTTGTGATAAATACTTTGTAACAGATGACAATTACTGTGAAATATGTAAATTTCCTCAAAGTTTTTTTTTAATTTTCTTCATTTCTATACCGTGTTTAACGAAAATAATTAACTAACTAGTAAGACACAATAGTTACCTCCATTGTTGGTTGGGTTCCTTTCAAACATCCATCGACCTCTGGGATCTTCAGAACTTCTGTTTGCGACAAATCATTTATAACAGATGACAATGCATTCATCGTGCAAGACAGTTTTTGGTTGACACCGAAGCAGAAATTGAGTTTCATTCCTGGTACCGTACAGCCTCTGAAAGTTGTTTGATATTTCGCGTCTGCATTGTATCGGGACGTGCGCCGCGACGGGCGCCGTTTTCACTTGTGCCGGCGTCGCTCGGAGACACCACACACACATTTAGTCGCGGCCGGTGCTTCAGGACGGTAGCACACCCTGCACCAGACACGAAAGTCGAACCCGGAAAAGGACAAACATGAAGTAGTGTACCGTGTGACAATTTCATTTCTGTGATCAAAATATATATATCAAAAAAATCATTTCCATTAGCTTAACAAAGTTACGTTTATTTTTAATATCTCTTTAACGGAGGACTGATGCTATTATGTTATGTTTTCATGTAAATAATAGTTGTGCATTCCAATGGATTAGTAAGTAAAGTTCAGATTACGTAGTTTTGTTTTACATAACTTTTATTGTGTCGTATTGAATAATTCCTGTCGTCCTATGAGCTACAAGTTGTTTTATTCAATGTTTATTTAATTAAGTTTGCTCCTGTTAGTTGACATTCATTGTCTGTCAATTACAGCAGCAAAGTTTACGTGCCAATAATTTAGCATTACTTTACATATGTTGATAGTTATTCTGTAAAATTTACTAAAAATAATAAACATTTTCCATACAACTTGCATAATTTTGATCCTATTATAATATATTTAAAAAATATATGCAATATTACAATAATAACATTTACGAACAAATTCGACAAATACGATATTATACATAAAATAATCAAACAAAATCAAAAACAATAGCTACATCTGTTACAAAGAGTTATTAACCACAGACTTTCTACCTTAAGATATTAATGATACAAAAAGATACAAATTATTATTTAATTTACATTTAATACAAAATTAAGGGCAAAAATAAATAGCCGACCAATAAACATGTTAATATAAATAAAAAATTAAGTGATTCTTATTCATTTTTAATATTTATAGTATTTTGACTGTATTTATATTATATTAATACACATTTTTATTGTAAATAAATTATAAATATATATTTCAAGATATAATTTCATAAATAATCATTATAAAAAGGTTGATTGAAGAGTATGTGAAGTGGATTTCAATTTTCAATAAACTGAAAACACTTGAATCCAATAGTTTTTAATGGGCTATTAGTATGCACTTGACGTAAGTAATGAAACTTTAGAACAGAACCGTAATTAGACTATAATTTATTTGTCATTTATTTATTATAGAATTACAAAAAAAAACCTTTGAGGAAAAAACGTGGTCTAAAGATCTTATTTTTATGTATTGTTAATACACTTATTTTTTTAAAATGTCATTAAATAATTATTTTAACGTTTTTATGTAATATTTTACTGTAAATTGTTTGGTATATTGTCTGGAATATTAAAATATATTAGTTTATATTAAAAATTCTGAATTTATTAGAATACTATTGTTGTAATAATAATAAATAATAATGACAATTTTATATCATATAACAACATACTAAAATCCAATATGCTTCATTGTATTTCAAATATTAAATGTATTATAAATATAAAAAAATATATCAATTACTCAAACAAATTTAAACAAAAAACATATAATAATGAAAAATATACTATTATAAATGGGCTATTGACTATAGGTCTTAATCAATTTATTTGCTGTTATAAATTAAATTTTAATAAATAGTGTATAAACACAAATATTTGTTATAATTATATAGAAATATAACACAATGTTAATGGATATTGATTGCTGACTTTCCGGCCAAAATATTATGTTTTATATAATACAATCAGATTGAATAAAGTACTATTATCAACATGAGTCACACTGTTTACTAAGGAGATTATTTTAGTTGGAGTTTTTATCTTATCTGAATCAAATAGATTCCTGAAAAAGTGCAACACGCTATTAATATCCGTACCATTATTGATCGAAATTCTCCACTAACAATGTCAATAATCTATTATGTAAGCAATGTTAAGACTGGCTATTTCAGCAAAATATATCCACTTTGCACGATCATCTATTACACCCCAAAATGATAAATGATTGATATTAGTTATAGCTGGTCATTTATCGGATTATGCAAAGGGTTATTAGTATAACGCAGAATTTCAGCTGATCTGACATATTACATATAGTTATATAACATTAACTTATACTAGCACTTTCTTATTACTACAGCATTGAATACATGTGCAATGTCAATTTATTTAAATGAAAATTGAAGCAATTAAGCTTAGTATTTGTTCTTTAATCAATATTATTTTCGTAGTTCATAGAAATAAGTCTAAATAGATTGTTGAAAAATATTTTTGTCCGAAAATCGAAACCATTATATTTATATATTACATTCCTGAATGTTTATTTTTTATTCGGAAACCGAGACGTCCAAGAACCGAAGTTATACGTCATATGAATAAACATACGCTATTACAAAGTGCTGCAATAATGTTTATTATGTCCTTGTATGCGGTAGTTGTTCAGAATGAGATGTTGACCTATAAATTAGTTTGTAATCAAAAACAAAAGCAATTATATTTACATCCCTTGGTGCCTTGAATTCTACAATGGTATGTATGTAAATGATATTTAAATATATTATTGCTTCTGAAACATTATAGTTGTTATTTCAAACTCCTAAAAGTAATTATTCGAGTCAATATTAAATGCAAATATGATTGCAAATCATATACTAAATATAATAGTGACTTGTTTCGTTTGGAAATTTTAATTAATTATACATTATAATCAATATGGTCAGCTTTGTTCCTCGACGTTATAACATTAGCCATGAATCTAGATGAGACTAAAATATTGCTATGAATTCAAAATGTTCTTAAAAAATCAATGAATTAATTTAATCATTGAGTTGAAAAACCTTGGTCAATAACCGCTTTGTTCAAGTTATCCAATAAATTTGTTTCATTTAATAATATTAATATGATATTTGTAATTATTTTCTTATTATTTCCTTTTACTGTATTACATTTATCCTTTATAGTTAATAATATTAATTACAACATACGTTTCTATTTTTACATTATAATTTGTTGCAATTATTAATTTGTCCAAATTTTTTTGTATATTTAATTATGCTTAATGCAATGTTCCATATTTTATGCAAATATTATGGCGTTAAAATATAAAACAAAGTAGTAAATTACAATTAGTGCATTATATTTAATTAATTCGAAATTCGGGCAATGCAATCATTTTAATATAAATAATTAAATTATTTACAATTATTCGATTTTCCGCTAGTAAAAGTATTAATTTCAATTTTGTTTATTGATCTATACAAAAATATAATTATTTTCTTCTTATATTAAATTTGTATAAACTGGTATAAAAGTTTTTTATAAACAACATTTTCCATCTTTACTGCTTATTTTTATTACAAATTCCTCTGTATTTCACTTGATTTTTCCAATCTTGACACTTTAAACATGATTTTTCTTAATAGTGCCAATTGTAGAAAGTTCATATTATTCATTTATAATATACAAAATATATTCCTCATTGATTATAATATTACTAAAACTTTTATATTTCTTAACTAAAGTTTTGATTAGCTGATGCTTGAATATATAATACGTAATTGCTGTACAATGTCACAAAAAAATGGGCCTTAAACGCCGCATAATAGAGCGTTTTATTGTATAACCAATAATTAACATAACCGGATGACGTAGATTCCATTCACAATGATTTATTATGAGTTATTCTTGCATTAATCCACAGGAATTCCGCTAGTTAGTGATAAAGCGTGTATACTTAATATACATTTCTTACGCATGCAACGTACTAATACTGTTTGCATTCGCAAGTACTTAATTAGTATTAGAGTTTTGAGTAACCATGCGTTTTGAAAATACATGTTATTTTTCTTGAAAATGCAAATAATTTTATTGTAATTTTATAATATTATCGATTGTTGCAATAATTACAAAATAATGTGAATTAATTATGTGATTTTATTCAATTAATATGAATATTGTAATAAATATTAAAAAAATATCTAATGATACAGATTTATTTTTAGTTCTATAAATTAACGTGCATTCAGGCAGATTTGCTCTAAGTTTACGAATTATTGATCAGTCTTAAAGGTTGAATCTATATGCAGTAGGGCATACAAAATGACCATTTGTTTTACCAGGAAATGGCAAATACAAATACCGGTATTTCTTTAAATAGAAAATGTCTTGTTGTCATGATATTATTTATAACTAATCAATATTAATATGTGCTAAATGACAATTAATAATAAACTGTTAAGTTTTAATGATGTTTTTATAGATTAAGAAACTAAATACATACCTTATTTTTCATTAATTAATAAACATTTTATTGCTTAAATACAAATTGTATTATGTTGTAATTAATTATTTGATAATAATAAATATAAAACAAGTAATAAAAGAATAGTCAATATAACATGATGACCACCGAGATTTCAAAAAATCAAATCTAGATATTTCAGAACTAAAATATGTACGTGGAGACAAAACTTATCTACTGGCTTGTCACTCAGATTTATTTGAATTTTCGTTTATATTGCCGCTGCAGAAGAAAAGGATATTTCTGCCTCGACACTCGGGTCATTTCTCTGTCTGTTGCTGGTTTATGCCAGTGTTCAATATTTCTCACACATCTTTCATACTTTGGCATCAAAAAGTTTTATTGTATTTGCGGTATTAATGATTTATGATGAATGAAAAAAAATATTTGTTTGCTTACTATAAATTATCAAAATAACCGGTATTTCTTATCAATAAAATACCGGTAATCAAATTAATACCGGTTAACCATTAATGGAACGCCTATATACATATATTATTTAGAGAATCGGTTAATATATACTTCAAAATAATAAGAAATCATAAAAATTAATATTGAAAACAACAAAAATACCTTTTCACCGTTATTCTAAAAATGATATAGTATATATTTAAAGCTGTTTCTTTGCGGAATTTAAAATGAACGAATAAATATGTGCTGTGTAGAATTTAATTCCGAAATCTGCTATGTGATGTTGAGACGAAATGTTTTGCTTAAGCGGGACCGGGAGCATTAAAGAGGAGGATCTCGATGTCGGCTCGCAACGGCATGCGTTTGTGTCCTGTGCAAGGATAAGCTCCATTTAAATATTAATTTCGGAGCGGAATAAAATGTGAGAGCGGGCATGAAACTATGAATAAAATACCGCTCCCAGAATAAGCGTCCTTTCGTGGTGCGCCCCGCGAATGCACAATGTTTTGTTTGAATATCATCCTTTGCAATATTAAAGGTAATACAATGTATTTTTTTTTGTTCCAACGTTTTCTCATTTAATATTAAAAAAAACATTTAAAATATGCATACATGGAAATATGGTATTTGTTACATTCTATATTTACAATTATATTTTGCAATTGTTTATTTTGTAGGGCAGAAATAATGCTTTTGAATTAAAAAGGAAGCCATTAATTTTAACAGCAAATCTGGAAACGTTACTTAATTCCTTATTATTCCTTGATAAGTAATTTTAACTTCTGGTTAATATTTAACCTGCGTTGTGGAGGACATTCCTATTGAAATCAATAACACAACCTTGTTATAAACGTTACCGAGAACTTGAAATTGTATACGTACTACTTTACAGCCACAAATTAACAATATATAAATAAATATGTTATTGTTATCTTGATTACATAGAAAATCATAGTCGCAGTTAATACAAATTATTCTCAGAACTATAAATTCTCAACAGAAAATCAATATTTAATTATCTATAGCGTTGATGATCCAAATAGTTAAAATATTAATTAACCTATTTAACTTTGTGTTTTTTTTTTGTAATCTATTTTTGCTTTCTATTTTTGCAAGTTGAATGTGACAAATTACCTTTTAATTACGTTTTTATCGAACCAAATATTTTACGATTTATCATTCCTTGCATTCCTTTTACCGTGTGTTGTTGCTATTTATATACTTTTACTAAACGATTCTATAACAAAGGTCACTCAATACATTATTTAAATATATATAATTAATAATAAACACAAGTTATTATATATATATATGTGAGTATAAAGAGCTTTTGACCTCGTTCCACCAAAATATATAATTAATTAGACATATTTATAATTAATATACAAATTTGAGCAGAAAAGACTAGGTCATTAGCCCTTTAGCCCAATTTGTCTTCAATAAATATGTATAATAATAAATATATTTGAGCAGAAAGACCTTGAGTTTCTTTATTACTATTTTATTTCAACATCTTTATTGGTCTAAATTGAGCCAAATGGGATTATCCCATCAAATTTATATAATTTTGACTTATTGATGCAAACATAAGTATTTTCTGCTATTTATAAACTGATTGCAACTGTTTATTTTATAGTGATTAAAACTTGTATTTCAATAAGAACCTAGATAATTCTTCGACTTCGAATCTTTTGATCATTGATTTTGTATAGAAGCATAATCAGACCTACAAACAGTGCAAACTGGTACAAAGAAAAAGCCTTTGTCGCCTCTTAACAAAAAGTACAGTTTTGTTTTTTCTTTTTTGAGATGTTCTTTAAATCCTTTTTTTAGTTAGTTCGTTACTTTTTTTAAATTATTTGTTACAAAATGCAGATTTTATTTATCCTTTTGTATATATAAATCTTATATAATAATAAGATACATTGTAACAGACACAGTCAGAAAAATTAACAATATATGTTAATACAATAATATTCTTACAAAACCAAAAAATGAAATAATTGCTTCACAAATCGTACTAACCGAAGTCCTTCTGTCTTTTCCAGTCTTTTCTAAAATTTACAATATAATCAAATAATAACTAAAAACATAAGAAAATTCTGAAAACAATTTATTCTGAAAAGTTGTTTTCCGTAAGAGAACTCATGGTGGGGTCTCTCATATAATGTATATATTTTCAAAATAAAAGCATTTTACAAATGTATCATATATCATAAATCTCAATTGTCTGAGCAAAAGAAATATATATATTTTTGAAAGCCTTGTAACATCTACGTATAAATCGATATTTAGGGTCGGTATAAAATATAGCTCTTGTTTGAAATTTGAATATATACCATATTTTGTAGAACAGGGCTTTAACATTTTAATTGATATTTGTTACTGTAAAAATATAGGTTTTTATTGAAAAAAAACAACAGTTAATTATTGTAAAAAAAGATTTCAAAAATACATACAAAAATACAATTCATAGTTCTTTATTGACTATTGACAGATCATCTGTCAATCATTGACATATTTTAGTAGTAAGGTTATAAATATTTCAGCATTTGTTCATTTTATCATTTTGAGGACAATCTGTTAAACATTGCTTCACAAATATTTTGGGTTATGCATCAAAAAGGTTGAAAATACCAAAGTATAATTGAAGTATAATCTACATTGTAAGGTGAATGTTATTTTTCTCATAATCGATTTCAAATTAGTACTAGATTTTTTTCAGGAAACTTCATTCGTGTTACTTCTACATTACATCCAATTTAGTAATTATGACAAGAAGTACAAATTAAACAATCTATGGGATATTAAGTATTCAGAACTTCAACTTATTATGTAAACAAAATAATATATACTAGTTCTTTAGCTATACAAAAAGGAACTTGGTATAACATATAAGATGGCCACATATGTATTTTATGATGAAAGAAAATTCAATAGATTAGGAATCTAATTTCGGTAGTAATGAATGGTGCAGTTACATCAAAAATTCCATGTGACTGATTTTCCTTGAAGGTTAGCAATTTGTTTCCCGTTGCGGTTGAATGGAGGCGATCTAATTTTAATGGGGTTGCATTCGCGACAGCGATCGCTCTTTATGCGCCGGAAAAGTGAATTATTTGCGCCTCCTCCAACTGGAAAAATGTATATTTATCACCGGCTTTGGATGGTGCTTCGGAGGCGGTGGCAGCGACATTCACCGTGCACTCTTCAGTCTACTGGAGCAAAAAATTAGCTAGGAAATACTCTTCTACGGCAGACATAGACAATCCCCGTGTCGGCATCGATAAGACCCTGGCTTCCATTGTTGCTCCGCAATTTTCCCCTCCAATATTATCAGTGCTCACGACGGGCGCAAACCCAATCGGCACTGGCGTTTTTAATTTTCTTCAAGAGATTCGCATCCGGAAAATGGGTCGGGCTAAGGATGCTGAGAGAAGGGGACGCCTTTTAGCCGTAATTCTCATACTGTTGGTTCACCCCCGCGAAAATTTATCGGGTGTTATAAAGTCTTTATCGTCGCGAAAGAAATCCTCCGGCGCGCGGAATTTCCATCGGACATTAAAGCGTTTCATATAACTAAAGTTAAATTGGGTAAGGGAAGTCTGTTTGTTTTGAGTTCCCGGTCCTTCTTCCCTGCTTGGGATTCTTTCTTCCCATTATTCGGGAAAACTCGTAATCCAACTAACGCTCAAGTATTTCATCGAAAAGAAAAAAAAGGGGAAAAACGACGAAGAAAAGGAAATCGTGAGTGTTTCCTCTTTTTTTTGCACCGTTGCTTTTTTTGACGTTCTATTCATGGTCCGCTGTCTAATTCTCGTTTAATTGCAATTTACATTAAAAGTACATAAATTGAACTGATTTAAATATTTAACAGTCTCATTTATTATCCCGTACAATCCGGGATTTCGATGTAGGCGAAACAATGAAAACTGCAATTATTCTTTTTTTTTTGCTGTACAAGTTAATGTTCAATCTTGAATATAATTTCAGTTAAAGAAAGTTTCTGATAAAACTAAAATAATTATAAAAATAGTGAGCAGAAGACCTCCGTTAATATCCCTTTGGCCTAATTTGGACCAATAAAGATGTTGAAATAAACTAATATAGATCATAGGTGCTCCAAAAATACTTCTCCATTTAAGCAATTATTCAATATTGAATATTTGTTTATGCTTATTAAGTATACGATCCATATTTTGTTGTCAGTTGTATGTTATATATACTTGTAAATATAACCGATATATAGTTGTTGTGATATCTAGTAAGTTGTATAACAGGTAAAGTAAAATTTCGAATTGTCAATCACGTAATGCGCAGTGTGCTAAAATAACATTAATCAGCAATTACCAAAAATATTTGAGAAATGAGGAGTTAGAGTGAGTTACAACAATGTATGAGTGTTGAGCAGTTTCGTGAATAGTTGAGGAAAACGTTGTGATATACTCCATGCGCTAAGTTCGAAATTAAACTGTCAGTCTTCGTAGGAGGCGTTCATCCTATAATTTATTGAAACTGATGCGAGGACTGTAATTAAATCGGCAATTATTTACACATTTACGGTAAACCGAACGAGCCAGAATCGTTGGTGCATTATGGTATGTGCATGCCTCCGGGATATCTTGTAAAAGAATGATTATCCGCATCCAGGAATTACTATCCACATTAAATGGCTTACAAATTGCGTTTCGTCCTGCGAAACTATGATACTAATAGCGTAATAAAAGGAGGCCCTGTCCGCCCGAGATGGTAATAGGAATAGCAGGATCCTGAGAGTAGAGTTCTCTCCTTTCGTCCATCCCAAAAGGCTCGTCCCACATTAAAACTTCTATTACGCTTCCTTCGTACGAACATAGCCAAGTTAAAAGCCGGCCAAAACAACCCGCATCCACCTCGTCCTGCTTTTATTAACGTCGGAAACGTTGCATGCTCGAAAATTATGCATCACTTAATTTCATGACAACGTCACATACAAGTTACAGAAGAAAAAGGGATAATAGCCAGAGGAAAGATTCCGGAAATTACTAAATTGCATTTTACTTATTCCATTTTCATTTACATTATTTAATGTCTTTCATCTCCGACCACCCTTTGACGCTCCAGAGAAATTCACACCATTGTCTATATCTCATTTACGCTTTCATCTTGCACAACATAATTTGTGTTGCATTTCTTTTTCAATAAAACCCGAATTATAAACTAAATAAATAAGATTTTTATATTTTAGGTTGTCATTAAAAATCCTAAAACTATTTCTCTATTTTTTTAAAATTTTATCTACACTGAAACCAAATCTTTAAATGTAATAAATAGAACCTAATAACAACATTACAAATATTTATTGCAACAGACTGAAAACTTATCAATATATATTAATATAACAATATTCCAACAAATTCAAAAAAATGAAACAATTGCTACATCTGCCACAATTTACAATATTATCAAATAATAACAAAAAATTCTGGAAAAAAGTATTCTATAAAATAAAGTTAAATGGAAACATACGATCATTTCAAGCAATAACATCTCTTCCACCTTGAGTGCATTGAGTATGGTGTTCTTGGGTGGTCACACCTTTTTCAGAATTTATTGTTTTGTATTCGATTGAAGATAATGACAGAATATATTTTGAACATTAATCATTTTACCGCACTCTGTTTTTATTGTATTCCTGTTGCAGTTAATATTAAGTGAAAACATGCATTTCGATTCACATAAATCAACTTAAAATATTCATTGTTCCTACGCTTTAGAATTTATTTTATAATCAATTTTTACGTAATATTGAATTTACATTGAGAAATATTATTTTATATAATTTAGATATGTTTACATTGTAATAATTGACAATATAATTTTGTTACATATGAAATATTATCAATTAATTGATTGTATAATATGAGTTAAATGAATGAATGAACATTAGGAAATAGTAAACAAGTCTGTCAATTTCTAACATAAATTTATGCTTTTGTTTATATGTATCTTCAAATATTTATATAATTAATTGACCAGATCACTTTTAATTTGCTTATACTTTACGCATAAATTAAGTTTAAGCTCTGGAAGATTGAACATCTCAAGGTTGAAATAAATTCCTGACGACTATTAATAGAGGATTATGATAATACGTAAAAGTGTTTTCCCAAGGTCGTGTAGGCAGCATAACGTAAATTAGGGATTCGGCTTGTAATCTGTCCATCTAAGCAATATTTCATTTTACACCGTGAAAAGCTGCTTAATGGAGCGTGAGATGTATTAATACTAGTAGTCGGGAAATCCTTTGTTAAATTTGAATCGTACTTGAGAAAGCGGGATGGCTTTTTTCCATTCTATATGTGTATATGGAGTATTCGTTTTTTTTTTGCTCTACTAGGATAGATACTCACTCTATATATATGAAATGTGGAAAATACGCGCCAAGTAGCAACAAGTGTTGCAGAACTCTCGTTGATTTTGAAGTGGTCCTCCGCTCTCCACTTCTTGGAGCGCAATTCCTTATATACAACCCAATTAAATGTAAAAGTGTGCAGAAACCGGAGGGAGAAAAGCGAAGGGACAGAGAATAATTACGAGAATAAATAAAACGGAACACGAACGTTAAAGGCCATCCGTTATCGCCGGACCGGGGGCTTGATTAAACCGAAGCGGTCCCCGAGACGGAGAGTGGTACCACCCTTCCTTCCATCCTCCATCTTCCATCCGACCAACCCACATCCCCCCACATCAGATACTCTCTGTTCGGCGGCTGCACGGCATTTCCTGCAGTAAATCAATTTTTAATTCATTTTGGGTGGTTTCGATAAGTTAACGATTTCCAGATGATTGCCCTTTGTGTGAACGCCAGCTCGGTTTATCTGCTGGCCATTTATTATTCCCCGACGCACTTTTCAAACAAACGCGACTGTAATGAAGTCCTGATACGTCGCAGGGAATATTAAACGATCTTCCACATCCCGCCGTGATGCGGATTAATGATGATTCCGAGTCGTCCCGAGATGTGATATATTTCGGGATGGAGTGAACAAATTGTTTTAAGTGCCCGAGAGCGTCGAAGGTAATTGCGATATCCGAAATTGCATATAAAATAAGTGCCATTAACCGGTTAATGGGGTAGAGCCATGTGTGTGTGCGTGGCGCTCGTTAACATAGCGGGAATGAGTTATGAAGCCGTCGGTGGTATGCTATAGTTTGCAGTGGAATAACGAAAAACGAAGTAAAAAAGTAACAGGGAAGAACTTTAAAGGAAACATCGCGTAGTGAACATTGCGTATAGCATAAATTGCGTGACCGAACGGGCGGCGTTAAATTAAGTACATAGCGTAATCCCCGCGGAGAGGAAAACACTGCAAAACGAAGACTTCCGCTAGTGTGGTACGCTTTAGAGTTCTGTATTAATTATGAACATCATCTAGGTCATTAAATTTTCTTACTAGACACGATTATAAAATATGTTTCCGGAAAGAATGTCGTCATTAACCTAAGCACGTCCTTACCAAGTGCCAGATAATTTATTTATTGGTATTTATTATCAACATTCTACATTTGCTAGCTATTTCACATTATTCCTTTTAAGCCTATACTTTATTATACCATGCTTGATTTTCAAGGTACAATTCCATATAATAGTCATTTATACAATATAAGGTATAGAAACTTATAAAATTCGTTTATTTTTTTACTATGTTTATATAATTTAATACATATTTTAGTAATCCATATGTAAATTATTCATTTTTCCAAGTAAAATTAAATGTAATTTAACATTTAAATATAATTATACATTTAAGTTAATTAAAAACTGAATTTAATGAAAAATAATTCGAATGATCATTTCCCGTAGACATACATTTATTTATTTAAAAATGAGATATACAACAATATTGGATTCCAAAAACAAAATAATATCTACAAGGAAATTTAATCCAAAATATCTCAGTGTCCCATATGTGAAATAGTTAAGAAAACAACATTAATTATGATTGAAATAAATTCAACAGAGATATGATCGTTGTAGTAAGTTTATATTTTCAATGATTAATGAATGTATACTTTACTTAAGAAATGTAATTATATGTAGCCAAATAAAAGGGCAGAAAGACCTAGGTTTATTTTTTGTAATTGTTGTCGTAGCAAAGGGTTATTTTTTGTTTGTCTTTTTGCAATGATATTTGCAATCTATCCAAATCGGACATTCAGCAAATGACCACGTCGTTGCAGATACTTGTTCGGAACCATTGCCCATTGACAACTAATTCATTTTGATTGCTGCAAATATTTGGAAGTACCAGGGTTTGAACCCGGGACCCCAAATTTTGCGGACGGCGACTCAAGCCATTCAGCTATGAGTAGTCTATTATTATTAATAAGAATAACATTAAATAAAACTCTATATAATACTAATAAAGAAAATAACAATAAAATACAATGTTATTGCTGGAAAGGGATATATACTATACGTCTATCTACTCTGTAGTTATTATTAAAATAAAAAGGACGAAAATAAATAAAATGATGATTATATGAAGTAAAATGGTATTTACAACTGAATTAGATTTATTAAATTTATATTATCTATTTTACTTGTATTAAAATTAATTTATTTCATAGAAAAAGTTATACAAGTAACTAGAATAATTAAAATATTGTTTATATGAAACTCTATATTTTAAGAATTAATTAATTTAAAAGTTTCTAAAATGAATTGAGATGAATAAAATGCCAATACAATCTCTGAAATGGATCGTTTCGTTCGATTGCGGTAAATCCCTTGCTGAAATTTATAGGCGTATCGATTAGAGTCAATCTGGCTGCGTATCTCGGCAGCTGGAAAATTTAAATTTAAAATTTTCTTCTGAATTATAATAATCTTTTGTTCACCTTGAAAATTCCATAACATTTCCGTAATTTCGTCGGCACCGTGAGCATCGCTTTCAGTCGATATCATAAGAATTCATTAATAAGTAAGGTCGCTCTCCTAATCGATATCATTTCGTTGCGGAACGTTGTGTACTAACCGCAGCCGTTGGTAATAAGATTGAGGAGGGTGGAGGAAGCGAAAAACACGAAGAAACAGGAAATTTAATTAGGGTTGTTGAGGCACGCGTTCCCGTTTTCTCGCCACGGTCCACGAGTAAAAAATATACACAATATAATTTCCGTCAACGGCCCGAGGCAAACTATATTTCAGCAGGAAATTAAATGGATACGAAAAATAGGTGTTTGTATTTAGTGAGTAATGTAATGCAATCAGTGTTGCATTCCACGAATTTATATAATCTTTATAAATTAATATTCGTTTACATATTTAGATATATTAAATTATTTGTTATAACTTATAATTTGTTACAAATATCACTTGATAAGAATACGTTTTATCAATGAGAAATAAAATAATAGAATTATAAATGGTTCAGTAGTAAAATTTAATATCAGATTATTATTTCATATTGGAAATTCTTTGCTTTAGAATTTATCTTAATTGATTTATAATTAATGTTAAAACTAGAAACGTTTCTAAATGAAATAAACAAATGAATATACAGGAAACTGATATATAATTAAGTTTAAATTAAAATATGATCATTAATTTCGAAAATAAATAACAGATGCACTGTATGTAAAATGCAATTGATTATGCTTTGTGTAAGGTGTGAATCTATTTATTATTTCAATTTACACATACTTATTGTAATATTCCGTGCTAATCTTTCACGTAAATAATAGAATTCTACGAATAATTAGATATACGACAAGTAGCTATATATGGGACAACACAGGAATTATTCAATAGGTCAGAAGACAGGGTGCGCCTGATGTAACGTTCGAATTCTCATCTAACAGGTATAAGGAAAACCAACGTGCGGTGGGCCTTCCAGGAACAATGTGAAAGGATCATCTTGGACCAATAAAGTGTTGGTGGTTTCTTCGTTACATAGACCAAACTGTTTGTATATCATTATTGGTACCGAACACACCACATACAACAAATACGCTCACGTTTATATATATATATATATACATACGTATTGCGAGAGGGCATAATGTTGGCCTGCGTGTGTCAGCCGGCCGATCCTACGGCTTTCCGCAGAAGCCCCATCCCTCTCGGAGCCCCCCCTTTGAAGTTAAGCAATAAGGGTACCAGGGGTAACGGCAGTGCCGTCACCCCAAAGCCAGGCAGAATCTATCGGATACCTGTCGTAATCACAACAGAACCGAAGAACTCGGCACACCTGACTCAGAGCGCAGTCGGTGCAGTCGTTCCCAAAGGCAAACCATCCGACGGTCCTCCGATTTCGGATATGAAAATCAAAGCTAGAAAAGTGAAAAACAGTGATGACATGTGCGTGAGTGGACAATTACAACAGCAAGCTACGCAGTCGACCAGTGAACGAAAATTGGATATAACCTCATCCTCTGCTGCTGCCGCTGTCGTTGACTGTTTGCAAAAGGTAATTTTCCCAAGAATTTTCTACCTGCATAAAACTGTTAGATAGAAACTGGAGACCCGCCAGGTGCATCACAAATGCATTCCACTGGCTCCCATTGGTCCATGGAAATAACAAATAAACGCATTTCAAACATTTACTCACGCAGAAAATAATAATAACGAAAAGAAGGAAACAGCATTATTGCAATAACGTGCTGCAATATTGAATTAATCAAACAGGAAATTGCATTTTTATATACGCAATTTTCAATTGTTGAATATCACAAATTCCTAATCAATTATTTTTTCAATGTCTATTTATTTAATAAATATAACTATGTATTAATTACAACATTCACATAAACATATAAAAACATACCATTTATTTCTAATTTGAGTAATTTATTGACAAAATCTAGTTAAATGTATAAGAAATTTTCTATATTAAATAATAGTTTTTATATATCTGTAATTTAAGTAAAATTATTAACATTTTCCTTTTTGACAATAAAATTCGTTTAACTACAAAAACATAATTATTAAAAAAATATGTAGTAACGAATAAACCTATTAATTTATATTTAAAAACTTTATAGTAAATTTGAAAAGGATATTAAATATCCAAAATTTACATTTACACGATCATAACAATATTTTACGTAAAAGAAAATATGAATGTGAGAATACTAAAACGATAAATTGAAAAACAAGAAATTTGGCCGTTTTACGACTGTTTTACGGCCCCGGAGTTTTAGTTAATTTTTTAAATACTTAAGTCTCATTCCATTTTGAACTTTTTTTTTTATTCAGATTGCTTACAATTATGCCATGAAACAAAAATAAATGGGAGAAAATTATATGGAGATTGATGCTATTAAAATTCATTCAGTAAATTTATTATTAACGTAAAAGTGTCAAGGATGTAAAGGGGTCAATGGTTAACACTTATTTATTTTTAATACATAAATCATATGTTTCATTACAAATTATACGCGTATTTCAGTTATATTTATTTTTAATATTTTTAAATCAAAATTATTATAAATATTATTATTAACAAAAATAGGATAATTATACAATAATAATGAAAAAACTAGGGATATTGAAAGCTATTTTAGTACAATATGAAAACATTTCTAACTAATTAAAATTGTATTGAAAATTTAAAAAAAATGATGAAGTTTTTAATATTTCCATTTTTATGAAACATAAAAAAAGTATTGTTAAGTTTCGAATAAATTGCACTAGATATTAATAAAAAGCATTAATCAAGTGAATACATTTATTTAAGACTACTGAAATGAATTTCAATGTTGTAAAAAAGATTAGATAAGATTTTAGTTATTTGGATTTTGCAGCTTGAATACCTGTTCACAGTTGCACAGGATATACATATTTTTTTATATATCTTTATTTGCACTGACAGTTTAAATATTTGAAGGCGACACGTTTGAACAATGAAAATTACTTAATTAAGTTTATATGCGGCAAACAGACATTGTTGGAGTGTGACATAGGTACGGAGGGTGGAACTGGCTCAAGTGCGAACTCAAGATCTCCACCTAGATTAAACATCGTGTGTAGTTGAGTAGGTTGTGTACAGCGAGCAGACCGGGCGTGGATATTAAATAAACAGTGCTATTTCCGTTTGTCATTCATTGAGTAAACGTGGAGGAAATCCAATATCCATCCACATATCATGTAGGCTGGAAGGCGTAGGGGCGGAGTGGAGTGTCAGGAGAGGAGTCCCGATAACTGGCCGGATCTGCATGCAATATATTCGCATAAACGCACCCACGCACCCTCGCATACCTAACTCCCTTTCACCCCCCAGACAGAACAAATCGCATTACACCGGCAAGGCTGAAAGGACCAAAAGTCTAATATCGCATAAATGCATACCCTTCTTAGGCCCAGCACTCGAATTCCCGCTATTGCCTTATATTCCTCACAAGAAATGATGAAAGAAAAGCGTTAATAAAAAGCCCTGCTCGAATGTTATGTGATTGATGACATTAACTGACTTGCCCAGTTGACGGACCAATAAATTCCATATCGCACTCGCCGTTCATTTGACACGTCTAATTAATTACGCTTTATTAATTACCCATGTTACCATAAACAGATGGAATTTGCGGATTAATTACGACGATATGATTAAATTATACGGACCATACAAAAATTTAAAGCTGCCTTCTGTAGTGGAAACTCTGAAATTAATGAAGGAAATATTTTCATCGTCACTTCCACTTTCCACGAAAACACCTTGCGAATTCGAAATCCCCCGTAATTGCATCAAGCAGGGTAAATAAATATTTATGCTCCGCAAAGTTAATTCAGGGCTTTCAGAGACTCCCAATTCTATCTTTCTGCAAGGATTGATCCAATGTCCCGCCTGGTTTCATCCGCATCATAGTATCCCGGAAGATCTTGCTTTTCCAAGAGTTGTTGTTTTTTTATTTATACTCTCCCATATCCACTCTCTCTCTTTTTCCAGTGTTTTTATTTCGCTTCCTGCATTTTTCTTCTCATTCGGTCATACACAAGCATGTACGTGTATGTATTTTTGCGGGTGTATTTACTCAGTGAAATACGTTCGGCTCATCAAATTCGGTATTGCGCAATGCCCCAGAAATAGCACAAACATACACCGGGGAGGTTTTCCGCCTCGCGTTTTCCTAATCCTAATCCATTCGTTCGCTGCATTTTTCAATTTCCATTCGGGAACACACAAACACATACATTCTGCTTGACGCGGATAAAAGCATCAGACAACTTAAATTAATGAAATTTTTGTGTTTCATGTGTGCGTGGTTCAATGTGGAACAAAGTATGAAAATAATCTCGGCGAAAGGAAAAAAATATGAAATGGAGAAGCAAATCCCATGGAATACGATTATAATAACGAATACATTGAACTGGGGATTATGAATCGGGGGAATCTTCTTAATTAGAAGAGCGAAGGTTAATTAAATGTAATTATTTGAGCCACTTAAGCTTCATTTTAATGAAGGATTCTGGTGAAAGTGATTTTTTCTTAGTATTTGTACGGTCGCTGCAGCGGCCACCGGTGATGTTTGTATTGTTCCAGTTTCTCGATTGTTATCTCTAATCTGGGCCTTTTCTGTCGGCGCTTTTCCCACAGAACGTACGAGCATGTGCACTATTCAAAATGCCCATACGGTGCAGTTGAAAAGGAGCCCCCACATGACTGAAGGGCATAACGGCCGAAAAAAATGTCATAAGGGGTCATAAATTACGTGGCCCTAAACAGGAAGCGGCGGACAATAGAGCACCGGTCCTTGCGTGACGTGAAAACGTAAAAAGGGCACAGTCATCCACCTACACCGATAGTGGAACTATTATTGTAGGGAGATATTATTTTATCGACCTTCACGCTATTTTTCCTCGCAAAGTTATCGGTTATACAAGAATTAACAATACTAGTAAACAACTAGGTAAGAAAATCCTAATGTTGTACCACATCTTTTTGCATTGTCCTTTCAATATTTAACAGCATATTATTAATTCCGGAAGACAGCGTGTCCATTTTCTGTCTGTTTCATTCCCAGACCTGTTTTACTCCCATTTTATGTATCGAATAATCCTCTCTGACTAATGACCAATGACTGCGCTGCAAGTGAATTCGCCCTAAGCGGATTACCTTTTAATTCTGCAGAATGGAAGAGTGCTTTTAATACGCCAAAATGTTTATCCCGTCAAATTACTTATGTCAATGCATTTTGCTAAAAAATATCTGTACCAGAATTTTACAAAATCCATCAGAAGAAGTTAAAGAGATTATATAAGCAGATAATGTTGCTATCCTTGCAGAGGAATATAATTAATTTAAGAAGATTAAAACAATAATTTCAGATATTATACAAAAAAAAATACGAACGGAAAGATATGTTATTTATTAATAGCTTTATTAACGATCCACTATTTATTTATATATTTATATAAATGGGAATATGTTATGCTTGTTGCTGCTGTCATGTAATAGATTGATAGTGCGAGTCCTGGCATTGAGATGGATTTGGGCTTTATTGGGCCGTGCCTGAATGAGGGGAAGGATTACGCCATAAATAACTTATTAAACCATTTGAAACGTCAAAATATACTTTATGTATAATTTAATGGGCTATATACGATTTGTCACTGCGTTAAATATAGTACAGTTTAATGAGCAATAACCTTGTACCTGCATCAAATATTATTTTATGAATAAATAATAGTATTTAGATTTATTGTAATAGTTGTACATAATTGTTATAAAAATGTTACAAAACTAAAATATATTCATACAATAATAATAATGAAACAATATAAACAATTTGCTGTAGACATTATGAATTAAAATGATAATAAAATTAATTATAATAACGAAATATATATTTTTTACTTTATTTTTAGAAGTTTTATTTAGAAAAATAATTATTTCTGTTTATAAATAAATTACGTATAAATCATTGTAATAATTTACGAGAAATATTTTAATCTTATATACGGTTATAATTATATTTGAAGATGTTAGAAGATAATGAAATTTATAGCATCCATCTTATAACAGAAAAGTCTTATGCCTGGCGCATCCACCAATAATCAAGATCCTAACAAAGTTCGGATTCAATCAACTAGAATTTTAATGATGCACTTTACAAAGTGATGAAAATAAATTTAAAAAATATCTCCATTTTCACGATTATCCTCATTTCACAATATTAAAACACTTTTCATATTACGTTAATTTGAATATGAATATTAATCTAATAATAATAATAACGACTACTATAAAACAATATAATGCTATTGCTGTTAAAGCTTCTGACCTAATTAATTAAATATTTAATGATAGTGTTAAATCTTCGTAATTAAAAATAGCATTTGAAAAGGAAAAAAAAACCTTTGTGGCATGGGATTTTAGGTAACGAAATATTTAATAATATATGAATACGAAAGCGTTATTGCTAATTTCCTTGGAGGATAATGTAAACGGGGCCGAATTAGAATAGTAATGAAAACTTGTTTCCAGCTAAATGTCCGCGTTAGTGGAATTTCCCGGCCTTCGGTGAGCCTGGGAAAATCCGATCCGTGCTCCGGCGCCATAAAAAATGTAATTTTATTCGCGAAGTTAAGGGTTAATGTCGTGAAATTATGAATTTATGCGGTGGCGTGTGTCAGGGTCGTCCTTGAACCATTACGGCAATTTCCCTCACGATATTATTAATAAATACACCATCATCATACAACGCATACTAAAGAAAGTCTGACTATCAATCTCACTAAGTTCTAAGCTCACTATAGCCAATACGGTAATTTACATACACATTTAATAAGAGATTATACCTTTAGAGGTCAGATCAATGAAATATGTAACAATCTAGAAACTATCAAATTATTTTATTCATAAAAACTCATCTATTTTTGGAAAACATTGATTTCATTATTGCTATGCAAATTGTATGTATACTTGTGTATTTTAACAATCTTTTTAGAAATGATTCAACTGTATATTTAGTGCGATTAAACTTTGATTGAATAGTCCATGGATGTACTTCATGCGTGATTAACCGGTGTTTACACCGAGAGTTCAATATTAAATGTCTGCGACGACTGACTGAAAATACATTGAAGCAAATCCGTCGACGTTCATGGTAGAAACAACAAGAGCAGAGCTCGCCCTCCGCATATCTTCGCTCTGGGAATTATTCTGCGCTCGGATGATGGAGTGCATCAACAACAATGATATATTACTTTATTCAAAATAATTCAACTATGCTTCCCATTACAATGAGTAAATTTCGGTTTGACGTAGTCGCTCCAATTACTTTTGTCGAACACATACATAACTCATGAGAAACAAACATTATTTGTAGGATTAATTTAAATAAATATAAACGGTTTTAATTTTTAATTATTTTTTTAATGGTTGTAGTTCTGCACGTGCCTTCACTATCTTTTGTTTTGTGGTTGAATTCGAACCAGCACCATTTTACAACAGATTTTTGTGAAGCAGGGACTTTTAACCACACGGCCAAGAATTGCCCTCTTTTAATTTTTATTGTTTGTTTAATTTGTTAATCATTTCATTAAAATTATGTTTTTGGTTCTAACAAAAATGTGCAATTCAATAAGTATTAAATTAGAGTTCTATTGACATTTTAATATAATTGTAGGTCTTCATAGCAGAGTTTTTCATTGGATTATTGTCGCGTTTGAAGGTTGGATTCAATTTCTATTTAATTGAAGGTCACATGAAAATGACCGCGTCGAGCGAGCATTAAAATGAAACATAGCGTCAATTACGGAAGCCGTGTGATTTATGGATTAGCAGCAGTATGTTTTGAGTATATGCATATTAAAAAAAATCCGTTTGATAGGTGGATTTTCGGACGTTTGGAAACTTGATTTCAACATGAGTTTACGATGAAAATCCATTACGGTTCCATTGACTGTTAACCGAAAATCGACGTGGTGTTAATTAACGGTTCTGGACGTACGGGTTTCGGGGGAAGGTTTCAAATTTTCGGCAGCAATGTCATTTCATGCTCCATTTAATTTAAACTTCGGAAGGCGGCAATCCACTGACCGTAGCTGCGGGAATTTGCAGCCCGTTGCGGAGGCGGAACTTTCCTGCGAAAATGGGAAACTATTTTTCATATCGGCTCGAATGGTGAAATAGGAAATAAACATGTTTTCGTTGCTTTATGTTGCAGTTACCCGACGGTGTGCAGTTGACATTGAGTGAGCTGCGCGATATGGCATGCAGACAGCAGGCACAGATCGAGTCGCAGCACCAGCTGTTGGCTGCCAAGGAACAGAGGTTGAGGTACCTTAAGGAACAGGAGGCGAGGCAGCAGAGGGTGGCGGCCGAGAACGAGAGGTTACGGCGGCTTCGGGAAAGAGTCGATGCTCAGGAGCTGAAGCTCAGAAAATTGAGGGCCATCCGGGGACAAGTGGACCACCAAAAGCAGAATAACATCTCGCTTAGTAAGTTTGACCCTAATTACCGAATCCAATTCGCCCTCTTGGAATCCTTCGAATGGCACATGTATAGTACGCGCACTCCCACTCATTACACAGTTTCGCTCTTAATTAATGCAATCACACTAATCGCACCGCATATATAATCTATTGCTTCATTTAGGTTCGTCCTCAAAGCTTACACTAATCATAAACACAGCATTAGCTGTTAAATACATACGGTTCAATTGATACATTTGTAGAATACTAGAAAGTTTTCAATATTTTTGGTAATTTGTACTAAAAACCACTTATTACTACTTCTATTACCACCGCTGTAAAGGGCTGTTGATTATAGATCTTTCTGGACCATAGGTCTATTTCATAATATGTTAAAATTCTCGCTTTATTTAAGTTTTAGAAGTTAGATTTATATGTACCAAGTACACTTCATTCATGTTTTTATACTTTTCTTCATAGAATCTATATAAAAATTAATTATTAATTAGTAATACAGATTTTCAATAAAATAATCAACTCGTATATAAAGTTATTTGAAGTCGAAATCGAATTAATGAAAAAGCCGAGCTATAAACGAAATGGAAGAAATAGCTTCATAAAAGCGCGTCGTCCCCGTTTGAATAGGGCGGTTAATAAGGAAAATTGTTTGGGGTGTAATTATACTGCGGGAGGAGGGCGGCAACTTTTCCATTAGTTTGTTGAAACTTTCGCGAGATTCAAAATTCCTGTTATCGATTTCGGCCATTTCCTGCAACCGTCTCATTCTCTTATGTTTTCTTTTTTTTTCTTCTCCACCTTCTGCAGCCAGTGACCTTGATTCGATTCGAGCCCTGTTCAATGAAAAGGAAAAGGAATTATCGTTGGCTGTGGCCAAAGTGGATGAGTTGACTAAGCAATTGGAGGAGCTGCGCCGGGGAAGATCGAACCGGGATCAACCGCCAGCCTCGGCCCTGGAGTTGGATAAACTGAGGAGGGAACTTATGGTAAGCAGGACCACATAAATTTCTATATAATATAATATTCACATCTTGCACCCACATATATTATACTTTTTTACGCGTAAGAGGGAAAGGGGAAATAAGTAAGCACATCAATCTTCGTTACGAAAGTTGATTTAAAAATATGATTTTCTCAATTTTTTGCACTTACATTTAATAATAATAGCATTTATTTTAACAACAAATGTAAGAAAAATATAAACTGATCATAATTTAAATATAAAAAAATATATAATGCTATTGCTGCAAAGTGCAATAGACCATAGGACTTTTTGCCCTATTATTTTTGTTTTACCATAATATTTCAGATGCAAATAGTTTTAAACTTATGGTATACATTAAAAAATGATGGCAATGCGATTTTAGGTTCATAAATATATAAAATTATAAAAACAATGAATTATATTATGCATACGAAGATAATAAATGAAATGATCTAAGATTTATACATTAGTTTATAATAATATTTAGAAAAGTTAGAAAAGGTTTTTTTAGTTTACGTATATTATATTAGATTGTTTATTGTTCTTTCAAAACATATATGTATACAACTTCTTAGTAATTAACAAATGAGATTTTCTATTCCATTTATATTACATAAGTTATATGGGAGCATACTCAGTAAAAGTGCTTCTCTCTACCTTTTTCCTCTAATTAAACAACTAATATATACATTAATTAGTATTGCCACCCATTAAATTATACATTACTGTTTCAAAGTTTCCCCTTGCTGATTTTCATTTTATTGTGAATAATAAGTTCCCACTCTGGGTATGAAAAGGCAATAAATCCAATCTTTAGTCTTTTTACTCACACCAAAAATGCTGTGAGTGTATGCCTCTTTTTTTCCCCGTTGTATCCATGCCATTTGAATTCCACGCAGCCAATTTAATTCGCACACTTTTTGCGCCCTCGCATTCGCCATTTATCATTCCCTCTCGCTCTGTTCACGCGATAATGTTTATACTTTCATATACAGAATAGCCGCAAGGCAAGGCAAGGGAGTGAAGTACAGTGTGTATATGTTCCATTAGTTTTTGTCGCAATTTTTACGTTTTTTTTTTTCTGTTACATTACTGGTTTCGTTGCTTTTTGTGTAAAGCATTTTATTTATTGTAGCGGAAACGCGCGTGGTCATTTCCATGTATGAATTTTCACCCCTAAATAGTTAATAAAAGTTAGTATAGAGATATGGGGGTTATACATGTAAGTAGAATGATGGTTTCCGAAAACATGTGATTCAAAGTCATACTGCAATTTAAATATTGAAATAGAAAAGAAGGAAGGGTAATTGTTTTGAAAACAAATTTATATTATAACTTGTTTACATAATTTTGTAAATAAAATTTCATTGCTTCCATCGTATCAACTTGCATAAACTTCGAAAACACAAATATGGATGTATGTTCGTAATTACTATGTTAACTATAACTAATAGATACTTATTTATTGTAGTATCGAAACAAGTTGAACGAGCAGCAGAATCATCGTCTAAACCAGCAACGTGAGGCTTTGACGGCACGACAGGAGGAGATGAGTGCTATTGACAAAAGGATATCAGAGCTTCAAGAACGTTTACATAGGAAGAGGCTTCTTAATCAGCAACTTGCCAATCAAATTAGCGCGGCGTCACATAAAGCGACCTTTCACCAGTACGTTAGGTAAGTTATAAAATAATTTAAACTGGAATTCGATATACAATTTTGTATTTAATTAACAGATTACCTGGTTCAACTGACCAGAATAATCAGGGATACACGAGGAAACCGCAACCGTGCAACAACCATCCTACGAACGGATTGTCGCGCAGCAATATTGCTGCCGTTGAACCCTATAATCACGTTCCTCTGAGCGCAGGACAACCCGTCCGGCATGGACCATTACAAGAGGTAAGCAACTCTCCGAAATTAATTTCAAAGAGCAGGTGTGCTCTCATATACCATGTGTTCATTTAATTTTTACTTCCAGAACACTACATATCATCCAGTGTATCAACAGAATCATCATATCAAAAGCGACTCTGAACCCAAACAGGAAACCGAGAAGATTGCCAATTACGGGGGCCAAGATGCCGATCTCCTGAAAGATTTCAATGTTTCGAAATCGGATCCTAAATATCAAACCTTGCCATACAATACCAAGTTCACGGTGAATCTGGTGCCCAACAAAAAACTAGACGGACAAGATCATGATGTCCTGAAGGAAAGTGACTCTCACAATGGGAATATCATCCAATCGCAAATGGTCCACAGTGCGCCGCTGAACCTACTCAATAAAAATATTGCCACGCCGCTGAATCAAAGTGATTTGATTAATAAAAGAAATGATAAGGAGAATGATGAGCGTAGGCATTTCACGCAAAACGGGAACAAAATGCACGACAACAACAACATGGTTAACAACAACACAACGATGTATCAGGTTTGTCTATTGAAGTTATTAATTGGTAATCGAGTCTCATGTTCTTGTATTGTTTGCCTTTCAGAAACCTATAAGCAGCGTCGCTCCAACATCTGTACATCATACAGGAAAGTTGTCCAACATTTATCAAACATCATCAATTAAGGTGCAGCCAGTCGAGCCCCAAACAATTTTGAGTACAACAAAGCAAACCCCATTGAATTCACCCCACATACCTTTATCCCCGCCTCAATCGACAAGCACGCCTGTTGCTACACCCGATAATTCATCCTCTGATAAAACGCCGAAACCGGCATTGCCGCCGAAGCCTGCGATCAAGCCACCTCCAAGACAAACGCAGCAGCTCTTCGAGGATAACCAAGTGCCGCCACCCTTGCCACTAACAGAGCCACCTGAAGAAAAGCCTTCGGCTACGCTGAGTCTTGCGTTAAGCAAACTGCAAGGTAACTTTTCTCAAATGACTATTAACACAAACCAAAAAGGGACACCGCAAGGATCACCAGCGACCAATTCCCCTGTCCAGCAACACTCTCCAGCCACGAGTTCACCCGTTCTGCAGCACTCTCCACAACTACCCTTGAGTAACAGTAGTAGTAGTAGTGCAAATGATAACATGCCAATCATTAAAGCGAAACCGCTTACGATTAAAAAGCAAATGCTCAGTGAACAGCCTAAACTAAGAACACTCACTTCTTACTCCCGACTGAACGGCTTAACAACGACTAACCGTAGGATAGAAATGCCATCGGTTATTAATTTTCCAGAACCAGAGCCGAAAGCTGCAGACGAAACGGATAAAATGGAGAGCAATGAAAACAAGGACGGAAGCGTCGTGGTGAGGCGCTGTAAAAAAGGCAATTTGAAGCAAGACGGCAAAGCGAACTTGTCAAGGCGGGTTAGTTTTGACCCATTAGCTCTGCTCCTGGACGCAAGCTTAGAAGGCGAATTGGAGTTGGTTAAGAAGACAGCTACGCAGGTTGCAAATCCTTCGGCGGCTAACGATGAAGGAATCACTGCCTTACATAACGCAATTTGCGCTGGGCATCTGGAAATCGTTAAATTCCTGGTGGAATTTGGCTGTGACGTAAATGCTCAAGACAGTGATGGATGGACACCGCTACATTGCGCGGCAAGTTGCAATAACGTTGCAATGGTTCGCTTTTTGGTGGAACACGGTGCTTGCATATTTGCAACTACTTTGAGTGACCACGAGACGGCCGCTGAAAAGTGCGAAGAGGATGAAGAGGGATTCGACGGATGTTCAGAATATTTGTACAGTAAGAAGCTGACAACCTCCATTTGTTATTATATACATTCACGTTTGTTTTCCCTTTTCTTTTTGTAGGTGTACAAGAGAAATTAGGAATTCTCTCTGGTGGAGCAGTATTCTCTGTCTTTGATTACTCAGCTCAACAGCCTGATGAGCTCAGTTTCACGGCAGGACAACAATTGACAGTTTTACGAAAAGGAGATGAGAGTGAAAGGGAATGGTGGTGGTCCAGACTTGGAGATAAAGAAGGTTATGTTCCTAGAAATTTACTAGGGGTGAGTTTTTACATATTTCTCGTAAAATTCAAAGTTACTTATATACGCTTTTTATCATTTCAGTTATATCCAAGAGTATCAAAGGTAGAAGATTAAAGGTCTTCGTGAAGCTAGTGTATAATGATATGAATTTTTAAGTACCTTTTTGCCTTTTTGCGAATACTTTAAAACAATTTAAGACGACGTTACATAACACCACCATCAGCATTTTTTAGTTGTTTTTGTCTACCTTTGCTCAATATTTTGCTATATTGTGTAGTCGAAAGGTTCACACTATTCCTATGTTTTTATATATGTTATAATATATTTTTTAATTAATTAATTTTCACGATTTATTATTTTCTTTTTGTTGTTAACATCTGTTTTTTAGATAACTTATATATTTACATTTATATGATTTATTATTATATTATTATTTTTGTCTTATTTGTTGTACTCTTAATTGCTTTTGAAGTAATGAGCATTTCTTAATATATTTTTTTTAAATTTGTAAATATATAAATATGAAGATACAAAAATGAATGAACAGAATTATTTACAATAAATATATTGATTTAAAGTTTCTTTTTGTGAATGACGAGAATGTATAAAGATCGAGGGTTTTTCTATGAGTTTATTTAAAAGTAATAAATATATGTTAAACTACTTTTGTAAAATTTTAATATATTTATATATTAAACTTTTTAAATAAAAAAAAAATACAAACCCTGAACTTTATTCATTCATTTCTCTTTTTTATATTCCCAGTTTCATTTAATCGCATTATTCCGCTATTGTCGTATATACATATATAAATTATAGTAGGAAGTAAAATTATATTGTATAATAAATATATTATATATATATGTAAATGATAAAACATATAATATAATGAAGAAATTAAAATTCGCTATTGAAACTATATTTCTATAGTTACAAACTATTTCATGTTTAATAAAAATTATATGAAAAAAAACAACGATATAAAATATTAACGTTGAGAAAACTTAGAACTAACTGCCAACATATTTATGGGTATCAGCACCAAAGAGATACCAAGAGATTTTTTGGTATATAAAATGCCCTACACAGCAACAAAACTTGTAAGATAATATGGTAATATTTCAGGTTAGTATGATTATTCAATAGTAATCTCTAGATTTAATTAATAATTATTATATTTATTGCAACAGTCACAGAATAATTAAAAAATCAATCGTTATACCTTGGTATTCATGGTTTTTGTACATATCTAAGTTCAATTAGAACAACAACAACAACAACATAAAAATAAATACGAGATATTATAGTAAGAAATAGTTAATTATGATATATTAGTTTGTTATTAAAAAAAGGAACATATTTAAATAATGAATAATAATAATATTTATTATAACAACTACAAAAAATACAAACTTAATACAATAGTAACAAATAAAGACAAATAAAACATAAAATAATTATGATGCAATTGCTGCATAGGGCTATAAACCTTCTTTCCTTATTCTTTCTGCACTTAATTAATATGAGCGAAAATTAAAACTTGAAAAATATTGATACATTAATGAAAGTAAATATTGTAATAGTAATTAATTAGATTACAAATTAGTCTAGATAATGGAAATTTCAATTTCTTTGCCTATTGAGAGCAAATAAATTAGTAAGAAATAATATTTAATGTTATAGTGAAACTTCAATGGAAAGTAAGATTACTTTGCATGAAACAATTATTTTTTATCTGGTTAACTTTCGTTTTTTTTACTTCTTGACGTATGATTGAAACTAATATACTTTCAACAATAATAATTAGTATTTAAATTTATAAGAATTGGACCATATCTTATGAATACAATACATTAAATGTATGTTTTGTATTAATATATTCTAATTACCAAAGAAGTAGAAATTAGTAAATAATAAAATTGTTTGAATATATTTTTTGTCTACTTATTGTTGCAATAAATATAATAATTATTTTCTTAAATATTATTATCTGAAAAAAAAATAAAGATTGGTGTGAAAGTACATAAAATCAAAATTGTCGTTAAAAACTTTAGTCATAATTTAGGATATTTTATATTCTGAAATATATCAAAGTTATGAAATAAATAAATATTTATAATATTAGGACATTTCGATTAATGCATGGGTCTCTTAAGACAAATTAAGAAATATGTCATGTAACTTATTGCAATACTTCCACTTTCTCTGAATATCTTCATTAACTATATAAAAAAGTAAATTTAATATTATTTAATAAATAAATACATTATTTGTCAATATTTATTGTCACATTATTACAAAAGTACTCTCAGTCGCATTTTTTACAACCTTCATTTAACATGTTATGTAAGGTTGACAATAAAATTGCTATTATTAAAATCATTTTAAAATAAATTTAAAGAAAGTAATAATTTTAACAAAATATTTGATATTGTTAAATTTGAGCAATAATTATGACTTAAAATGTATAGATTCTTATTTATTAGAATTGTGATAATGACAAAAATTCGAATATTTTTTCAATAATGATACTTTGACAACGGAATGTAGATAATAATGTTAGGACATTGCGGTTTCGAAAAATGTGTGTTTCTAATAAGAAAAAATGGGTTGTTGCATGTATATTATTGCAAAACGTTTTCTACTGCGAAGATTTACTCTCCAGATATGCGGTAGATAGAAAAATGTCTAAAATTTATCTGCAACATCAACGATAATGTTGTAACAATCAACCCGATGATGAAACAAAGTTTTGCGTGTTCTTATTTTATCTGGTGCTATTAGAGTACAAAAAAAAACGAACATACTTAATTATTTCAGACATGTTATCATCAACATGAGAGACAAATTGTTGCTAAATATGTATTACGTCAATGCGCGTTTTTTTTTCTTATATATATAGTTTACAATCAGGAAGAAGCATTTGTGTGGTATGGGACTGCTGCATAAATACGGACGGATGTTCGTATGCATGGGTTAGTTGTGGTTTATGCGTGACACAGGTAACATTCGAAAATTTCATATGTGTTTATAAAAGTATTACACTCTGGTAGTTCCGAGCGAGTCGTGGCCGCGTCCGTTTCATTTATCGGTAAATCATTTACATTCCAGGCCCGATTCAATTCATGAACTATTCTAAGCCCACTGAAAAGTTTTTAGTTTTTATATGAATATTCGAGCTGTGACAACAGTTTACAACGGATCCGGAAGCTAAAGGAAAGAGTTTGTGTGTAAGGATAACGCTATGTACTATTATTCTCGTTGGTAAGTTTCTTTTGCATGCGAGAATATTTGCTCGCTAAATTAATTTTGTTAGAGGGAAATAGAAATTTTCTTTGGCTCTGATTTTATTAGAAACTCCGACAGTCTTATTTCAATTTGCCGATGTTATTTTCATTGAAGAAGTTACATACCACAATTTTGTTTTAGAATATAAATATTAATAATAATAACATTTATTTCAACAAAAACTACAAGAAAAATATAATAGTAATTAAGAAATACAAGAAATTAAAAATAAAATTTGCTATTATGCTATTGTTACAAAAGGTCTTTCTGCCTGAATATAAATATTATATTAATAATAATAACTAAAATTGATTTCATAAATAATAAAGTTTATTATATAATATTTGTTACTAAAAGAAAAATAGTAATGATTTTCTAAACAAGACCTGATATATACAAAATGTAACTTTTAAAAGATGTAAATCACCAAATTAAATGTATTTTTTGCTGGTTTCAAAGATTATGTTTTCACTAATAATAAAATATCAATAATAATATTCATTGTGAAAGTTATAGAAACAACATATTTTCAAACAATAATAACAATGATGAATTTAGAAAAAAAAACTGTAACTGTTATAAGATGATAAAAATAAAATATATACAATAAAGTAATTAAAATTATCGAATGTTACAAATATATTTTTGAATTAGATAAATAATGAATATTATGAAAGTAATAATTTTTTAAAAAATGTTTATTTTTTTTCTTATATAACATGTAAACGTAACATCAATTACACGGATAAACTTTGCACGATGACAAACAACGTATAATGAATCAATTTACGGAAGGCTTGTTTGCTGATCTTCATTACACTAATTACCATTAAAATGATTGCATTTGCAAATAAAGCAACATGCAAAGCAACATAGAATATACAGAATAATTATTGATATTAAAAAGCCATATATGATCATTAGATATTTAATTTCCCCGACTTTCTGCTGTTCACGGTCTGTATAACGTCGAAGAGTAATTAATCACAGAAAGAAAGAAGACCACTGAACAGCAGCAGCATTTTCGTTTCAATTTTCATATTCAATCAGCGAATCCAATTATATTCGTATTTTACTTTTAACTCTGATAAAACTTTCAATTGTTCCTGGACACACGCGGATTACGCAATTCGGATTTTGTTCTCGCTTCTTGTTGTTGTTGTTTGCAATACTTTTTTCTTTTGGTGGTCTTCTTATGCGAGAGAGAAGATACGGGAATGTATGTAGGCTGAACGCTGCAGCAGCATGGAGAGACAACTCGACCAACAGTTGTTGGAATCACTTCACTACTGGATTCCATCGAGTTGTTTTCTCCTTCGTTCCAAATAAAAATCAAATTGCTTACACAACTCATCACGCAACGCATTTTATCTATGCACATTAATCGCGTCCGCATACAGTTCCTGACCTAGGCGAAGCGAAATACAAGAGTGATAAATGATGCCTTGCAGCCAGATCATTTGCATACCAATTTAGGTGTACCGCGAAGGAAGAAACAAAAAAAAGTAACAGCAGCATGCCGCTCGACAAGTATTTCTTTTTTTATATAAATATATTCTACTCACGTAATAACTGCGAAAACTAACTGTACAAAAATATCGAAATTCGAAAAATTATTCGGGATAGTCCGCACCTCTAAATCTTCGTCTCTTTGCAGATGCTGGTCGCCGCGGCTCGATGACAATAGCCATTAATTGATTCGAGAGATGACATAAATGAAGTATTGTGTTTGGTGAAAGTAGTCGAGTCAGTGTTTGTGTGTGTGTTTTTAACATTGACAATGAAATTCGCAGCGCTGGAAGAACGGAGCTCGGAAAGCGTGTGCCGTCTGGTTTAATGAATTTAGATACCAAATGGATATGGGCAGGTTGTGTTGGGCCGTGGCCGTGTGTTTAGGACTATTGACAACGGGTATTAGGGCCATGGACGTGCTGGAACTTATTTTCGGGCCGAGATTAACGGAGCCCCAAGAAGCCGGTGCGGCTAGCCGCGATGGGAATGGGACGAGGAACATTCACTCCGAGGACCACGACTACATCAATGATGCCGTAAGTTGACCAAAGTGCAATGCATTATCTTAACCGCAACTTAATCATGACTATTATTTAATCAATGATTTAATTCACTGCTTTGAATTGTTATTAAGTCATTTGTGCCGACAACTACATTTCCCCAACGTAATAATTATCAAATAAATTAGTTAATTCACTGATAGTAATAATTGTTGCTTTCAGTTAATTATTTTTACTGACGAAAATATGTACAAAATGTACAATCAACCGTGTTTTTGTAGTAATTTGTCGAAGAACCTTATAAACGAATGGCAATTTCATTTACTTTTCTTATAATTGGAACAACAACTCGCATTAAAGTTCTATTTGAACTCACAGTTGAGACGTTGAATATATTTGAACTAATATAAAAAGTAGATTAGCACAGATTACTTTGAATATTAAATAAATACCGTTGATAGTGACTAGGTTTTATTAAGTTTAATATATATTATTTTCTCCTTTTAGAATCAGTAATACTATGAATCATAAAAATACATATAAAAAAAACCTTTATAAGATATTATTGAATCACATTATAACATTTGTTCAAATTCAATATACTTTTAACAATAATTTGAACTTTAGTTCAGTTTCTCTATTTTGAAATGCGGGTGGACAGTTATGATTCATTTCCATTTAATTATATCTCAATAATCTTAATAATTATATTGTCACATAGACGAATAAAACACCAAATAATTTTCATACAATAATATTAATAATGAAAGAAAAAAGACAAATTATTGCTCAGGGATATTTACTATCTATTACATTTAATGTTCTTATTTTGCTAATTTGCATTAAAACATAGATTTATTTGCTAACTGCTATAATAATATTTATTGTAAGAATCACAAACAACATATATTTATATAACAATAATAATAATTGAACAAAAATCTGTTACAAAGGCTTAATGACCGCAGTTTTTCCTTTCAAATAAAGCTAAAGGTAAATGTTTGCAGTAATTATAATTACAGTTTTAAATTCGTGTGGAAGTTGTCTCAATTTTATATTGAAAGACTTCATGAGAACTCTGTATAAACATATTTAACTGCATCTGCTCGTGCTTGCTCTTCAGGTTCGAAATAACGACCAACTTTCTTTTTGATTAATAGGTCAAAAACCCTATATATTTAGGTCAACGCAGATAGAAAAAAGCGCATTACCTCAGAATGTCATGGTATTAAATAAAGTACAATGTTCGTAATTCATAGAATGAATTAATACATACTTAGAGATTTAATTTATGAAATGCTTTATACTCATAATGATTTTATTTCTCGTCGATTAACTTTTAATGCAACGGGTAACTCGAATTTGTTACTTTTTTTTCCATACGATCATTTTTTTGTATATATTGGCCCAATCATGCTTCGGGCCGCAATTAAATCATATCAAGGCGCCAAGGAAGAGAAATGCTCAGCCAGTGTCGAGTCCTTGACCTTGTTTCACCTCATCATCTTCGTACGAGCATGTATAATAAATTCTCCAAATACACCCGCTCTCGCATTGTTCGTACCTCTAACTCTCCATTTTTATTCGTCATTGAATTCCATTTTGGAAATTTAAATTTCAGAGAATCCAATTAATTCTTTCTCCAATGTATTTTCATTTTTCTTATTCTCAAAATCCTCATCATCATCTGGCACGCGTGCATTCCTCAATCGAAATCCGGTATGTGCTCTGACCACAATGAAATACACATTTGTGTATTTAACACAGCTAGGGGAATAGAAGTGTGACAAATCATAAATGTTCTTCACTTTTAACTTTCACTCCCACAAAAGAAACATACCACCATTGACTTGATTACAATTCGGCTTTATAACAAAAAAATAATGATTCGACATGATGAATCATCCTATTTAATTCTAGAATTAAATTTCTAAAACTTTATCACCAAATTATATTTTCATTCTAATATAATAACCATATTAACATGGTAAATTAAATAAATAGTAATACAAAAAGATGATTAAAATATATTACTGACTATTGACCACAATACAATATATTATTACAAATAAACATTTAAATGTATATATTATTTACGGTTATTGGATTGCAACCAATTACAATTAAATCAGTTTCTTGCTTACCGCTTTTCCGTGAGGCGGAATGGCATTACATTTGCAGCTGACCACAGATGTACGTGCAGGACGAAAACCAATTACGTTTTTATCGGGTTCGTGCATTCGGAGGTAATATTGCTTTCGACAGCTTGTACTCCAGATAAAGGAACTGCTCCCAGAACGATTTTGCAAATCAATGCTTTTCTGCGCTTTTGTGTAACTTTAAATTTACTTTAAATAGCCATTCACATAGATGAAATACCGTATTTTGACGATAAAATGCACTCACGATAAAACAAAATCATAAGAAAATGTTTTACTATCAAAAGCAGGTCAATAAACATTTTTAACTGATTTTTTCCTTAGTATTATTATATAAATTTATTTTAAGTTTTATTTTTAAATTTAAGGCCTCGGTCGTTGGCCCTTTGGCCCAAAAAGATGTTTAAATTAAATAATATTGTTTTGTTACCAATTTCATTAATTAAAAAATAGTTACATAATTGCGAACAAATAAAATGTAAGTTTTAATATATTCCTATACTATATTAACAAAATATTAAGATTTAAAAAAAATATAAGTTGCAAATAAATATAATTATTTTCTTCCATTGTTATTTATTGAAAGTAATAAGTTTTGGAAGTGAAGTATTTATTAGAAAAAAAAACTGCATTGAATTAACTAATAGAAAATATTGTCGGTATAGCATACATACATTATTATGTGTGAAACAAAAAACTAAAGTAGAGAATAATAAGTATGTGTTTTGTCAAATAAGTAGTGTGGAATTACTTTCGCCAAGTGAATTTGGCCTTCCTTTATGTACAGCGGTTTAATTGTGTCAGGGAATAAATAAATTGAAGCGTGACCCGAACTTGCTGAAGAGCTGCGGATATGTAGAAGTGGAAAACACTTTTTTTGCGCCAAATTAGTGTGCGGCGGTAGTCAGGAAACGAGCATACAATGTGTGTATTTCGTACACTGCTGCACTCTCACAACACATAAATACATTAAATATACAGTTATGCCGAGTTCGTATTCTTCAGGATCTACGACCAATTATTTACACCTTGTACTGCGATCAACAATAACTCTCCGTCCGTCCATATGCTGCGACTAAGCTGTAATCCATTTCGATCATTATCTTTCATATCGGGCGATTGCTGCATCCAGCTACTTAATTGCATTCTAATTACGTAATTGGACTCAATCAACTTTGCGTTGCAGGGCTACCACATTATGAGATTCGGATACCCTTTCGAGGAACACGAGGTCGTCACCGAGGATGGGTACATCTTAAAATTGCACCGCATTCCGTACGAGAAGAACTTCAGCACTCTGGGGAAAGTCCGGAAACCGGTCCTGTTACACCATGGCATCTTCGGGGCTTCCGAGAACTGGCTGTTTAGAGGACCTGATAAGGACTTATGTAAAGTATATAAAGTTTTGTCAGGGATGCTTCGATACACTTAATATAAGCCTCCAAGTATAGATTTTCTCGAATCAACTTTTTTTAATCTTTATATAATCCAAAAATATGGTAATAACTAAATAAATTTCTCACTAAAATAAACAAGAGAATAAATATTATTTTAGTATGTTATTATTTTGGTCATAAATTACTATGATCATCAGTGATTTTAATGTATGTAGGATATACAACAAATAATTGTTTATGATAAATCTATCGTATACATTTTAGTAATTATTATATAAATATGTATTTTCATTTCAGGTTATATCCTATCTAATGCAGGTTATGATGTCTGGCTTAGCAATTCCAGAGGAAACCATTACTCTAGAAAACACGTGACTCTGGATCCTAATTCTGATATGAAGTATTGGAATTTTAGGTAAATTAATCTTTTCATCTCAATAAACAATATATACCAATTATATATTCTTACAGCTATCACGAAATGGGTTACTATGACCTACCGGCCAGTGTAGACTACATACTGAATATGACGAATCAAACGAAGCTGCAATATGTCGGCTATTCAATGGGAAGTACAGTTGGCTACATAATGCTTTCCACCAGGCCAGAGTACAATAAGAAAATAAGCTTGATGGTAAACTTTGCGGGGACGGGAATCGTGGCGCACAGGCTGGCTCCTCATCTAAAAATCGTTTTCAACGCCTTGCCCACCATGGTGGTAAGCTATCAACATCAAAATCCAACCTATGAACTTACAGTCAGTCGACAGCATCGTGATTCCAAACTTGCATTGTATAATTATTGAAACGATATTTGTTTTTATTCCAGGAATCACTCAGATATCACAAAATTCACGAGCTATTTCCACGGCGTGAATTGATAAGCGAACTGCTGGGGACGTTGTGCCAAGATCGTTCGCCACTTCAAATGCTTTGTCTGTCTATAATCTATTTGACAGTTGGAGTGGATTATGAACAATTTAATACAGTATGTTAATTATTTAAAATATTCACTATCTTTTCTAAGTGAAATGTATATAACTGCATGTTTTATTATGATGCAACCGCACTATGCGGAACAAGTTTCATTAGATTGACCGATATGTCACGATTTTACACAATCTCTTACAATAGACAGATTTTATTTATTAATTATAAATATTATTATTATTAATGCTAATTAAATTAAATATTATTGTTTTTTTTTCTTGAATTGAACTATGGAATTTGACTGTTTAATTATTTTTTATCACTGATATTTTTGTCAACAATCGTTTGATATAATCAAATGAAACTTTTAAAGTAAATTACAAACAAATGCGCAGTTTGATATTGATAAAATTAAACTACTTTATCAAAATTTTGCTATCAAAAGAAAATGTATAGATTTTGTATTTCAATTAATTTCCTATATTCTAATATATAAATAATGAAATTGCAGAGTTACGTCCCGTACATTTTCAAATATTACCCGTCTGGAACTTCGATCAATACATTGCTGCATTACTATCAAATGTTCACCAGAGGTTTGCACTATTTATTAATATCATATTTTTATACTAATATATAAATATTTACTTCTATGTTCAAGGATACTTTGCCCCATTGGATGAAAGCACTTACTCAAATAGCACGGAAAACACTTCTTCAAGGGATTACGATTTATCAAAAATAACAGTGCCTGTTTCACTGCATTATGGAGATGGCGATGTTTTGGTCACCAAACAAGTAATGTTATAAATGTGATAATGAAATAATATTTACCGATTTCCGTTCATTTTTAGGACAATTTGGCTATGGCCAGGAAGCTCAGGAATGTAGTAGGTATATTCAAAGTACCTTATCGCCATTTCAACCACTTGGACTTCCTATGGAGCTCCGATTCCAAAAGGCTGCTTTATGATCAAGTTATAGTTCTTATGGACAAATACAGATAATAGTATTCCTCTTTAAGTTTAATTTATAAATTAATTAATTTTAATAGTGTACATATTAAATTATTCTCTACAATTACTTTACATTTGCTTTAATATTATATTATATGATTTTGATTTATCATAAAATGCAATATAATTTGATATTACCAATTAATATTTATTTTAACTTAAAATGATTGTAAAGTTTGAAAGACTTGTTGAATAAAATGTTCGAGATTCTTGTAAATATATATTTCAATTAATAAACATGTTTATTTTAACAAAAGATACATTTTTATCTCCTGAATTTACTGTTAAAATTCAAATAATCAACTCAATAACATTTTGATAAGTTTTCTCCTCGAGGTTAGAAAAGCTGTAAAATTATCATATTTCTAATTTTGTAAAAGATATCCCGTAGCTTCAAGATGAACTAATTAAAACTTGACTTAGTAACTTTAAAATTATTGAAAATCTGATGAAATTATATTACTTGAAACTTACAATTAAGTCTATTATATATCATAATAAAATATTTATCAATGAATAAAACGAATCACAGATTAACATGGATTAGTGCAAATATCGAGTTTTCAATAAAACTACAAATAAAAAAAGATTATCTATAGAAAGTAAACATAAGCTTAAATACATCATTATTATCTATATCCTTTTAAACCTTGGTAATGATTTTAAATGATTGCAAAACTACAAATACTACAACTTTTTTTCCTGTTGTTCACCGTACAGAATTAAATCTAGTTTTAGATAAGAGTCTTAGTTATCGAGAAATTGATAAAATGCAGGGAAGATAAAAATGCAAGCGTATATATAAGTCAATGGTTTACTCTAATTTGTTGTAGTAAACAATATGCAACTGATAATAGCAGCTACTGCCTTGCTCCTTGCTGGCGCCGGAGCCAACGATTTTGAGAAAGATGTTATGGGTTTACTTCGAAACAACCCTGAATTTCAAAGCTATTTCAAGGATCTGCCATTAGCTGTTGAGGAAGATGCCCATCTGAGAGTCGTGAGTAGTTAATAAATACAGTTAAATGAAAGTTGTTAATTGCTTATTTTAGCCTGAATTAGTTCGTAAATACGGATTTGAACTAGAAGATTATTACATTCCCACCTCGGATGGTTATATTCTGAACGTCCACAGAATTCCACATGGTTTAAATGGAGCTTCTGATGATAAACGACCGGTTGTGTTTCTTCAACACGGCATTCTCAGTTCTTCTGCGGATTGGATTTCAGTTGGACCAGAAAAGGGATTGGGTAAACTAAATACATTTTTCTTACTTTATACATTTAATAATGTCCATTCATTTTAGCTTACTTAATGGCCGAACATGGTTACGATGTTTGGATGGGCAACGCAAGAGGCAATCGTTATTCGCGCAATCATACCTCTTTGGATCCCGATAAAAATGCAAAACAGTTCTGGGATTTCTCTTGGAACGAAATTGGAACCATTGATTTGCCTGAGATGATCGACTTTGTGTTGAAAGAAACTGGCGATGAATCATTGTTTTACATCGGACATTCACAAGGCACGACTTCGTACTATGTGATGTGCTCAGAGAAGCCGGAATACAACAAAAAGATTAGGGCACATTTCAGTTTGGCTCCAATTGTATACATGAATCACATGACAAGTCCCTTGTTTAAAATCATTTCTTTAGCTGAAGGAGGTCTTGGGGTAAGCAAATATTGGTGGTAATCAAGAAATATCTTTATTCTAATTTCTTTTAATTGCAGTTTCTTTTGAAATTGATTGGTATGCACGAATTTTTACCTACCGACGGATTCCTTCACAATGTTACCAAAGCTTTCTGCGAACCAGGAATAACTCAGATCCTTTGCTCAAATTCTTTGTTTGCGCTTTGCGGTTTTAATAAGAATCAACTGAATACTACGTTATTACCAATTATGATGGGACATACCCCAGCTGGATCTTCCACAAAGCAGTTTCTTCATTACGCCCAAGAAATCAATTCTGGTAAGTTTTTAATTGCCAAAATGTAAACGTGATTTAATTATTCTTATTTTCCAGGTAAATTTAGGAAATACGATTATGGCTTGTTTGGTAACAAGAAACATTACAACAGTTTCTTTCCACCGAAATACAACTTGAAGGCAGTTACATCGCCAGTTTATTTGTTTTATAGTAGCAACGATTGGCTGTCAGCTGTTAGAGATGTTAATAGGCTATATGAACAATTACCAAACGTTCATGGAAAGTTCTTGGTTCAGGATCCCAATTGGAATCATTTGGATTATATGTTTGGTATTGATGTTGTTGAGTTAGTCTACAACAGAATATTAAGTTTGATGACAATGTATTAAGTATATTGTTCTAAATATACATGTATTATTTCGAAAATAAAAGATTACAGCAACGTAAACAATTGTTAATAATAATTTATTGACCAAAACTTTATCAAAAGAAAGAGATAAAGTATTGCTTATTGTGCAAAAATTATATAGTACGAATACTAAAGTAGTCTTATTTCGGAATTATTTAATTGCTTCAAACAATTCTATGTCCTTTATTAACTACTAAATATTTACTGTTGTGCTTTGAACTGTCAAAAAAAAGGAATGAAAAGGTAACGAAAAAAAAGCAGTGTACTCAAATTTCAGCGAATATCTTGAAAACTATAAAAGCTAGAATTGATCCAAAACGTGGGAAAGTTGGATATTTGGAGAATATAGCTTATATCAATATATTGCTATGTTTTGTGCAGTCTGGCTATAATTATTTATCAAAAATTAAATAACTATAATAGATAGGATTGATCCAAAAGGTAGTTATGAAAGTTAAGTTAAATTGTTTTATATTATATATTATGATACATATTATATAAATCTACCCATGTGGTTTTGATAGCTATAAGAATGTATAGTCCTTTTTAAAATATTGCATACAAACAATAGTGTTTAACTTACGGAAAAAAACGTAATTATTGAAATTTACTAAGCAATATAATACTATTGTCTAATTACTGACGTCCTTACACGTTTTATTTTTAATTGCTCTTATCTTAGCGTAATTACTATTCGTGAATTATCATTCAAATTAATAAAGTCATTTTCTTGATAATGTTTATTAACGCATAGATTATGTATATAAAAGGTCCGTGTTTTCGTTTAGTACTTCTGGAATCAAAGTTGATGAATATTTAACAATTCTACTTGTTCTACTTCTTGTAATTTACTTACATAAATAACATCTAGTTGAGATTAGGAAAATTTTCTAAGCATGTAAGTAGATAATTTATAATTGTATGTTAAGCAAGGTTCATTGTTTTTTAAACAAAAAATGTTTATTTTAGATTTAACTAGAGCAGTATTAATACATTGTTGAGCCACTTTATACATATATAAGGTGAACGAGGTAACTAATAGCAAGAAACATGCATTTTTGCATTATATTTCTTACCACGTTAGTGGTAGGCATCAATGCCAAAGATGACATCGAAGAAGATTCCCATTTCACTACAGTAAGTTAATATACTTTTAAAATTGTAAAAAATATATTGTTTTTTTATTAGCCGGAACTTATATATAAATATAAATATCCTATTGAAAATCACTACTTAGAGACCTCAGATGGATACATTTTAAATTTACATAGAATACCTCATCGTGAAAATGGAGTTATCCCCAAAGAATTTCCAGTCTATTTGCAGCATGGTATCGTCAGTTCTTCTGCTGATTGGGTAACCTCCGGTCCAGAAAATGGATTAGGTAAATAGTTATTTGTATACAATGATCAAAACGACAACGATATTTATTTCGTAGCTTATTTATTGGCTGATCGTGGATACGATGTTTGGCTTGGCAACAATAGAGGAAATCGGTACTCCCGAAACCATACGCATTTAGATCCAGAACTCGATGCGAAGGAATTCTGGAACTTTTCTTGGCATGAGATTGGAACGATCGACGTTCCAGAAATGATTGACTATATTTTGAAAATTACTAACAAAACCAGCTTATACCATATTGGTCACTCACAAGGAACTACCACGTATTACGTCATGTGCTCAGAGCGGCCGGAATACAATGATAAAATCAAAGCTCACATAAGTTTGGCGCCTATTGGTTACATGAATCATGCAATCACACCAATTATTAGATTTTTCGCACTTTTTAATAATTCGCTTGAGGTAAAATCATTATTAATACTTTCAGATTCTGTTATTAAAATATTTTCGTTTTAGGTTTTAATGAAATTACTAGGAGGTTACGAATTTCTTCCGCCCCAAAATGTATTGAATTGGTATATGGAAAATTACTGCGAGCCTGGACCTTTCCAACTCATATGCAGCAATCTCCTATTTGTCTTAGGAGGCTTTAACAAGAACCAATTGAATACTACTTTGTTGCCAGTGCTTTTGAATCATTTCCCGGCAGGTGCATCCAGCAAGCAAGTCATCCACTATATGCAAGAAATGAATTCAGGTAATAAGTAATAATTTGTTAAATTTGAACATTTGCTTATTTTTTATACTTTCAGGAAAGTTCCGTCAATATGATTACGGTTTAATTCAAAATAAAATAAAATATGGCAGTATAACTCCACCCAATTATGAATTGGAAAATATTTCTAGCAAAGTTTACTTATTCTGGAGTACAAACGATTTGTTGTCGCATGAAAAGGATGTGAAACGGTTAGCAAATCGATTGCCTGACAAGGAAATGATTTTGATAGATGATCCCAAATGGACTCATTTGGATTACCTTTGGGGAATAGACGCCAAAAGGTTGGTTTATGATATTGTCTTTGAAAAATTAGAGCAACAATAAAATTTTATCTTAAAGCATGCAATAAAAAATTAAAATAATTATTTCTATTTTACTATGCTTTCCTTCAAAACGAAATTGGTCAAATATGCAACTATTTTGTATTTATTCCAACATCAATTTGCTGATGATACAGCAATTTTAGTATCGGATGAGAATCCAGCAGTAGCATCTGAATATCTGCAGGAAAATTTAGACAAACTACAGGAATGGCCTAAAAAATGGAGAATTTCCGTTAATGAAATAAAATCTGTACACATCACATTCTCACTTAAAAAAGACACCTGCCCAACAGTTAGACTAGATGGACAAGATTTGCCCAAATCAACTAAAGTCAAATACTTAGGTATGCATCTCGACAGAAGGATTACCTGGAAAGACCACATTCAGGCTAAGAGGGAACAATTAGAAATAAAGTTTTAAAAACTCTATTGGTTATTCGGACGAAAGTCGGAATTATCAGAGGAGAATACATTATTAATATACAAGGTAATCTTGAAACCAGTATGGACACATGGTATCCAATTATGGGGTGTAGCCAGCAAATCGAACATACAAAATTATCCAGAGATTTCAAGATTCCAAGAAGTACCATCAGGGCACCGTGGTTCATCTCAAATAGGCAAATACATGAAGATCTCCATATAGATTTTGTTCAGGATACAATACCGATGTTTAGTAGCAGATACACAAATAGGCTGGAATTACATACATTATTATGTATGGCTATTGACTTACTTGACAACAGCAAAACAACAAATAGACTTAAGCGTTATAAACCACTAGATTTAATTTATAGATTTAAGTAACTAATTTAATATTTATATTCACAATAATGGTAAACATCGACAGGGATAGTTTATCTGATCAATGTAACCCGCCACCAAATTTACTTATTGTTCAACTTGAATAGATTGTAAATACATTTACTGACACAATAAAAAAAATCCAACATCAAGAATAAAGAAACTAATGCAAAATTGTGAATTTTCAAAAAATATTAATAATTATGTAAGTTATTTAAAATTTAAATTTTGGGGAAAAAACTGAATCAATTACAATTATCTCAAAACGACCAATGCGTCAATGTTAAATATTTAAATATTATAATAAATTTTCACTACAGTCTATATTTGTAACAACACCAGGCCAAGTACTTAGATAAAAATTTAAAATAATGATCATTAAATCAATTTAAATTGAAATATATATTAATAAAACATATAGTGTTTTTGTAATGTTACGGCCCTATTTCAGACACCTTTTCGGTCCTTATCAGCCTCACTACTTTTTATTGCTGACCGGTAAATGCCGGGAAAATCGTTCAGTGGTGGGATTTTAGTACTTTTCGCACTAGATTTTTGTGATGCAGGGACTCTTAATCCAAAAAATATAGTGTTAAAATGATACAAATATTGCTTATATACAGAAACGTGTTTTTAAAGTGACATATTTTTTATGATTTGTGAAGCATAATCTTCTACTTTTATATAGATTAGTTAATTTTAAATTAAGAAATTTCGACAAGTTTTCAACTTGATCCGTTGATCTGACTCTATAAATAAGTAAATAAATGTTATCTTCAAGAAATTAAAGCAACAAAGTACCTTTAGTATTCAATATTTGTAGAAAAAGTTTACAATCAATATACTTTCGAATATGTATTATTGTTGGAATACAAACATTTATAACTAATTACATTTTATATTATTTGTATAATCATTATATTGGACCTGTCATTAATATTTAAGCACAATCTTTACAAAAATTTGTAAACCAAATTGGAACTGGAATTGGAACTAATTTAAAAACATATTTGAAAAAATCATCTACATTAAAAAAATAGGATTCGGTGTTGGTTACAGATCTGAATAATAATATACATTTATTCATAATAAATACATATTAATTAAAAAAATAAACATATTATGATAAACAAAAATGCAAATGATTTTCTAAAAAGTATATAAATTGTTTAGCATGCTGGGAGTGATATACTTTGAAAATGATTACTGTCTGTATTATAACTTTTATATTGGCTTGTGCCTCCATTGGCCATGCTTCTGATAACATAGAAGAAGATTCCAATTTGCTTGTAGTAAGTATAATTTTACCTTTCTTTTCTAATATTTTGTATTCGTTTTTGTTACTGTTACTGTTTCATATGTTTGTTGGGAAATATTCAATATTATTTAATAATTTGGAATTAAATTTTAATATATCTATTTTAGCCTGAACTTATCCAAAAATATGGATATCCTATTGAAAACCATTACGTAACAACAAGTGATGGATACATACTTAATATGCACCGCATCCGTCATGGTAAAGATGCGAGTTACGATAAAAACCGTACCCCGGTAATGCTTCAACACGGACTCGTCGCTTCTTCTGCTGACTGGGTTTTGGCAGGACCCGAAAAAGGATTTGGTAATATTAAAAAAATAATAATTTTTAAATGTTATTAGCTAATGCTTTATTTTTATATAGCTTATATTTTGGCTGATGCCGGATATGATGTTTGGTTAGGAAATGCCAGAGGTAACCGGTATTCTCGTAACCATACAACATTAGATCCAGATAGTGATGCAAAAGAATTTTGGGACTTCTCTTGGCATGAAATCGGAATATATGATATTCCTGCAATGATAGACCATATCTTGGAAGAGACAGAACACTCTGAATTATTCCATGTAGGTCACTCACAAGGAACAACTACAGTATATGTGATGTGTTCAGAAAGACCAGAGTATAATGAGAAGATTAAGGCTCACTTCAGTTTAGCGCCAATTGCTTTTATGAACCATTTGTTCAGTCCTTTGATCAGATTCATTGCTTTGTTCCAAGGTGGCATGGGCGTAAGTTGTTATAACACTGTAAATGATTTATATATTAAATATTTTGTATTATTAGGTATTATTTAATATGATAGGAGCTTACGAATTTAATCCATCGGATGGTCTTTTGGATAAAGTTACAAAAAATATGTGCGAAGATGGAATTCCACAGATCGTCTGCAAAAACATCATGTTCGCGTTTGCTGGTTACAATAAGGAACAAATGAATACCACATTGTTACCTCTGATTACTAGCCATTATCCTTCCAGTTCGGCGACAAAACAAGTTCTTCATTACGCTCAAGAAACGAATTCAGGTATACAAATTTTTAAAAAAGTCGTTTTTAAAAATTAAATATAAAATTTTAGGATATTTCCGCCAATATGACCATGGATTAATCTCAAATAGGAGAAAATACGGATCGATTAGTCCACCAGATTATAAATTACACAAAATTTCTGCTCCAATTTATCTACTCTATAGTTTGAACGATTGGATGTCGTCTGAGAAAGATGTTAATAGACTGTATGACCAACTATATAATGTCCCGCTAAAAAAGATAGTTGATCCTAAATTTAATCATATGGACTATCTTTATGGTATCGACGCCAAGACAATTGTTTATGATGATATTATCTCAATAATGGGACTAATAATGAATTGAAATGTATGCTATTGATTCAAACTAAAATTCATTAGGAAATCTATTTGATAAATAAATATATGACTTGTTTTCTCTTAACTAAATAAAACACGGTGATATATTAACTTTGTTTAATTTATTTATCATTGAGCTCATGACGCCTCAAGTGGATTATTTTTATCTTAATTAAATGAATAAGCAGTATATAAGCAGACATTTATATCAAAATAATTATTAATTTTAAAATGATCTTTTTTCAAATATTACTCTGTGTGTTCCTTTGTCAAACTCAAGCTTCAGACAACATCAAAGAAGATTCAAATTTGTCTGCTGTAAGTTTTGTAACTAAAACATACACAATCTTAATTCAATAGTTTTAGCCTGCACTAATTAGCAAATATGGATACCCCATTGAAAATCATTACGTAACAACGAGCGATGGATACATTTTAAATCTGCACCGAATTCCGTATGGTAAAAATAGAAAGGAAAACGAAATCGGAAAACCAGTTTTACTCCAACACGGCTTACTCGCATCTTCTGCTGACTGGATTGTTCCTGGACCTGAAAGAGGATTTGGTATGTATATTTGATCAAACTATTTACAACCAAATTCTCTGAATGTTGTTTTAGCTTACATTTTAGCTGATGCCGGTTTTGATGTTTGGTTGGGTAATGCTAGAGGTAACGGGTATTCCAGAAACCATACAATATTAGATCCGGATGACGATGCAAAAGATTTTTGGAACTTCTCTTGGCATGAAATAGGAATTTATGATATCCCAGAGATGATTGACTACATTTTAGAACAGACTAAACAGGACGATTTATTTCACATTGGGCATTCTCAAGGAACTACTACATTTTACGTGATGTGCTCAGAAAAACCTGAATATAATTCTAAGATCAAAGCACATTTTAGTTTAGCTCCAATCGCTTTTATGAATCATTTAGTCAGTCCCTTGTTGCGTTTCGTTGCATTGTTCCAAGGTGGAATAGGGGTATGAATTTTATTAATTTAGATAGATGTTTTTATAATTTCTTTGAATCTAGGCATTATCTAAGTTAATAGGCGCTTATGAATTTTATCCATCGGATGGACTCATTGAGATGCTTACGCAAGGAGCTTGCAAAGGCGGTGTTCCACAACTATTATGTAAAAACGTTATGTTTGCAATTGCTGGCTTCAATAGGGAACAAATGAACACTACTTTGTTACCTGTCATAACTAGCCATTACCCGTCTAGTTCAGCAACTATGCAGATTATCCATTATTGCCAAGAAATAAACTCAGGTTTGTAATGTTAATATAATATACACCAAATATTCTCATCCTTACAACTTCAGGTCATTTTCGACAATACGATCATGGTTTAATTTCAAATAAAAAACAATATGGTACATTTTCACCACCGGCTTACAACTTAAGCGAAATCACAACGCCGGTTTATTTACTCTATAGTCGTAATGATTGGCTATCAGCTGAAAAAGATGTAATTAGATTATACGACCGACTCCAAAATGTTCCCATCAAGAAAATCGTTGATCCTAATTTCAATCATATGGACTATTTATGGGGTATAGATGCAAAATCTATAGTTTACGATGTAGTTATTGATTATATGAATATGTATAACTAATCAACATTTGTGAATGTCTACAATCTTATCTATATGTACAAAAATAAAAAAATGTTTTTTATAATAATAATTATTATTTCCAAGTTAACAGTAGCATTTAAAGCTAAATTCAAAATATGTAATCAAACATCATAGTGTAAATACTAGTACTGATATTATTTATTCTTTTGAAATGACAAAATCGTTACATTTTTTTAAGATAAAAATAAAACTATTGATTCGTTAAACTTCAAGTCTTAAAAATACAAAAAAAAATGTTCTTCGCATTTACTAAAATTGAATGTAACATTTAATCTTTCAAAATCTGCATACTTTCCTTATATACTACTGTTTGTAGTAAAAGATAATTTGTTATTGAACAATGTATTACATTGTGCGTAGTTTGTTATTAAACTAAACTATGCAAATATCATTTTAATTGGTTCCAACAATTATAATACTGTTAATAATGCAAAAAGTGTCCTCGAATTCTAATTCTAATGATTAATGGAAAAGGATATAAAGAGTACAACAACAGTAAATTGTAAATATTCAAAATGTCTATTGTTATGCGTATAGCAGTAGCATGTAACATTGTTTGCTATTCTCAAGCATCCAATAACATACGTGAAGATTCGAAGTTACTGGTCGTAAGTAAAAATCTTATTTTTATATTCAACAATTTATTTATAATAACGAAAGACATTATTTTGTATTTAGATTTTTTATTCATTTTGTAGCCTGAATTGATTAGAAAATACGAATACCCTATTGAAAATCATTACGTGACGACCACTGATGGATATATACTGAATTTACACCGAATTCCTCATGGTAGAAATGGTAAGAACGACAAAACTCGTTTACCTATCTTGATTCAACACGGATTGCTCGCTTCTTCGGCTGATTGGGTTGTTGCTGGTCCCGAAAAAGGATTTGGTAAATTAAGCAAATTGTCATTGGATTCAATGATTTAATTCTTTGCTTTACCAAGCTTACATTTTGGCTGATGCCGGTTTCGATGTTTGGATGGGCAACAATAGAGGAAATCGTTATTCACGGAATCATACTATATTAGATCCAGATAGAGATGCTAAAAAATTCTGGAACTTCTCTTGGCATGAAATTGGAATCTACGATATTCCAGAAATGATCGACTATATTTTACAAAGCACTAACCGCTCTGATTTATTCCACATCGGTCATTCACAAGGAACCACGACATTCTATATAATGTGCTCAATAAGACCAGAATATAATGCAAAGATCAAAGCACATTTCAGCATGGCACCAATTGCTTTTATGAATCATTTAGTAAGTCCCCTGTTGAGATTTATTTCTTTATTCCAAAAAGGCTCAGCGGTATGCACATTATAGTCAAAGTTTTAACAGTTACTTCAACGATTTTAATTTTAGGCTCTTTCGAAATTGATTGGGGCATATGAATTTTATCCCTCTCATGGCCTCTTAGAAAAAATAACACACGGATCATGTAAAGGTGGTATTCCTCAAATAGCATGTGAAAATGTTATGTTTTCTATTGCTGGTTACAATAAGAAACAAATGAACACAACTTTGTTGCCAGTTATAACAAGTCATTATCCTACTAGTTCATCCACTATGCAAATTCTTCACTATTGCCAAGAAATTAATTCAGGTTTGCTAAATAAATATTTGTTTTTTGTTTGGGGATTTTCTATAATATACATTTTAGGGCGTTTCTGTCAATACGATTACAATATTATTACCAACAATAATAAATACGGAAAGATTTTTCCACCTGACTACGAGCTAAACAAAATTACAGCACCTGTGTATTTACTTTACAGTCCCAACGATTGGTTGTCATCCGAAATAGATGTAAATAGATTACATAGTAAACTTCCAAATGTTCCTATTAAAAAAAATGTTGATCCCAAATTTGATCATATGGATTATTTATGGGGAATAGATGCAAAATCTATAGTTTATAACGTCATTATTGATTACGTGCGTGAATACGATTAGTATATTAAAATATTAATTAGTATGATTACGTGCGTGAATACCATTAGTATATAAAAATATTAATTAGTATAGATAACATCTTTGAACCAATTAATATTATTTTTATATTATAATTATGAAACACATATTTTCATTTATAGGATTTCCCTTCAATTAACAGATCCATATAAAACTGTTATGAAAGTTAATTCTGAAACTTAAACTATATTTTTACTTATACATTTCGATTTAAACATTATTATTATAATTTCTATATATATTTTCAAAATTATTGTCATTTTGAGTACATATATGTAGATATTTTATATAGAAGAAAATAATTTTGCTACTATCAAAAATGAGCAATAAACCCAAGATCATGAAAAACTTTGCAGGAAACAAGGAACATATGATTCAATAATCGGTCCCGCTCAAAGTCCCGACATTAGACTACTAGTCAATCATTTGCCCGACGCTCATTAGCCCGACATCCATTAGCCCGACTGTATCAAATTCCCGACCTCTGTTAGCCCGACTGCATCGAATTCTCGACTATATCAAATTCCCGACATCCGTTATCCCGACTATACCAAATTCCCGACATCCGTTATCCCGACTACATCAAATTCCCGACATTCGTTATCGCGAACATTTTCTTAGATTATGGATATTGGTAAACAGTGACAATACTGTACGCTGCGTGCAAATGAAGTAGACCCTTCATTAGTATAAACAGAAAGATTTATGGTCTATAACCCTTTGCAGCATTTTTTTATTTTTCATTTATATAACTTCACTTTATTCTTTTGAAGAATCGTAGGTTCGGGTGCATGAGGGTGCGAATTAGATACAATGTACACGAAACACAAGAAAGTATATTTGCATAGAAAGTAACAGATTGTCGAACAATGGTACAGAGGCAGATATAAGATAAAAGACCGAGAGAACCTTACTAACCGACGAACAAGAGACAAGAGAGAGTGATTAGGTCCGGGTTCGTCCCTTAAGCTTTCTGAGGCTCGTAAAACTTAACCCTCCTTCTTTCTTCCGAATTCCTTCGACCAGTCATGTGTTTCCCACGTGTGGGCGGACATTATATTTGTAGTAATTGCAATAAATTATTAGCTTTATTTAATATTAACAAATGTTTAATAATGAAAGAAACTTCTGGGACCTCTGAAATTGTACAAAATAAATAATGCAACGCTAGTAATTAATCCTGTTTTTTATATATGTATAGCGCAGTTCAAATATACAAATAAACACATATCTTTTTATTGTCAACACGTGTCAAGGATAAGAGCCTTCTTAAATTTCGATGCACTTTCTAAAGGTGTTTTTGTTGGAAGAAACAGGAGTAGAAAAAGAGGAGAACGAAGAAACAATCAATGTTTGGACTGTGCTTTATGGATTAATTAGTAGGCTTAGATCGTCAGTTCTTGGCTGTAACCAAATTAATATTAACCAAAACGGTCCTTTATTCTCAGAAGTATGGTTTATAATAGATATTTCTCAAATTCACTCCCCATTTCAATATTAACTTTAATTTCAGACACTTTCTAACATACATAAATAGTTTTCTTCACAAATCAACTTTGGATAAATATAGCAGTCACGTTTTATGCGTAAATCTTAATTAAGTATATTTAAAAGCAAGGACGAAAATTAATGTATTACACAAATTAGTATGGAATTATTCAATGAACATCCCTAATTAAATTTATCGGTAGCCATTAATTGTCGATAGATTTAGTGTCGCATAATTGCCAAACATGGTAATGCTTTTAGTGATGTAGATTATTTGAAAGATACAAATACGTCTGAAATTTAATTCGATCATATCAATAGTAAATGCAAATTTCTTTGTATTTAAATCTAAGTCAAAAGATTAAAGAGTTTAAAATCTCGTCTGTAAAAAATGTAATTTTATCTGTTTAAATTTACTTATATTTTTAACGATAAATCCTTTGTTCCAAGTTAATTATTAAATAAATACTAGACTTAATTATTTAAATAATAATTTAGTATATAAACCCAAAACATAAACACCTCAGTTAATCATGAAGTTTCTAACAGTGCTAGTTGCACTTTTCGTGCTTTTCGACATCATCTATGCATCAGACAACATCGAAGAAGATTCAAAATTAACAGCTGTAAGTTGAATTTCCACTTTCAATATAATAAACTAATTCATATCATTTAAGCCCGAACTTGTTGAAAAATATGGATATCCTATTGAAAACCACTACGTAACAACTACTGATGGATATATACTTAATCTGCAACGCATCCGTCATGGTAAAGGTGGGAGTTACGATAAAGACCGTACTCCGGTAATGCTTCAACACGGTCTCATCGCTTCTTCTGCTGACTGGGTTTTAGCTGGACCCGAAAAAGGATTTGGTAACACTTTAAAAAATAATTTAAAAATTATATTAGCTCATTCTTTATTTCAATGCAGCTTATATTTTGGCTGATGCTGGTTATGATGTTTGGATGGGAAATGCTAGAGGAAACCGGTATTCTAGAAACCATACAACATTAGATCCGGATACTGATGCAAAACAATTCTGGGACTTCTCTTGGCATGAAATCGGAATATATGATATTCCTGCAATGATAGACTATATTCTGGAGACGACAGAACATTCTCAATTATACCATGTTGGTCACTCACAAGGAACAACTACAGTATATGTGATGTGTTCAGAAAGACCAGAGTATAATGAGAAGATTAAGGCTCACTTCAGTTTAGCGCCAATTGCTTTTATGAACCATTTGTTCAGTCCTTTGATCAGATTCATTGCATTGTTCCAAGGTGGTTTAGGGGTAAGATATTATGATACAGTTAATGATAATATTTTACATCATTTTTATCATTAGGCCTTATCTAATCTCGTGGGTGCTTATGAATTTAATCCATCAGATGGTCTTTTGGATATAGTTACAAGAAATATGTGCGAAGATGGAATTCCACAGATCGCCTGCAAAAATACCATGTTTGCGTTAGCTGGTTACAATAAGGAACAAATGAATACCACTTTGTTACCTTTGATAACTAGCCATTATCCTTCCAGTTCGGCGACAAAACAAGTTCTTCATTACTGCCAAGAAATGAATTCAGGTATTACAAATTGAAAACAAGTCGTTTTTCAGAAATTAATTATAAACATTTTAGGATATTTCCGCCAATATGACCATGGATTAATTTCAAATAGGAGAAAATACGGATCGATCAGTCCACCAGATTATAAATTAAACAAAATTTCTGCTCCAATCTATCTACTTTACAGTTTGAACGACTATATGTCGGCTGAGAAAGATGTGAATAGACTATACGACCAGTTGTTTAATGTACCAATTAAGAAAATTGTAGACCCTAATTTCAGTCACATCGACTATCTTTTTGGTATCGATGCTAAAACTGTTGTTTACGATGTTGTAATTGGTTATATTAATGACTTGGAGAATTTGTAAAATTATAATTTAATAAACAAATGAAAAGCTGTCGAAAAGCACGATACAATAATTTAAGTGTTTTTATTTTTATTTTACACTAAATATTTTTCGTATAATAATAATAATAATTTTTGAAACAGTTCTTCGGAATTCCTAAAACTTAGACTTTTTGTCTTTTCGTATCGATACTTTATCCAAATTACTGTTATGCATGTTCAGTTGTCTATACTCTTTCAAGATTCAAATATTATTATTTCTAAATCAATATTCTTTATACAGTATTTTAAACTGATTCATCGAAATTTGTTGGTTCAAACATTTCTTCATAAAATATAGATTTAATTAAATTAATTTCATCTCTAATGAAAATAAAATATTAAAGAGAAAATTATGAACATCAGAATACAAAATTCAAAATTAACGACTATCTTGTCCTATCTACCTTAACATATTTGGCGTAGGTGTTAATGATTAGTATAATCCGACGTTAAACTAAAAGTTTGGTTTATTACGTCTCAAACAAGCAGCATTATTATTAATCAAAATATACGATATTGGTATAGTTTTGCTGTCTTATTTTTGGAAGAGCAGAAGCCTGAATAGTGAATATTAGGTATTTCAAGGCCCTTAAGCAACCATTTTATTTTACTTATTGTAATCAAGTTTACAATCGTTGAACTTTGTTATCTACCACATTGATTCATAATTCTAGTAATATTGAGCGTCATCTTTGTGGTAAAGCGAGAGTAGCCCACAGAATCATAAATAATATTAGTATAAAAAAGTATATGTGTGGTACTAAAACCAAATTATAGAATGATGCAATCGTTTGTGCTTCAAAATATAAAGTAAGAAAGTATAACACGTATTCTATTTAGACATGGTAATTAAAAAAAAAAGTGTATTAACTCTTTTCCAATATTATGTAACTATAAACGTATTGAATTATTATATTGTCATTTATATTAAACAGTAATAGTAACAGGTATATTCCTGTATTTAACGTAATGACTAAGACGTAGATAACATGTGTTATTTGCTAGGTTTGTAAAATTCCTAACTTATCTAAAAACTACTCAAATACGAATTTTATCTACTAACATAAAGAAAAAACGCATAAAGTCTACTAAATCTTCAGGCCTTTCATACATAAAAGAGGACTTTTTAATAAACAAAATAATGATAATTCAAATATTTAATAATTTTAATACTTGATAGATAAGACGTATAAGTAACATGGATTTAATTATTAGTATTATTTAAATTATAAATGTCTTATATCATTATAATAGTGTTTTATACTTGTCACATCCATTTTAAAAATTCAATAATTTAATGCAATTTTAATGAATATATGTTTAAATATTTTATAATATAGATAAATGATACTTCTACAACTTCAATGAATAAAGTACAATTCCTTTAAGGAGTAAAATTATAAAATACTTCTCATTAGCAAATAAAACTATGGTTATTTAATAGTTCTTTGTAACAGTTCATGTTTTTATTTGTTGTATGATTAGTGTTGTATATATGTTTTTTTTATATTTTATTATGTATATTTTAAAAAGATCAACAGAAGCCATATTAATTGTATAGAAATGAGTTAATGATAGAAAAAAATAAGTGAACATCTCCTTCCTTTATGTAAATAACAACGATTTCATCCGCATTCCACAACTGTAATTCGTATAAATCAGGGAAACATTCTTATGTAACCTAATAGGCTGTGGGAACTGCCAGGTAAACGAAATGGTATATAATGTTTTGTGTTTCTCGTTTCAATCGAAAATTGCTTGCTCAGTTGCAAAATGAGATTCTCTGCACAAAGAGTAGCATTAATGTATAAGAAAATACGCAGTTCTAATTGTGTCGTGGAATTGCAGATATTAAAGCAAGCAAACAATCCTGATAAGTTGATGGAGACGAGTGAACCTATTTAGTGATTAACTTAGTGTTATATTGTGAATAATTCAGGTATTTCAATTTATTAATTATTAGACACATATTGTGAATAATGAATAATTAATCAGATTTATTGGGAAATAGTTATAATTAACCATCATCTTGTCCAAATAATTAATAGAAAAGACGTTTCCTGAAAAGTATATTAATTTATATATAATAATATAATATAATTTATTTGCCAGTTATAAAATAAAATATAAATTTAAATAATAATAGAAAGGCTGGCAAAAGGGCTATCGACCATTGGTCTTTACGCTTAATTTATATATAATTTATGAATTTTATTGTTAATTGCATTAAACTATTTTTATAGAAAAGTTACTTCATTTTCATATAATCATTTTCAAAATACAAAAATCGTATTGTTAATTATTATTTTCGAGCTCCACTATAAAAATTGCTAATTATAGAGATTATGTATCTTTTATATGTTTTACTTTATTTAAAAGTATAAAAAAACTGTAGGTAAACAAAGTCCAATATAAGATGATTACAATAATTACTGTTAAACAAATTGGCTTCGCCTTGGTTTCATAAATACAATCACTACGTCTTTGCAATATTTCATTAATGAAAACTTAATTTCCATTCTATTATTATTATATCGTATTATTTGTTTTCATCCTAGATTTATTGTTAAGAGCTGAACGATTATAATGTATATATTATATAAATATTAATAATATTAATGGTAATTGGGCTGACAATACCTGACTTTTTTATCCAAAATTAATACCAAACCAAACTTTTCCATAAGTAGTAATGTAAAAATGATTAATTTGCTCGTATGTAAAAATAACTTCTCTTGATATGGTATATTCATAATTTAAACACTGTTTGAGCACATTAAAAAATACATTTTAAAAGTTATTATACTGTCTCATATTATTTAAATCATTAAATCAAAATCAAATCGAACTATCTTTAGTTTAGTTAAAATAAAAATTAGAAAATCTGTTCTGTGGAAGAAGAGTTCCATTCTAGGTTTTTTACTTTTCCAGCTTATATCACTGTTCACTAGAATAGCAATTATTATTGAAAATCTGTCTCATGATGTCTCTAAAATATGACTTTCTATAATTTTATATTATTTTCTTTTATAATAAAATTGTATGAAAGGGCGCGTACAATTTAATAAGTATACTAAACAAAAACATAAACCGAGCATTTTTTCTTCTTAAAAACAGGACGTAGAACACTATGATATACAATACACCCATACCTCGCTTTACGGCCTTTACGTTCCACGTAACTTGGCAAAGCGAAAAGCCGCATAAGGAATCAATTATTACGCTTGCGCGAGAAGTTTTTTTTGCCGTTATAGAGAAACATTTTAGGCCGTAAATCTAAAACGTTCCTAAATTGCTTTTATGGCCGTTTTTAGCGAAATGCCGTATAAAGAGCGGCCGTATAGCAAGAAACGGGTGTAGTGTTCTTCAGAAATATGAGTAAATATTTCGCAGTGAGTAAATACAGAAATAAAAACCAATGTAGATTGTAAAAAATAAAGAATATAATATTGTTAAAAACCGGTAGAAAATGTCTGCGTATTGAAGACCACCGATATAGTTGCTCATTGAAAAATACGATTTAAAAACATTTATTTTCAAGTCAGTTGCATGTGCGGTGAAATAACAAAATTATATTTGCATGTATCAATGCGAATTGCTTAAAGAAATAACATGGAAAATTGTTTGCAATTTATAAGAATAATAAATCAATCTACTTGAAGAATGTGCTAAACAGAACGCTTCAATCGGCTAAATAAAGATTAAAGGAAAACGACAACAGACAATGGCGAATAAGTAATTGCAGATAAAGTCATTATAAACAATGTATCCAATACATATTCATGGTGAACTATTTTTAAATTGAGTTTAACATTTTAATTGCTGTTTCGCTCTTAACGACGTAACAATTCGCAGCGCATTTGCTTCGTTTCGAAACATAACAAAACCAAAAATATCCCGACTTACATAACATTGTCGGCGCCGTGCACGTCGCGATACGTGAAATATGAATGATAGTAACTTCATCAATTCTGCACTTCAATAATCATGAAATTGATATTAAGAAGAAAGAGCGACGCATGCGTCTGCACTTGTTCACAGTCACCAATATTAAGTATCATTTAGTTGGTGTTCAGTCATCGCTCGGTCGGCTATTCGGGAACGTGGAATTCTCCGCCTTCCATTTGAAAGTTGATCGATGGATATAGCTTCGATTTGGTCTCTTGACAATTCCCAATCGAACGTGCGGATATGCTGAAAACATTCAAATGTTTTGCCTTAAGGACGAATAGTCCACATACATTTTTCGAACGCGCGCTCCCTGACACTCTCATCTAGATTAAGTGAATTCAATGGACCACTTGACTAGTCCAATAAAAAATAAAGAAGATTTCATTAATTCCATTAGCGTGCTCCAATGTGCAGATGAACTGGACCCGAAAGATGAAGCAACCTACTCTGTGTGCAGTGATTTCGAAATACATATTAATTGGAGCAATAAATTAAACTGTTCGTTTAAGAGTACCGCAATTAATATCCTATATAATTAAGTAGTTAAAACATTTCAAGAAGAGAAATAATAACATTCATACAAAGTTTCTTGGATTCAACTTTTTGTTTCGAAAGTATATGTTTAATTGAAATAAAACACGTGCACGAGGATTGCGCGGATTAATCAATTAATGGAATGTCGACTGAATGTACTGTTTCGATAACTATCCACGGTTATGTAACTTGAATGAAAATCGTTCTTCATTTACCGACTACAGGCAGTTATGATATCTAATGTAGTGCTTTTTGGAAACAATTGTGCTAATTATATCGTATTTTGTTTCGCGCAGATAGTGTGTTGACAATAAGGAACTTTCAATGGACGAAAAATGTATCAGGAGTAAGTACTTTTAACAATTCGCAACTATCGTACGTACAATTGTAAATGACAACAATATTTTGAATTCATTGATGAACGTGTGTCATTCATAACATTTCATCGAAATATCATGAAGAAGCATCAGTAAGACCTAATGCATTTCTATTTAAAATTCAACACACCAATCTGTTTAGGGCAGAAAGACCTATGGTCTATAGCCCTTTGCCCTAAATGTTATTATTATTTTAATTTTCTTAATTATAAAACTTCAATTTACAATAGATTGCAGTAATTCTAAACAGTAATTCATACGAAAATTATAAAGTAATTATGTTATCATTGAATGATACATAAAATCTATACATTAATTACTTATTTATATTTATAAAGTATTCATTTTCTTAAGATAATTACTATGTACTTATTGATCGGTTACGACAATTTCAATTTATTTCTTAGCTACGACCATAATTTTATTGTAAATTCACATGATCATATATTTAAAGAAAATACCGTTTTTAATAATATTTTTATTACACATAAACTTAAAAATATAATTAACTAACCATGTAACCACTAACTACAAAAAAATCGTATATTTCCAACAATAAAATGCAACATCAAACATGTTTTTATGTACATCGTCCATCACAATAAAACAAACTAATGTTTATGATAACAATAGAACAGATACTAACGCAGTTAATACTAATTACTGTTCGAAAAAGGAAAAAATTATATAAAAAAAAGTTATGCAGAGTAATTATTTCCTATTTGCTTTATATTCCATACAATTTATAATAGAATTCCTTGTATAAATTGTATAAATCTAAAAGTTTTATAATAATGGATCTAAAATTGGATATCATAATATGATTGTTGTTGATTTGATCTGTTGAATAAATGCTCACATGTATTTAATGCATAAATGCTTATTAATGCAAATTCTAAAATATTTTTAGCACAAATTATTAATTTCTCTTACGCAGTAAACATCTTGCATATCCTTTTCCATTTCTCATCTAAAATTAATACAATAATTGCGAATTTTTGTTATTCGTGTTTTCATGATTCGAGAAGAAAACATGTTATCAACATATTGCCATGACGTACTTGTACCAATTGCTGAACGTAACTAGAGAGAATTGATAGTAACATTTAAGTAACTTTGCTATTACATGACATGATGTTGACGTTTTTTATAGTTGAATCGTACATGCTTTATAAGTTGTTTTAAATGTTTGCATATTTAATATTCAAAATAGATACTTAGCATAAATATTTAATAAATGATTTGAATATGTAGAGTATACATAAATATATTAGCATAATAATAAGTAACTTGGGAAATTAAGATATAAATCATGCATTTATTAATTATTTACAATCTGTCACATTCTGAAAAAGGAGTGTCTTCACATTTTAACGATTTTCTCTAAAATTAATACATTTTATATTACTATATTGCAGTTTAGCTATCCACAAATAAAGTAATGAGAAATTAACAATATGTCAGTGTTTACGAATTTTAACAATATTCTTGAAAAATCTAATAGATAGAATTGAACCTAAAGATGTTTATGAAATTAGGATAATTGGAGAATGTGACTAATATCAATGTATTGCTGTATTTTCAGCCATTTGGCTATTATTCTCTGTCAAAAATGAAGTAATGAAAAATGAACGCCCAAAAAATAAATATAAACAAAAAATTAGTTCCATTATAAATTTGTTTACATTACAAAATAACTATAATTTATTAAAGTAATTAATTTTATAGCAATGTTTTCTTTCCTAAAAGTAAATTATTCATTTCTATTAATTTTATGTTTTCTCATTAAATAATTTTGCTAACACGTATTTTTTTTCTTATAAAAATAGTCACATGGAAACAATAATTGTTAAGTGGAAACTGCTATTACAGTAATTGCATATTCTAACATATCCAACTTAATAATTATTAGATTCGACTATAATTCGTTAACTTCTAATGATAAAACGAATCAGTTTGTTTACCCAGACAATGTTTTAATGTAATTCAATATAATCCTACAATAACTACAAATAGTTACAACAATAATTATTTTAATTATAAATTTCTTATAAAGTTTAATTATGACAGAATTTGCAAATACAAAAGCAAAATGTTAATAGAATTTACTATATAGTTAACATAATAATCGTTTTCAATAATGACGATTTACAAAATTGTTTGTAGTCCATAATTTTCTTATTTTTTTACATAACAAATAAATCTTTCATTAATTAAATAAGAGAATCTTTATATACGTCGTGCTGCCACAATTAGTTCTTTTAATAAAATAGACTTTAATTTAGAAAATAAAATCATAAATAAAGTCCTCTCCAGAAATAGAATTAATTATGTTCAATGCTCGAAGTGCAGAATAAAATCCCAATATATTATATGTATAATTTTAAACCCAATTGTTTTGTATTATTAGTAATAGAGTAAACAAAAACCAATAATTTTTAATCATTTTAATTAAAAACATTTGAAAGTGAATGATTCATTTGTGTATGCTATTGAAAGTTATACTGTAAGGTTACCATAATAAATTAGAAGCAGCTACGTAAGTGGAGGAGGTGGTGCAATTGAAGAATTATTTATAAATAAACACGTTACGAAATGAAACAATAAATAACTACATGACTTTTGCACGGCTTCAAAGAGAAATATTGACATTTACTTCTTGAAAACTTTAAATTGTTTATCTAACATAAAATACACTCTACGCTATATATCATGATAAAGATAGTCTATCATGATAGTCCTGTATTATGAAGATATTCAATTCAGATTATTAAGAAAACTATTGTAATAATAATCTGATCCGGAATAGATAATCACCTGGACTATCGGAAAGTAAACTGACGTCCTTGAACTGATTGATGCATGTCTGAAGGTTCTTCAAGAAATATATTTGATGGAGGATTGTGTATTAATTGCTGCACACAAAAGAAAATTAATTTAATATAATTGTTGTTTTCATGAAATTATTTATTTATTTCCTAAAGAAATTATATCTTTGAACTCAAATAAAATGACTATTTATTAATAAGATATCGGAATTGATACAATAAACAAATTAGTAGCCTAGGTCAACTCTTATACAATTTGTAAAAACATGCATCATACTCTCCTCTTGATAATAAAATATATTTTCGAAACATCTCTTACCAATCCAGATAACAAAAAAAGAACTTTATTGATTCTCGTATATATGAAAAAAAAGGTGGTTATCTGTTATTTTTATATTTTCGTAATGGCTTATACTTGCAGATTATATTAATTGCATCATCTGTTGGGTCTTATCCGACAGCGCTTTTAATAAACGAGATAAATGGTGTGCAACCAATTACAATCGTTATTATATTGTGACATGTGGATTTCTGCGTCAAAGATTATTGATGTTTGCATATCATGATGTACTGTTACATCAATTTTACAATGAAACCATTATTAACATGCAAACAATGATTAATTATATCCATCTCACGGTGTTTACGTACTAAGGTTTTTTTCTGTGGAAGTTCATTTGATGAATCAATTGTCATTGGTAACTATGGAATTTGCTGGAATTGCATAGCAGGCGCGGTTTTTATTCTCTGCACCAATGTGTCATCTGTCTTACTGTGACGTATTGTTTTGTGAGAGAACTGGTTTCGGGGTGCAAATACTTTTTCTTGGTGCTACTGATCTCTTTACATACACACAAAGCAGAACTGTAAATACTCATATAACCTGTATTATATATTGTTTGCCGTTTGCCGTGCGAACGCATTTATGAAAGTGTCGAGAAAGTATCATGGACTGTAAAAGGTGTTGTTTATCAGCGATCATAATCTTATCTGGAGAGAAGACAACTTAACATCACAGGTGTTGACGGACAGCGTTAAAGCACTGTAAACCGTCGTGATAACAGGGTTGTCCTATTAATAGTCATTGGGTAAGTTTCTCAAAAAGATATTGCTAAACCACTCATTTCAATCTCACATTAAAAGAGGTCGATGTTCTTGCAATCAATTATTCTGCCATTAACTGCTATATTCCTTATTCATCTATGCTTTTATTTGCAAATTACGCAACGCGTTTGTAAATAATTACACTCGACAATTGTTGCGTAAACTCGACTGTATACATTAATTTTCTTTTGTATATCAATTTAGTTATCAATTTTTTTTTGGTACCATTGTAGTGTTGTTGCGGTGGGTGTTTCTAACAGGTTCAAGTTTCTGACGGTCGGTCAGTTCATTTGCGTCATCGGATTGCGGTGTGAATACAATTTTACTGACTGTGACATTTATGGCCCGTTATATAATACACCTGCGGAATTATAATTTGCCGTGCAAAAAAAAATGTTGTCACAATGTTTCAGTTTCTTTTTTCAGCCTTTTTAGTATTGGTACGCATTATGTTCGTACGTTTAGTGTTGTGAATGTTTAATGATGCACTTTGCATGTATTTTTGATATAGCGAAACTAAAAAGGTAACGGTTGTGCTATGAAGTTCACTATTTATTCTATAAATAGATTTTATAATTTACTTTTTCGTATTGGAAAAGTAAAAACAACTTAGTACTCTAAATATATATAAATAATAACAACAACCAAAAGGTAGGCCAAAGGGCTCTTGATTTTACCGCCTATTAATATAATAATGAAGGAAGTATGATTTATTAAATATACACAAATAATAGAGAACTAAATGGAAATACTGAAATTACTGAAGAAATATTAGTAGCCCCTGCGAAAAGGAAATAACATAATTATAGGGATAATACATATTTATTTAAGGTACGTGTGGGATACTTATATTTAGGAGAGTTTATTGGATTTTGAGGTATACAAAATTGGAATGTTTTCAAATAAATTTAAGGGAAAGAGAGAGGTATCTATCGAAGAAAGGAACAATTTTGATTTTTTAATAGAAGTTTATTTTTAACTTTCTTAATTTAATTGTATATTAATATATAACTCGTAGATAAGAAATGATAGGTGTTACATTTCTATAATTTTATATTAAATATGATGATTTTTATATTTTACTTTATAAAGTTTGGTTATACATGAATTATTTTCAATAATTTGTATATTAATCCATCATTTATATTAATTGGATTTACTTAATTCAAATTTATTAGCAAATCGAAATTTTGTATTAATTTTTAGTTATATATGAAAAATATTTAACATATAGTTACCATTTACAATAACCATTTACAATAGTTGTAATAACTATAAATTAGCCTTAACTATTAGCATTACATTCTGTATTTTATTCAGCAAATATAATTGATATTATTTTTTAACTAAAATCTGTAAAAACGTTGATGTTTTATTTTAATTATCTTAAAAAATCGCATAATTTATAGTTTACGATTCTTACAGATTTAGCTTCATATAGAATATTAACTGGAAATTACGAGAATTACTTTAACTTTACATAATGTAAATAATTGTAACTTAAGTGTTAATAATATAAAAGAGAATCTTGTTTTTCATGTTAGTACCTGAAGGTTAAATAAGTTAAAACTTATGAAGCATCCGTTATTTGTGTAATCGGTTGCCATTTTCCACTCGATTTAATATGTTATTTCTCTACAAACCAATTATTTATAATATAATTTTAATGTTTTAATGCAAGGTAACAGTTGTCATTTCACGATCCATTAAAAATTTAACGCGGTAAATATAATAATAAACAGCTATTTATATGTGACGACGTCTAACGAATATTGTCAATATAACTTTCATAATTACCTTGCTTTTTATTTACTCTTACAATTACTAATGTGTATTAAATACCTTTCAATTTTACTTTGTATATATATTGAAAATAACTTCTGTTGTCATAATTTAAAGTATCATCTGATAATATACAGATACGTAAAACAGTTATATTAACTTGTTCAAGTAGAGTTATTGCAGCTATATCAATCTGACTTTGCCTACGGATGTATCTACTTTATGTATACGTTAGTTGGTCATGCAACCTATTGGCACTAATTTGTTGACTGGCTTAGCGATTCACATTCATAGAATCAACTATAATTAAAGAGAAATTCTAAACTGTAAACAATGCTTTATAAGTATTTGCAATGGAAGTTCATACCTTTTTTTATAATTATTTATAATAATAACTACATTGTAGATAAACTTATGTTATTCTACGTAAAAAGTGATGTAAATAATTTAAATTAATTTAGATATAAAATGGAATGATTTGCATATTACGCTGTAAAGCGACCTCTCCTATATATGGTAGGTTTGCTTGGAAATCGTCCTGCAATGAAAGCAAAAAAAAGTATAAAATATAATCCTGAAGACGATTACGAGTGTCGGCTCTGCCCAATGTGCGTCATTGCATTTTTTTTACCGTCGGTATGAGTAACGAATTCTTGGAGCCGAATTTAAAGATATTTAACCTTGAAGGACGTCTTATTCTTATTCAGTTTATTCAAACAAATATTATCACTACCGTTCTCAATCTCTAATGTGCATTAATTGAATCTGCAGACATCTAAATTCGACAAGTCGAAAAAGTTTTACTATTCTACATGTTCTGGAAAATTTAACAATTTAATACCATGTTTTTGTTTTGTAAAATGATTGTGTTATTTTCAAAATGTTTGTTGTCTGATATGTATGTAGTATTAATGCAAAATGATACTAAACACTTAATTTATTGTTGTAACATTGATAAAAAAATGTTTGTGTATATAAATACATTTTCATTAATTCAATATAATGAATTATACATAGAACTGCAAGTATAATTAAATCAATTCTAATAAGCAATTATTTACAAATCAAACAATTTGTAAATGTTGCATTTGGAAAAATTTAACAATTTAATGTCGTGTGTTTTTTTTTATAAAATGATTGTTATTTTTAAAATGTTTGTTGTCTGCTATGTACGTAGCATTAATGCAAAATGATACTAAACACTTTATTTCTTGTAACATTTTGAATAATAATAATATTTGAACTCTAAATAATTTAACATAATAATAGTTGCATGTAAATTATCCTTTTATACTTGTGATTTATGTTCATGTTGTAGAATTTTTTATAATTCAATTAATATAAAGCAGCGTTTCTCAACATTCCTAGTGCATACTTGTTTGTAGTTGTCGACCCAATTGTACATAATATATAGTTGTTGGTGTTTTGTTTCAATTTGGTAATGGTACTTTAACAACCCATTAAAAAATGAAACTAGTCGTATCAGTTATTTATTTTTTTGCAAAGAATTGTTTTAATTACCAGGTTTTAATTTAATTGACTACAACTAACCCCAATGTATTTGACCTTTAAAAAACATTTGCATAAGTAAACATGTGCATACATACTTCTCTGCTAATTTTGATTCGACTATAAATAAAATACTTTTCTATAGACATTAACTTGATAAAAAACGTATATTTATACAAGAAGCATTAACGTTGCACTTTTGCATAATGAACCATTAATATAATTGACATAGAGTAACTTAAGCCTTATTAACTCTATTCTATGAGTGTTGATTAACTAATTTAAATTTGATTACTTTCTATGTAATTAAATCTTTAAATAGTATTATTACCATAATTGAATATTAAAACGTATAATAGTTATATCTGTTATGATAACTGAAAAGCTAATAGTTAGTTGAAATCATGTAACTGAATAACTGCTAGTTGGAGTTATTTTATTTATACAAGGAAAGACATCAAGATTATTCCAATTTGAATAGTTTCATCTTTAAGAAAGCTAAATTAGTATTAATACTAGTATAATAATAAAATACTCTGGACAGAAGGACCTCGCCATTTACCATAATTTGGACTAATAAAGATGATTAAAATAAATTAAAAAATAGTGAAATAGATGAGGTTGAATAAGTCGAGAAACTCTTGAAGTTGTTAAGATATACAGACATTCTTTCTGCAATACAAAGTTATTAAAACTTTTTTAAATGAAACCATGTGCGACTTTAATCATCAAGTTGTAAGTGACATTAAAACCAAACCAACGACCTATGATATCATACCTTATAAGACTTCAAATAATTTATTGCTTTTTGTTGCTTTATATGTTAATTGAAACTATTAAAATACCATTACATGTTTACTTTTCCCGTGATTATTGCTTTATAATAATGTTTATAATTAACCAATTATATTGAGTGCAGATTGATAACTTAATTTCCAATTATTGAAGGATGTCTGTACACGTGTTTACCATACCACGCGTACATTATGCAAATTTTAGAGCCGACTTGCAGTGTACTCTTATTCCAATGCCGGCGTAAATAAATCAGATTTTACTGTCAATAAAACTATCGGAGCTGTATTAAACTGCAGTAATCTTGCATTATTTTAAATGCCTTGAAACCATTAATTTTCATTTTACGATTGATTCCAATTAAATGTTTATGGGCGCGCGAGCGTACAGGGACCTTTGTCATGTCAATTAATTATAATTTTACAAACCACACGAATAAACAAATTATATTTCGCGTCGTTCACATTGACCGGAGTTGCCGAAATGATTAATGACGTAACGTGAAATGAATCAATAATATTTGTTGATTGATAGTCCTGACAATTTACGCACTGCTGTTGTAAGAATAGTAACAACAAAAACAATAACAGCAGCAGAAAAAAATAAAACATGAACAAGTAGAATGGAAATATGCAATAATTGCTATTTGCCACCAATTGCGACCAATTAATGTCTTCATTAAACCAACAATAACTTTTTTATTATTTTTTTTTACTTAGTCTCCACGCAGTGCCGGATTTAGATATTTTAAAAATACGGTAAAAACAATAAGTCCAATTTCGTATTTTCTTGGAAACATTTTTTTTTCCATTATAATTTATTGAGGGCATGATTTTCAAATGTCATGAGAGTCATTAAATTTCTTCGTTCTTGGGCAGTTATCGACATGTGCAAATTATTTGGATATTTCATCATACAAAAATTCCTCTCACCAATTGGTTTCAATATTGACGAACAATGAAATTGATTCATTATTTTAATCGTGTAAATATCAGTATTGAAAATTCAAAACTCATTCAAAACAGTCTTTTCATTTGCGAATGCAATGAATTTGAATATTGAATAAGTCTGTCTGTCACCAAATAATAAAAAAATGTTCTTCTCCTCGGTATTTACCTTTTCATTTCCCTTAAATTTATTTCAAACTCAAAAATTTCCAAGAGAGGATTAACTCTCTTTTCAAATTTTGAATCCCTGGAAATCCAGTAACCCTTCCTAAATCCCACACGTACCCTGTGAAATACCTATTGTACCTATATTTATGTTCTTTCCTTTTGCTGCTTTAGTTTTCTTGTGTAATTTCATGTATTATTTTTTATTTTGCTAAGCTTCGTGGAACGTATCTAGGCCGTAAAGCGAGGTATGGGTGTATTTAATTAATCAAACTTCTTTCATTATAATATTTATGGGCGAAAAGGCAAAAGTCGACATTAATTATGTATTTCATTTAGAAGCCAATAAATTATAATATTTATTGCAACTAAAGCTATAGGAACAATATGTACTGAAAATAATAGAAATACAAAGAAAAAAAATATAATGCTATTGCTTCAAAGTGCTATAAACCACAAGTATTTCAGCTCAAAAAAATATAATTTTCTTATATACATTTCTTCGGCATTTTATAAGTAGTCTTTAAAAAAAAAGTCGATTGTCACATGTTGTTTGAATGATATTTAGTGTTATAGAAAATGCAGTTATTTATGAATAATTTAATTAACATAAATTGTTTAGATTCACCAGTAAAGTAAGACCTTGGTTAGCGTTTCCTCATTTAACGTAGATTCAATATAACCTATTTACTATATATTAATTCAAAGCAATTGTCAAAATTGAATCCGTAATATATTGAATTATACACTTTATATACATCAAAATACAGCAATAAAAAAGGCTTAAGTTAAGTATATGTTCCCAAAAGCCAGTTCCCAATCCGGCCCTGGATTTTAATAACTGGTCAAGCGCAACTATCAACTGATAATTATAAATATTAGAGTAAATGGATTAATAAACCAAGGATCAATTGGGTAGTGGTGTGTCAATCGATTAATTGAGGATCACCAATTGATAACGACTGAATAAATGTGTTAATTCCATTTTACATTTTATTATACACCAATTCACTTCCATTGTAAATGTCGTTTGATTGAAGCGTAATTATTTGAAGATGTTTTTGCATCGATTGAATAAGCCGATGAATACACTATAGGAATGGTGAATGTCCATAAAAAAATGAGTATGCAGTGAAAAACAAGGCACGATAATTTGATGTTCACCTTCAGATGTCAGAAAATGATTATGTTAAAGGAGCACGGGTGGTCTGAGGGGGGTGGTGGGTCGAGACGGATCCGCGGCTAATTATTAGTACGAGTGTCAAAAATATCTCAATAGATTCATTAATAAATCTCGATATGCGAGTAGCAATTTTGTCCAGCGGTTCAACGCGAATGCTGGTTGTTGTAACAGGAGCTCACAGTCTGCTCCACTGGTATTGGTTTGCCATAAGCACCTAAAAAAGAATTGCTAGTTTCATGTATTTAGGCCAATGATAAACGTTGCAAGGCTACGCAACACGTCGAGATCATTGGAATATAAAGAGACCAACAATGCGATATCTCCTCGCTTCGTTACAATTTTATTTTCCGTCTCTCTCTTGCTCTCACAAAATCTCGCTTTCTTTCTCGTTATGCATTTTATTATCATACAATAACGTCTTTAACTTATAATCTAATTCAACATTGCGACATCTTCCCCTGCGTCATAAGCTTTATTATCACCTGTGCCAAGTATCCATTAACATTTGAAATACTGCCGCAATCCACTAGTTTTTGTTCATTATTTAAAGAACGTTCACTCATAATCCAGCAATGAGATCATTTATGTCAAAGGATATTACAGTAGAAAAAAAAAGGTCATCTACAAATTGTTCCCAAACGCATTCCTACACAATATTTTTATGTCAATATAAATTAAGAGTACAATATCTAAATTACTAATTAAGTGTAAAATAAAAACCAACGTAAAGTCAATAGTACTTTGTCCTTAATATGATTTAAATATTATTATAAATAATCATAAATTAACTATCTTTATATTTAGTAAACTTAGTTGAATGTTGGTTCAAATTTTTGAGGTACATTGATCTCTTATCACACAACATGAAGAAGTAATTCACATTATTTGCTTGTATAAAGAACAGATCAACGATTCATTCGTTTCTTAATTATCATCTTTTATAAATAAATTATACACTTTCTTCATTTTTGACTTGGTTTTATAACTGTAATATTTTATTGTAACTAATGTCCGTTTACTTATTTATTATAACATTATACAAAAAGTCTTAAATATGTTTTAGATTTCTTTAGAAACATTTGTTGCTTTAATGAATGACTATCAAAAACCATTATTACTTAGTTCTGAATGGAGATTTCCAATCAACAATGTATATTAATTCAACCAACATTACCAACTTAATTATTCATATTTAATCATATGATTTCATTCATGTGATCCCATTGAAATCAAAACTGTTCACCTACTATTTTTCGACCTCCAAAATAATTTACTTTCATAAATTTCATACAATGCGGTTCGAATAAAAGGTATTGTCAATGTGTCTGTTAATGCATGTTTATGGTCCATGGCCTTTTAAAACTAGATTGAAGAGCGATTCTTTACTGAGAAAAAAAAAGAATACAAAAAAAACATATAAATATACAGCTGTAATTATTATAAATAAGATGGAAGCAATATCATAGTAGAAATCAAAATTTCATTTTTTTTTTGTCGCGACTGGAAAAATTTTCAAATTAACACGTACGTTTTTTTTCACGTATCACCATTGTAAATGGTAATTGTGGTTTTTATCTATGAACGTAATAATAATAAACAAATATTTGAATTGAGCCACGGCAGGTTTTAAACGTCCGTTGATTGTATTTGTTTATTTTTAGCTCACGGTGTTAATAAATCTTTACCATAATCTCTGCAGATAAGAACAAGCTTTTATTTTCTATGTACTCTTTCCAATGGAATATCTGCAATTTAAATAAAATATAGCAAAAAGTTATTTGTAATTATCGGCAATTGCTTTAATTTCTAATTGATAAAAAAATAAAGTAATAAAATTATCATAATTATAAGTAATAATAAGAAGTTTATGAAAATAAGTCTAAATTAGTTTCGGAAACATTTAAATATAGAAAACTGCAATGCATATGTACAATTTTAAATATATATTTATACATATTGGTGATATAAAGTATTGCACAAGGCATTGTCGTCACAAGTGTCAAAAGTTCAAAATGTTGCTCAATATTTACCGCGATGCACACACAATTATAAAGTATCAGAATGAATTTCGGAAAACTGAATAGCATTGAACTAGATTGATCGATTTTATAATCAAATTACATTGAAGTTTACAATTAACGGAAATTTATTATGGAAATCAGAAGCAGGCTTGTAAAATACAATTTATTCACATTGTTATTTGTACGTTCAATTTTATAATTATTTGATTAAGTAATTATAAAAATATTTATTGCAACACTCATAAACTCGCAAAAACAAAAGATATTTATATAACTATAATAGTAATTAAAGAAATCTAAAAGAAACAACTGCAACAAAGAGCTATTGACCGCAGTTTTCCGCTCTACAATTATATTTTATATAATTATGATAATATTATATAATAAAATCTAACATTGACGGATGCACCGTTGATATTTTGTTAAATTCACTGAAAATGTGTATTTTTTTTTTATTAAAACTGTTCGATAAATGAAAATTTAATACAAGGTTTACATTTTCTACATATCCATGAACGTAATAAAAAAAAAGCATATTGGTAAATTATAAATGAATTACTCTATTAAACAAGTATTTCGAATAGAAAGATGATTTATCGAGTATAAAATATAAATCAATTTACACGCTTTGGATATAAATTATATCCACCGGCTATATTTGAAATAATAACGTATTATTCCTATTGAATTCCCTCAGTGATTTATAAATGTGGAAATCTAATTTGTTTTGTTCGTTATTTTTACCCAAGCTGAAATTATTTACTTTGCCTTCGCCTCATTTTTCATGCAGCTTCGAGGAAAAACAAGTTTTAAATACTGCAAGGGTCCAACAATGATGTTTCAACATCTGTTCGGGCTGACAAGGCCGGTCCATAAATATGCCACCCTCCAGAGCGTCATTTAAAATTACCTGCCAGAGGAAATACTAGGATTGCAGTTTTTTTCTCTGAATTTACGCTGCACGAAAACACGTTAAGTGCAGGAAACTGTAGGCTAATTGTTATCGGATGTTGATTAATTAACCGCAAACCGTTATTATTTCCACATGGTATATTATTGTTGTAAACATACATATTTCCTCTTCTCTGACGTAAATGTATTAGTTAATCTTTCAAAATGTTTATAATTTGTGTTTAAAGTCTATCAATTTATTTCTAATGTATTATAAATCGCATCAAGTTTAATAATTTTGCAAAATAATATAAGATTAATTTGTTTAAATAATTTATATGAAGTGATAATTATGTGTAATAATAATTGTTATTGTTTCAGCCTCAACGAATATTGGATTCGCAGTTTTCGGCAGGGCTTGTGGTTGGATAATTTTGATGGGATGAGCGAAGAATTGTTGCTAGAAAGTGATAAATATCGATTGGAAATGGACGAGATAGCGGAGATCAAAAGCCGAGCGGAGAAACACAGGCAGTATTATAGAAATCTTTGCAGCGGTACGGATATTTCTTCTGAGATGGCGCAACCAGTAGCAGAGGGAAAGGTGAAGTTTGAAAATCTTCAGCCCTTAGAGCATAAAGTGAGACAACGCCGCACGGGGGTTTACGAGCTGAACTCAACAGGGTCCACGTGTGATTGCTCTATGTTCAAGAGCGTTAAACAGTTACGTGAGAAATACCAAGAGATGCTGGAGGAAACCAGCAAACAGTTGGAAACAAAAGCAGGAGATCAGTTGACGAGGACGAACAGCATGGAGGGTTTTTTGGTTCCACCGACTAGTGGTTACTGTTCTTCTGGCACCAGCGATGATGAACGCGATAGAAATTGGCGGCACAACCAAGTGCAAAGATGCGGAAGCTCCGACTCCGCCGTTGGACAAAGCGATGACGAGGCGCAGACAAATAACCAGTGGTACGAGCAGAAAGAAGTTTATAATTACCCGGTAAGCCCTTACAGCCCTCGAGGATCCGTCGATCATACAAATGTTCCTTCGAAAACAATAATAGAGGCACAGTGCGTGCCGTATCCGGTGGACAGGAAGCTAAGTGATTGTATTAGTGATAGCGGCGATGGAGATAACAGCCGCAGACAAAGCTGTTACACTGACGATGGTGATGAACAGCCGCGTTATCGTTATTGGAGAACTCCAAGTGTAGTAGTCAGTGATTATTCAGATGACATTATGGGCTTGACATTGGAAGACATCGAGTATTTCCGAAACCAGAGGAAGGACTGTTCTTCGCCGGAGTCTAGTTTACATAGTTCCTGTAGCAATTTGAACTATTGCGGCTCAACAATTAGTTGCTTGGACACCGATTACACCAGGCATCCGTATCGTAAGCAATCCAATTGTTCCACGTGCTCCACGCTCAGCGGTGATGAAGACACGGAGATCAGCCAAACTGCTAACAAAAAGGTAACACATTTCACACTTTTAACTGCCCTGCCATATTCAACTGCACATCCGCCAAATGTAAACAACAGCTAAACTCTTAGTTAACACATATATTAGCAATGAAAATAATGCTGAAAGTCATACAACTTATAAATTATACTTTATCTTTCCATGATAATTAATGAAAGGATTGCAGTGACTTTTAATATATTACTAGCACTAAACTAAAAATTAACATAATTAATTGATTATAATCTATGAACGTTTGATGTTCATTGATGACTTGTTATTATTTCCTAATGATTTTAAATAGTAAACAGTTGTCTACTTGGGATTTAGAATCTATTGTCCCGAGAAACAGGTTTAGTGACGCACTTTGCTAGACTACCGCAATTTTTTCGAAAACTCCTTTTCTCTTTTATTATTTTGTTGCTCTTGCTCAATCGTACAGTTGCTCAATGCACGAACTTGTTTGGCATCTTGCACTTACCGCGAATCAAGATCAGATTTAACGCGTCTCAACTCCCAGCGATATTAATTGATCCAATTAATAATTAAAATGATTGCGAGCGAAGCTCTGATTTGCATGAGTTATTCAGCCTTCACGTCCCAAAAAACGCGGCCTTAACGTGTTCGCAGTACGCAGATGGATAATTTCCCATAAAGAGACTTTAATTTGGCGTGAAATTATGCCAGATTCTCGGAAGTCGGACTTGCAATTCAGTGTTCACCATAATTTCTCTCACGCTCAAGATTAAAACATACTGTTACTAATTAAAATCGGATTATTGTAGCAGAATTTTTATATTACGAGACACTTCAATGTGCTTTCTTTTTTTAATTTGTAAATATTAATTGATGTTTAAGGCGACAGTTGATGTTTATTGAACAATATTTACCACTTTTGATTTATCGTACTGATTGGTATTATTTACGGTTTAAGTTGAAAGTATTGTGAAGCACTCTATAAAAGGTCAATATTCTAATTGTTCTGCTTTTTTCTAATAATTTTGCTTCGACAGTTCAATTACAAAAGACTAATGTGTTGAATTTCTTCTTCATTATTATACTTGGAGACTTGTAATACACTTACCTGACATAATTTCCAAAGCCTTAGTCTTTCTACTTACAATTAAAAGAGTTCAGCTTAAGTTCACAGGTTAGACTGAAGAATTGAAGAACCATTTTATAATGTGAGTTATGCAACCAACTATGTACATCCGTAAAATTGCAGTCTATCTCAAATAGCAAACAATAATTACTATATATATATATGTTTTAATAAGAAGTAATTGTAATAAAAATATAATATATGTATAGGTTTTCTTTACATGTAAAAAAGCTTCATTTTGTTCAAAAATAATGTTAGTTTCACATATTCTGTCACATTTACATTACATGTAGATTAGGTACATTTTTTATTTAAATGTACCTAACAAATGATAGCTGCTCCTTCCGTCCTATTTTATTAATGGAACTTCACGTTTTATAATATTACTTATAAAAAATCATAAAATAAATTTAATTAATTAATTTGCATAAAATATTCATAATATGTTCGGAATATAAAATCATATTTTCTACTACGTATAAATCATATTAACCATAATTTGAATAACGACAGCTATCGTTTATTATATTCGATTTATATTAAGCAATTAATTTTTCGAAGATTTTTGTTCATTGGTTCATAAAAAAGTCCTATAATTAAAAAAATGTATTAAAAATAGAAATTTTGAAATTTGTAGAACATTCTGTTTAATTTAGTTTTTAACTCACTCACAGTTTTGTTTAGATCATCTCCTTAACGAATAATTAGTACTTTTACATTGTTAATCAATGATAATAGATTCATAAGTAAAAGTTAAATAGATGAGATTTTGAATAACATCATTTTTTTAAATATTTTTAGAAATGGTGTATTTGGAGAATGTGCTGTTGTTTATTTATAAATATTTCCTTGATTTATACTATTGAAACTAATTTTATTATTATATTTTATTCGTAATAAAGTTGATGCTGACGTTAAAGACATAAAAGATAATTGCGTTTACTTACTGCATTAGTGTCTGTTTATTATTAGCAATAAACAATTATTTATTGAGTAATATGCTTCAGTGCTATGACGTACGTTGAAAATTGTCTGAAAAAATTATGTACAATTACATATTTAAAACATAATTTCTAATATTGTTGATAATGGACCCCCATTATTCATTTGAATGAAATAATCAAATTCGATTATAACTATACCGAAATATTTGATGCCGGTATGGCAGTAAATTACCAATGCTGTAATAAATAACGTTGCGTCAAACTCAACACAAATTGGAGAAGAATGAAATGCCATTGTCCCTTGTTCAGTTCTTTTCATTCTTTCTGTTTGTTGCAGTGCGCTGCGCTACAACAGACAAAAATTGTTTTGTAATTTTCTTTCGTATTTTTTTCCTTTTCCTTTTAATAAACATAAATTGTCTGGGTCATTCTGCACTGACATGCAACTGACGTCAATCCTTGGATGCCAATGGCTCTCCTCTCGCTCTGTAGACACACCATGTAGTTCGTTCGGGTCGGGTTTTGGGTGCTGGTGAAAATCCTCAGGCGCACTTTTTACAATTAAGCAGTCAACTGAGATTAAAATTTATTATTTGAATATAAATCAAATATTACCGTTTTTGTAACTTTTTTTATATAATTTTTAGTGGAGTTTGCATTGATTGTTAGGAATGGATTTGTTAATAAATTATAATTTGTTTATGCTCCATATGAATATAATATTTAAGTTCTTACAATCAAATGATATATCTAATTACGAGCGCGTAATAGCAATAGTCTTGTGGTGGGAGAAGAGAATGAATGAAGTATAGTATAGGAAACTAGCCGCGCCAAGAATGAAACGCTCTAGAGATGGACAGATTAACGGTAGACCTAATAAATAAGAATAAATTGGTTTCAGCATGGAGCTAACGTTTGAAAGTAGCGATTGTACACTTTTATAGTTGCTTCAGAGCTTATTATGAAAGACAAATTGTTAAAGTATGCGCTTGACGAGGTACAGATATTCGTGGATATCATAAAGTCGTTGAATTATTGCTACTCGATGGTCGAAGATATCAGATAAATACGAATTTGCCTTTTGGATGCTCAAGAACGTTTCATCTCTTCTTCCTTAGCGCTTTTACACACACTTACACCGTTCTTTATGAACGCAATCAATTTTACACGGCAATTGCATTTATTATGGACCCCGTGAGATCATTTCTTGTTTCATCAATAAGAAACTGAGCCTGTTTCCTATTACCATGTAACTAATTTGAAACAGTGTTGATATTTAATCTTTATATAAATAAATGGCTTACACGAATCGTTTCCTAAATTGACTTTCATATTGCATGGGAAATAATTCAAGGCGATATTTTTCACCAATTACAATGTTTATTATTTGCAAATGTGAAACCATCATACAATTCTGAAATTATAATTTCCATGGACGACTGGGTAACATGTAATATAGTCGGACGTCATCACGCCAAAGTTATTGTATTTATGAGTTATTATTTTTTTATTGAATGAATGCGCAGTATAAGTTAATGCTAACTCTTGCATTATGCAATTGTAGAATACGCGCATGCCAACATCAACCAAGTTAATATTATGATATCCTGTTATTCATAAGTTTAGTGGTTACTAAAAATCTATTCTTCGTGTCTACAATTTATTATTAAAATATTTTAAAAACTAAAGATTACGTGCAGCTTTCGATTTTCTATTGAATTAATGGAATTTTAGCTTTGTGTGGTTTCTGAACGCGAATCTCTACTACATTCCTTGTTTTGTGGTAACCATTACTCATAGTATTCACATATAAATATAGAATAATTTTAACATATTCAATTGCTTCTTAAATTGCAGAATAGACGTTTCTTTTATAATTGCGTTTACAATGAAACAATTGAATGACGGTATTCGTGATGAGAATTTCTTATTTCTTCAAACACAAAGCCTAAATATATTTTTAATAGCCGGACAAAATGGATAAAAAAAGTTAGCATGGTCCGAAAAGGTGAAATAGAAAAATATTTTTATTTTAAACAAGAACGTAAATTTCATAAAAAGTTGCACTCATACTAAATTGTCATGTATTAAATATAAATAATATATCTCCACTTGACTTATCCAATTTAATATCATACGGAGATTGTGTATTTATACAGAAGTTGTTTTCATTCATTTATTGTGCAACATTTGCTTATATACTTGAAATGTATTTATCAAAACATTACTAATGTCAAGTTAACCACTTTAGTATTTGCTTTTCAGTTTATGATTCTGTTCTGAGAATGATGCGGTGAAAAGACTTCTGTTCACAATTTACATATTAAACTAACATTTTTATATTTAAGATAGCTAAAAATATTTATACAATTAACTGCATTTGAATATTACTTTTAATTTAAACTTTAATAATTAGTCAATAATTGTTTTTTCAATCAATAATGAGTAATGTGTGTAACGACTGACTGTATTTATGTTTTATTTAAGATTAAAACAATCAATAATCATTAAATATTAAAGTTTAACGATTTTAATATAAAAAAGTACTCTTTTATGACTGAATCCATTTTAATATTGTTTGTGTTTATATTTTGCTGTGTAAAGTCACAGTTGTTAGAAATAATCCTAAATTAACATGAAGGTTTATTATAACTAATTTGTTATATACTGACGTGTCCTGGGATTGAAATTTTTTGTTTTTTTTAATGTTTACAATAAATATTTTGGGGGTAGGGGTTGGGTTTCAAACCCCGCTTTGATGTATTCAAGTGCCAAGGGTCATGTAAGTACTTTATTGTACCTTTCCTTTAATATTGGACCCATTAAATAAGGTCGAAGTTCATAATTCGGGACGTTAGATGAAGAATCCCTTGTTTATGCGGCCGGTACTTGTATTTTCAGTTTACAATCCACACTACTTAAATATATATGTGCATTTAAACTTTTACATTCTCACCTACTGTTTTTCGGGACAAATGTTATAAATTCGGGACTAAAAAACTAGTTGTGAAAAATCGGGACCAAGAAATACGGGACGTTTGATCAACTTATCATTTAGCCATATAGCGGCTTCTTCATTTTGGGTGGGATTAAGCCACTATATATGAAATTAAATAAATTGGGCTGAAAATATTTATGCTAAAATATATGTAACCATGAATTATGTATTTATATGTAGCAGCAATTATTAATGCAGTTGAGAAGGGTGAACAGCTTTTTCCACGTTTAAAACTTCTTTTTTAATTCACATTATTTTTATGTTATTTTTTGTGTGTTCTTGGTATTTGTTACTTGCCTCATTTTCTTTAAGTTACAAGTTAATAGTTTTATTTATTAATTTAAAGCTTTGAAAAATATCTTTACATTTGATCCGATAAATATCTTGCAAATTAATGAGGCGCATTAATAATTAATGAACGCGTGTGACAACTATTTCTACTATTTTAAGTATATAGAATAATCGAAAGAAAATCAATTAAGTTCCTGCTACATTTATTTATCGCTGTTTCTCAATACGTTCAAATTGTTTCCGAATTTATTAATATTAATGAAGCTCACGCCCGGGGCAGTACATTCAAATTAAAAGATATATAAAATATACCGATTAATGATCTTTTTCTCTCTCTGTTTTTTTACTCTTCGGCTTAGCCAATGAAGTTTTAAGTTTCTAATCATGCACAATCGCTACAGATACATCAATCACGATTCGATTACAGCCTTAAGCTTTACCATTGGCCACTTCGATAATGATATATCACATACCACTCTATGGACTATCCTCGTAACAACACAACTTAATTTTATGCTGAATCTATAATGCGACCACCCATTACCGCACTGCAGTAAAACTATATAAATAAACACATTATGACGTACATATTTATTATAATATTTGCACTTGTAAATTCAATACATAAATATTTTATGTTTGACTGTAACGATAAATCGCGTACATATTTTAAAGTGCTACTTGTTTTTTCTTTCTTTCTCTATTCTTTTTTTTTGCAATGGTAATAATGTCATAAAACGATTCTACACTGTAATAACAGTCTGTGCGAATTATTTGCTTCTTTTTGCATAAAACGAGCATCTGAATTTACGGCGTGGCTGCTGTAGATGAAGATCAGAAGAAGGTGGTAGTGCAGGAATGCGTTTCTTGCAATTCCTTATTTGGCATGTTTATGCTATTATTATTATTGCCCACACGCGTACTAAATCATTGCTTATATCTTTCTCTCTCCTGCAATTATGCAACGTTAATAATAGTGGAAAATGCTCGAACCGCATACCCTTTTCCAATTTATGTACTCATATTTATATGACGTGAATTCTTCCTTTTTTCTTCAATCATCTGCTGCTGCATTCATTTACAACTTAATAATCTTAATGGATTTTACTTTATTTCAACAGAGTTATAGATAAACATTACAAATTTGCTGCAATGATTCAAGTATTTCTTTTATTTCATACCTGTTTATAAAATATTTATATGTTTATAAAAAAGCAATAATTAAACAATTATAAAAATTATCAGTTTATTTAACTTGTAAATTATATAATTCAAAAGTGTTCATAATAATACTAATGGAATGTAATTTTCTAGTAGTTTAAATTGAAGATCTTTCTTGACTTATGATTGAAATTATTATTCAATAGTAATTTGTATAAAACACTTTATTTTCAATACGAATATGAATTATTTGCTAGTGAATTTGAATAGATGTCAATTGTTGATAAATGTATTTCTGTTAATTAACAAATAAATAAGAATATGTGTTACAATTTTGAGAAACAAATATATTTTAAAAGCTGAGAAACGTTTAAATTACGTGTAATTAAATAATATATTATAAAAAAATGAGGTGCTAATAGTGATTACTATTATTAGGTAACGTACGTGATTGTAATTGTGATCTTATTTATATCGAGAACAAAGTTTATGCAAAAACGCAAAGCCAATTAAAATATGTTTTAAACTAGTTTCTAGTTAACTTATATTTCGAACGACGCAATCGATGTTTATGGAAAGACAATTTGGCACACCTTTGGCGAAAATAACTCTTGGCGTATTAGTCTGCTAAATCCAAGAGGTTTTAAGTTTCCTGGAAATTATACTTTCAAATCATTAAATTATATTATTTTTTTTATAAAATTTTGGATATATGAAACTAAAAACATTTCAACGAATGTTCTATTTAAACATTTTATGATTGCTACAACATTTTGATATGTATACTAATTTAATTTTCGAATTTTCATAAAAATATCTCTGCTTTTGGGAAAATAAGATTTTCGTTACAAGAATAAGTATTAATTAAGGTTAATCTGACCATTATTTTCCGTATGTTCTTGTAACCTCTCTTACTTGTTTTTTTACCGTAAATGCAAATAAAAAAGAAAATATGCAGTACTTTGTAAGACTTTAATCGAGTTATGCGTACTTTATATGTAAATTGTGATATTCGTATTTATTATAGAGATTTTCAATGAGGATACGTTTGAAGTAAACTCGGAATAAATGTTGTAGTTAGGTCTAATTTGAAAGAAGTTAATTTAGTAAAACTAGAGAAAATAAAATGTGAATAAAAAGTGAAATCACATAAGGAGCAGCGAGAATCAGTTTGCCGATGGAACAAAAAAACTACACGCACGCTTCTAATAATTCCGAAGTGCGAAAGGCTTCCAAGAAGTTTATGTCCCGTCACTGAATATTTATTACGCTCCTCCTATTTCTCAGCATGGTTTCGGCCCTAAAATAGCGGGTATCTTCTCAAGGAGGTTCTTTAGATGCTATATCTTCGACGTATTAATATTTAAAGCGTATACGGCTCGTGGAGACCCTAAAGAGGAGGCGCGACTCGAAAGATAAATAAACAGCGAAATTGTTGCTGGAATCTAGTTCATTTATTTCTGCCGTAAATATAATAAATTATCAGCAAAATAAAAATAAGAGAGAAAGAATCAGTTGATTTAATATTCCTGAAACTATGGCACAACCTTCGGCAAAACCATGTCAACAACGCTAGTAACAATAACACATTGTGGTTAGGCTATGGGCGTATAACATCCCGTATTGAACAAATACATAAATAGTTGAATAATTTCATAGTTACTTCTTATTTATTTATTTTTTGCATTAGTAAATGTTGTCTTCCGTTGGTTGAATTTATTGGGTAACTATTTTTTATGTCTTAATTTGTCTTAATAATATGATTTGGTTAAACTATGGTATGATGGTATTGAAGAAATAAATATTTAGTTTTATAATTTTAATGTTATTTGTCATTTATTTATTTTTGTTAATAAACGTTGACTTCCGTTTGTTCAATTACTTGGGTAACTTAGTTTTCATGATATTTGTCTTAATAAAATGATTTAATTATGAACGAATAGCTGGAAAGTCTGGAATGCACTAAATCCCAATTAAAATATTCCAAGCTGGGAATGCTGTCGCTCGATGTTTTTTTCTTGTTATTTTCGTTGGTGAGTGTTTGTAGTTTTGGTTGATGCCGGGAAGAAGTATTGAATGATAGTAGGGCGCAAAGCCTTATATAAAACGCAAACTACTGCTTTATACGTGGGAAGTTCAGTATTCAGCGAGACGCGAATCAAGCGAGTTGGGAATTAATCGCGTGAATACAGGCAACGGAAAGAAACGGATTTATTTGAAAAGTGATTGGATTTATAGCTCTTTTTCATTTCGGACGTCGACTGTTAATCAGTGTGAAAAAGAAGACAACGGAAGGATTTACAAGTGCATTAACATCGATACGCATATGTACATAGATCTCGAAGGATCAAAAAAGAAGTTAACTAATGAGTGTTCAGGAACATGAGTTTCTTTCTTTGCTAGAGTCGTGTTTTATTAAAACTGGTAGTGCTGTTAGAATACCATTGCAAGGTAAATTAAGCATGATCCGGGCTTTATTATCGCCATTATCAGCTAATGGACATCGCATTTTTCTCATTGTGCAGTATTATACAAATAACGCATTGTCGTTCGTCGTCTCTTGAGTAAAGGAAACCGGATTATCAACGTGCGTGTTTACTAATTAACGAATCAATAAACTTCATCTTGTTCGTCTTAAGAAATATTTTATAAGGAAAAAAATACACTTTTCTTTTGAGAGATCGAACCTACAAATGAATGGAATCAATTTTAATGACGCGCTTGTAATTTATGGCGAAACACACAGACGTAATAAACTGTTACATATCTATATGTTTATTGATCCTGGCCATGAATTATTTATGGAACATCACCTGCATCTAAGTACTTCGTCCTTAAAAACACGTTAAGGCGCTTATATATTCAATATTTATCATTTTACACGGACGTGGTTAATGTAGTGTATATAAAAGAAAATATCTCTATTCGATATGAATTTATGTTCTTCATATACATTCTTTGCACATTTTATTCAAATGAAAATGTTACATTACTGACTTACATTATCAGCATACAAAATGTTAAATATACATTATTAATCAGAAATCTAAATCAAAAAAAGTCCATATAATAATTAGTACATCATTGGATCAAAGTCTTGTTGATTCTAAAATTATCAGAAATAATGTTTATTTTATTCACTTCAAAATTGCATTACTTTATATTCAAGTATAAAATTATTGCTTTTATAAATCAATTATTACATGGACGTCATCCGCTCAATACATAAATAATATTATTTATTTTTTCTACTTTAAAATTATGCCATTATATTTACATACAGTGTATTAAGTGTAACAATTTTAACTAATACAAAGTACTTATTTAAAATAGTACTAATGCGTATACATTATGTTTACAGTAATAAGTAAAGTGACTACATCCGTTGTTTGGACGTCACAACATTTATTAAATTTTTATCATGTTTTATTTCTAATTTCACTGAGAAACATACATCACTTATTTATTTAATTGAGTTCAGGATTCAGTATAATAAACAAAAGTTCATTAGTTTTGATAAAGTGATAACAATAAATTTGATTTACATCGCTGTTGCTGCAAAGGGCTATAGGACTTTCTGCCCATTAATATCTCAATTTCTCGCTTACTTATTTAATGTGCATGCTTATTTATTCGATTTTTTAAATTTTTACTGGTTAAAATTAAAGCATAGTTGTCGATACTGAATAAAAACTCAGTACAATTTTAGGACAGAAAGACTATAACTCTTTAGCCCAACCTATTAAAATTATGTTTTTTTTTAATTTATGGTCATTTTCTATTCAGACAAATTTCTATTTTAATCTGGTTGTTTCAAATTAATTACCGAGATAACCACTTTCAGCTTGCTAATCTTGTTTTGCATTCAATAGTTCCTAGAATCAGAACCAAGCCCAACTATTCTCTACATTACAAAGTAATTGTATTATGTTACTTGCACACATACTTTACTTTGACTACCCACAAATCACTTAACGTCAATATTTGCAATCGATGAGAAATGAATGTAATCTGTTTCAACCACTCCCAAAATAATTTATTTAAAGTAAACATTAATTATAAATCATGTTAAATTACAAAATAATTATTTTTTGGAGGAACTATTTCATCGATACATTGTTAGTCTGTTCATGTCTTTACTATTGTTACAATGTCGTTAATGGTAAGATAATAATATATTATTTTGCTTAACTTGTCAAGCTTCAAGTACAAATTGGAAGTTTTTTAAATAGTAGTTACTTTCCATAATACGTATATAATAGATATAAAAGAACAAGTGTTAATTGCTTATTACGTAGCAGATCAGCAAACTTTTATTTTGATTATAATTTTATAATATTTATTAAAATACAAGTTACTTGTGGAATGTTTTTGATTTTTACAAAAGCATTGCGTGACTATTGTTTATTTTTTCGTAAATTCTGGCTTAGCGTAATTTGAATACTTAGTTTATATCCTGATCGAAGTTTTAATAACGTTTCCACGTTTTCTATCGGATTGTACGTTGTTTTTTTTTGGATATATAATCGGTTTCAACATGTGGGCGTTTTCTAATTGCTGACGTAATTTAGAGTATTAAATCAGAATTAAAAGACCGCTATAGATAAACGACTAATTAGTAGTATGTAATCGTTGTAATTAATATTATATTTTTTTTATACATAAATATTTGCTTATGGGAATGTCATTCATAGCAGTGATCATTGAAATGTGCACTTACGAATAGCCTTTTTACTCTTATGAATTCACACAAATAAACTCGACTTCTCAGTGTCTCGTATGTTTATTTACACACCAGGAACATGTGCTCTTATCTAGCGCTATGACGCAAATTGAATGGAGTTCTCCGCAACAACAGACTGACAAGAAAATGAACCTCCGCTTTGAAAGATTAATGAGTTTATATCAACGTCCATAAATGCAGCCAAAATACGAAGAAGAGAAAAGTTGACATGTTCTGATCGAAAAAAAAAAGAAATGTAAACACAGAGGAAAAATAACAGCACAGCAAATCTGATGTCATTTCCCGTACCACGGCATTGAAGGTTGGTTAAAATATAATTACAATTGGCTTGAGGTCGTGACAACACAGCACAGCAATTTTCACGAAACAACGAAAACGTTCCCACTACTACGGGGAAATATTCACGAAACTACCTCCAATTAGCTGCTACGAACGTCCTGCCGTTTTTCGTGTCTACCACACATCGCATACAATTAACATTCATTATGATTAATTAGCAACAGCGGACTCGAATTTGTAGTTACTTATCGTATCTACAAGGAACATTTTCATGTTATTCTTTTTCTTTTCTTTCTGTATTTAGGCACATCGAACCAATAATAATGACAACGCATTGTGTCGTACACTACAAATCAATTAGATATTCTCGGAAAATGTGACGGTTCCATTTGGGCTTGGGTTGCTTGGAAGGCGAACGATTCTAAGCGTGCGCTTCGAAAGCCATAACCATTATATCGAATTAAATTTTCGCTCGGGCAATTATAAATGTTTGCGCACTTCGCGATTTCGATTTATTCTCTGCATCGGTTCGCGTTTCTGAAATTCTCCTCGGCTACATTCCAAATACGCTGAAAACCCATACTCACTGATATCCATCAGAATGCTGCTGGTAGAGCAAGGGACGATCGTCGGGAACAAATCGACCAAAAACAAAAGAAGAGTTTACTTTAATAGTGAACATGCTATAAAAATCCGTTCTGTAAACTACGCGTAAATGAAAATAGCGTTTTTGATCTGCGAAAGCAAGTGTTGCTTTACACATCAGGAATATTTATTTATAATGTCAAAGATTATACTTTTTTTTGCTTATTTTAACAAATCAATAATGTGCAACATAATTCAATATTAATATAATGATTATATTGATTGTAGTTAATAGAATACCAGTATTTCTAGAATTGTATTCCTTAATTCCTAGGAACACAATTATAGAAATGTAAGTATTTCATTATTTAAGCGATGTCGTCTATCCCAAGCAATTATTGTGAGAATCCATTGAGGCTATTGCATTTTTCTATTTTAATAACACTATGCAAATAAAACATTACCAGATGAAACATCATGAACTGAAAAGACAAGTCTTCGAAGACAAGTCCCATAAAAACCTGATAAATCGAATCACAAAATAAGTAGTTTGATCATAGTAATAGAGCATATTACAGAAATATTGTCAATTATCTCTAAATTCTAAAAAAAACAACTATATTTTATATATAATTTAAAATTATATTATAATATATAACAATTATGAAAAACTTGCTAGTACAGAAAGAACTCTGGTTTTCTTTGTATTTCTTTATTATTATTATATTGAGTTTATATTTTTTAGTAATAGTTGCATTAAATGTTATTATTATAATTGAAATAGTAACTTATATTGTTGTTATTAACAATTATAATGATTTAATAGAATACTCATAAAAACACTTTAGAATTATACTTTTATAATTATAGATAATTGAAAGATAAAACTATATTATTGACTATACTATTATAAATAAATTAAAACATGTGGCAATACTTAAAAGGTTTTCGTCACCTCGTCGATATAAGTTAATTTGAAATGGTTAAAGTATAATTTGTTGTAATCCGACCGCTCGAATATGGGACATGATTGAGTATCTCTTTCCAAAGTAATTGACCGGAGGATCGAGTAAAAAGATTTGTATGTAAATTTTTCTATGCGAACTATTAATTATAACAGAGAAGGTAAATAAAGAGAGATGGTATTAAAAAATTAAGAATGGCCAATCTAGAGATCTATTAATCATACACCGTAGAGTATTAATCGTTCTTTATAATGTATTAATATTTTATGGTGTTTTAATAGCTGTAAACATCGATCTCACTTGGATCGATCTCTTTTTCGGTTTTTGTTTTGCATATACATACAAACTAATTGAAACGGTTTGAATTGAATTTCCGAACAATTTGTATCAAGTGGATCATTTCAATATCGACGAAAGGATGGTTCTTTTTATTTTTCGTTGAAACTCGTAGATGGAACAGATGGTCGAACGATATATTAACTCACTTATGTAGTTATGCTTTTAGCATTCTGCCAGGACTCTCCTTAGGCTTGGCTTCTCTGAAGCGCTTCGATAAATTACTACGAAAATGCAATAAATAAAAACGCAATTGTAAATTAGCCGCTAATCTAGCATCTACGGACTGAGGCTGAGATAAGTCAGCTTAACGTATCGTCTCTGTCCGATTCTAATTATCCTTTACTGAAAACAGTGGGTGAAGTAATTTAATTTATCACAGCCTTTCTCGCTCTCACTCTCTATGCGTGGTCTTTTAATTATAGTGCGCTGCATTTCCATGCACCATAAAGGATTTAATTTGAAATTGTAATTGAATGCTTTCATCTTGTCGTTTCGACATGATATTACTAGAAATTTAATTTTGGTAATTATAAACTCAGTCCAACCTAAATCTTTCACTTGAGACTTTAATCAAAAGAGATTAGATGATTAAAGCTTGCCAGATCTTATTATGATTATTAATATTACATATTTACAACCAGATAATAAGCTATATTTATAACAGTTAATGTATTTAGTAAATTTACTTAACTTATTTTATTTATTCTTTGAACGGCAAATACTTTTCATATTATTAAAGTTAAACAACATCCATACTTTGCGCAACTTTTAATATCTCAAAAGTACTTGCCGTTCAATAATATACAAATATATAATATTATTTAATATCGATATTTTTATTAATGTCTAATACACAAATACAAGATCTTATTGTATGTTACAGTAATAATTAAGTTCTTGAATAAGTACTGAAGACAGTCATTATATAAACCAGATACTATTAACCTTATATGAAGAATTTATCGTCTATAACATTACTATTATGTAATTATAATATGATTAATAAAAAATACTTGTGTAACATAATAATTATATTTATTGTAAGTTTAAATTGAACTATTCGAACTCTTCATTGGTTTAACTAATTAGTAATAGACGGATCACAATTGCTCAATAAATGTTAGATAAATCAAGTATTAAATTCTAATTCGATGAAATTTAATTAAAATCGATTGGAAGTTTAATATGGGAAATACTCGGAAGTTAAAGACTATTGTTAAATTGAACACCATATTTAATGTGCGTAAAATGTATTTAATTGGTTACATAATCGTTTTACCCGTTAATGCAAGACAATTTTTCAATTGAAAGGCCGTTGATTTATTAGGGAATCCGCTGCAGCCGAACCAAAATTTAGATAGGCAATTAAATGTTAATTGAAAGGTCTGTGATGTCCACGTATTCGTTTTCGGCTTTAATTAAATTACAATCCGTGCAATAAAGATTTCAGGGCCGACTGGCGCAGCAAACATGCGGTTCGAATTAAGGTTGAAAAGCTCACAAAGAATGCCTCTTACATAAGCGCGTCGGCTGAATTGAATTGTTAGTAGAAGAGGTATTATCATGACCATTTCCAGATTTCCTCGTCGTGCTCGCAAGCAATTAAACGCGCGATTGCAGCACAGCCTCACCATTATGTAACGTGTGCCTATATGAATTACATTAAATAAATTTGAATGAGGAAATATACATTATGAATGCTGTTATATGGCGGTGAGCGATATAGCCAGTTGTAAACAAACCTCGGAATTCGAACGAAAGTTGTTCTCCAAAACCAATAAGTCAAAGGAACGCTTTCAGAGAGAGATATTTCACTATGACTTTTTCGTTTAGATAATAGCATCCATAAATCTTGTTACATGCATATTAAGTGCTCTTGCGAATATTGAAATCACTTGGTAATAGCTACATTCAATACTTTCGAACATACTAGTTTACTCAAAATGTTTTGAAATACTGCACGTACTGTGAGAAAAATGCGGTGATATAATTAATATTGTATCTAACATCATTTACATCTGTTCACGAAGAAGACATTAAAAGTCTTCCTGCTCTCATGTTCAATAAAATCCAATTTTGTGATTAACGTTTTGTCAATGTTGTTTTGAAGGAATGAGATTGATTCACGTTAAGTTCTAAATTAGTATGCTAATTTAGTTGGGGTCTAATCGTTTTAATTGGTTCGGCATCTACAAAAAGGAAATTTAAAGAACAGTAGGAGATTCGAGACACTGCATGTTAATTTATGCTGATATTAATAAGACTAACAATGACGTCTCGTGTGCGTTCATCCACGCCGCCACCGGGAGGTTCTCTATCAATTCCGAATCCTTCCACAAGGCCAAAGACTCTGATGGAAACGTTACTAGTTGCTAAAATGGAACAGGTCGCTCTCGGTGGACACCCTGGAAGACCTCTGGTCCGTACTGACAGTGTGGACAGCACTGGATCTCTGGGTTCCGTTACTTCTACCAGCAGCGATGTATGCCGTTGCGATGACTGCCTTTTGGGTATCGCAGATCTCTATGCACAGACCGTGGAGGAGACAAGACAAAAGAAAAAGGTACTATTCCTTATACTTATTATCAATCACAAATTATGTGTATATGTAATTTTTTTTCAAATATACCTGAATTTCAACATTTAAATTTACCCTGAATATGCATTACCATTTATTTATGTTTCTATACAATTATCTTAATATATCCATTATTTTATTTTTCTTATTCGTATTTTGATTTTCCTTGTATTCATGGTGCGTCTTAATGAGAATGAGAACGTGTATGAAAAATAAGGGTGCGTCTTATAATATCAATATGGTACATTTGTTAATATTATCTGTAATAAAAAAATACTCCAATGACTTAATTAAACTTAAATTGTAGTCTCGAATAAAATAAGTAAAACATATGTTGTCTATACTTCTCCTTACATTACATATTATTTATTATATAAATAAATTTAGACCATTAAAAAAAACTGAATATTAACAGTGAATTTCAAATGTTCATAGTTTTCAAACAAAATATGTAGATTTTCTGCTTTTTACGCGTGTTGTTAAAGTTGCCTATATAATTGAATAAGTTTAATTAAACTTATTGCACGGCATAGAATTCCTCACGTTTTCGCGCTGTTAATTACTTTCAACACGATCGATTAATTTAATATGTTCCCTGGTGAAATAATATTTAATGATTCGACTTATAAATTAGTTCAATTAATTAAATATTGCGTACCAATTAAAATCGACGTTTTAATTTATTACATTTCGGTGAAACGAATGTTTTATTTAAATTGTGAAACTCATAATCTGTGTATCTATGTGGTTTAGATGTGTCATCATTATTAATAAATAATAATGTTGTTAACCAATTAGAGAAACTTTTAAATTACTTGCTGTGACTTTTGGATCTTTGAAAAAGAAAAAGGCGTTTTTTTTCTTCTTATTTTTACAGTTTAGTGGAATTTATTTAAATTTTCAACATATGGGAAAAACGTAACAACAATAAAAGCAATGGAAAAATAATAATTTTGTTTAGTGGTGTCCACCGGAGAATCCCCATTTCTTGTGTTCATCGTGGCCGCCCTTCTTGCCGTACTTCTCGCCATGCCCGTAGTGATCCTCGTGACCACCGGCTTTCTTGTGGCCAGCGTCTTCGTGGTGATGAGAGCCCTTCTCGTGGTGTCCTTTCTTGCCGTAGTGATCTTCGTGGTGTCCGCCCTTGTGGTGTCCTCCCTTCTTGTGACCTCCCTTCTTGTATCCATCTTCGTGGTGGAATCCTCCGTGCTTTTCGTGGTGGCCCTCGTCATGGTCCTCATCGTAGAAGTGCTTTTCTTTCTTGAATTCGTCGAGCTTGTGAACGTCGTGTCCTCCCTTGGTGCTGTGTCCCTTCTTGAATCCTCCCTTTTCAGCATACTTGTGTCCTTTCTCGCCCTTTTCGCCTTTGTGGTGCTCGGCATAGTAGCCATCGTCGTGGTGGTGCTTCTTCTTGTGTCCACCGTGCTCTTCGTGGTGGCCTTTCTTACCCTCCTTGTCGTGATGACCTTTCTCTCCTTTTTCGTAGGTGTGATGACCTTTGTACCCCTTGTCGCCTTTCTCGCCGTGGCTACCGTGGTGATCGGCATGGTGCTCCTTACCTCCGCCTTTCTTCCATTCATGACCGGATGCAGCTGGCTCTAAGTCTTGCACTTCTTCGTATTCATTTCTGCTAATCTCTCTGGCGTAAACCACACAAAGGGTGGCAACTAGGAGGCCTAGCGCTAAATATCCTTTGTTATACATCATGCGATGTTGTACACTAGAAGATCTTAAACCGAACTGATGACTTCTACCTCGAACTACCGCCTATTTATACGATTTTTAGTCTATATTTTTTGCCCTTTTTTGTCAAGTGAAAATATTTTAATCGTCAATTGAACTGTAACAAGTCTATTAACAAATTTACCATTCTCTCTTGCAAACTTGCATCTTGCGGTTCCAGCTTTCTCTAATAGTTTTTGCCCGTGATGTAACTGTTGGTATAATGTGCCATATTCCATCAATCGGAACCTTATTGTCGCGCTGTGTAACAATCAATTTACAAATCTTACCAAACGTAACGAATTTTTCTAAAAATCGTGTTTAGTAAAAAAAAAAGAAAACATACATACAAATGAGTTTTAAATGAAATAAGATGTAACATCACGCTTACATTTGGAAAGTAATTGATAGCAATTTAAGTTGCTGCGTGGATTTTGGATTGTGTAATCAGTAAAGAAGTGAATATTTTAATTAAGCAATTTTATACTACTTAATTATTGATACCGTTTCTAAAAAGCCCATAATTTATTTCTCAAAACACAGACCGACTAATTATTAATCATTAATTACATTATATATACATTAAGTCTAAATTTGAATCGTAGGAATGTCATTTAATTTATTGTTTGTTGCCGACAAAAGAAAAGGATACGAAATTCAGTGCGGTTTTTGTTTTATAATATACTTAGAACAAACGTCGTCGTTTGTTTGCTCATCCGTTTGTAGTAATTGGTTGTATTACGTGTATGGACCGGAAATAGTTTCTAATAATTAAATAGAAGATTTCAACATATTTTATTAAATTAAAATTTGTCATGCAATGTTAGTATAGAATACGTCTCTAAACATTGTTGAAAATAGAAAGAATGACATTAACTTTCGATACTAAAGTGTTGGTTTGTAGGTACTGAAAATAAAAATACGATTGTTTAGAAGTAATAAGTAATTAGTATTAGTTTTACTTTACACTCAGTTTAATTTGATACATTTCATCGACATTCATAATATTCTCGCAAAAAAATGTAGTTGAAACCTAATGTTTCATCGTTACTTCAATGATTCATACAAATCTAAATCACAATTAAGTCGTACATTGTGTTGTCACTGTTATTTTCATTATTTAACGTCGCAGAATATCTACAAATGAATATATTCGTCACGCTGCGAGAAGACTTTAAATGGTTAACAATTAGATATATGTGATGAATTTTAAATGTAGTTCATTATTTCTTCAGTATTAAAGATATAAAAAAATACAATTAAATGGGGCAGAAAGACCTATGACCAATAGCCCTTTACCAGTTAATTTAATTGAATAATTGTTATTATTGTATGAATATGTTTTATTGTATCTGTTTATGTAACTATTATAATGAATATGGAAAAATTAAATATAATTTATTATTCCATAAATTAAAATTTAATCTTGATTGGTTATACCAACTAATAATTTATATGTGAATGAAATCTATTTAAGTAAATAATTATGAGGATGAGATGTAATGTAATTTAAAATAACTATTAATGAAAATAATTTAATTAAAAGGCCATAATATTTATTGCCATTTAATGAATACATATATTTTTTTATAGAATCAAGAGAGAGTAATATGAAGGCAAAAAAAAACGAAACTCATCGAAACGAAAGAAAAAACATATACATGAAATTCTTGTTTTGAGGTTACTGTGGCAATGACCGAACGACCCGAATATATTCATACCCATCAGTGGCGGAACGATTGATTAGTAAAAAAAACATAATACTTTAGTACTAAAAAGATACTTTAGTACACCCATACCTCGCTCTTTATACGGCATTTCGCTATAACAGTCCTCTTCAATTAAGGCATGTTTTCGATTTACGGCCTAAAATGTTTCGCTATAACGGCAAAAAACTTTTTCAATGTCAATGTTGACAATCTTGCGCAAGCGCAATAATTGATTCTTTATACGGCTTTTCGCTTTGCGGCCAAGTTTCGTGGAACGTATCTAGGCAGTAAAGCGAGGTATGGGTGGATAGCATTTTAGAAGGGTGACTAATATTTTGTTTATACTTTATACTATAAAGACTAGATAGAAAAACCTCGCTCAATAGCATACTGACCCAATATGTGATCAACAAATATGTTTAATAATAAGATAAAGACACAATTGTGCGTTAAAATTATCAATTAGCAGTATAAATACAATTGACATGATTTGAGCTTGTAATAAATACTATAGAAAAACTGTTTGTGTAAATGAAATTAAATATTAATGTTAACAGCAGGAGTTGGAAAGTGGTCATTTAATCTCTTTTTGCAGACCAGTAGTTTGCTAGACACCATTTTTTAACCAGTATTTTTTTTTTCATATTTATTAGTGAAATGAAGCGTGATGCCTCTACACCCAACGGCTCTATAAACTCATTACTTTTTATAGTTTTTATGTTGGAAAGCTCCAAACGATCAAAGAGGTTCATTTTTATTAACTCTTTTTTCATAATAACTAATTTAATATCGTTTCATTTGAAAACAGCAGTTTGTATTAAAGGTTTTGATATTTAATGCTAATAACATTTTTTTTGTGATATATACACAAGTTGTCTTTATATTGGTTGTGGTCAATAGCTACAAATTAATTATATAACTGATCTTTATCCATTTATCTTACACTATGTTTCATTCGTTGATCGCTAATTACCTGGAAGTGTTTGCGCTTACAAATTAATAAAATAATTGGCTATGTATTCAAGTGAATCGCAGTTGTAACCTCGTCTTATCAATATTGAATCAACACTATTGGGTAAATATTTAAATTTTACAGCCACCGGTGTTTTCGTCGGTACGACAACATTTTCCTGTTGTGCTATTCTCACGAATTGCAGTTGTCGTATCGCCACAAAAGATCTAATGTTGAGTTACCACCCACAGAGCACAATGCTAATGCTTCGGAACAAGGAAAGTCCATTATCTCTCTGAACCCGATTTAATGAATACCAGTTCTAATGTCAGATTTAATTATAGATCTTTTCGTGTCAATTGCGGTTGGGTTTTCTATCAAATCCAAAAAACACATTAAATTTATTGCATTCCCCCAGTATTCTTAATTACTATAAATCTTTAATTATTTTATTTTCTTCAAATATCACACAAATATATATATACTATATAATGATAAAATTGCTATGAAAGTTTATAGAAACTATTTTGCATATGCATTTGTAATTTTACCAAGTGAAAACCAAAATCAAATGTTTTTTACAACAATAATAAATATCAGAAAATAAGTTCTAATCACAGTAAGTTAAGGTCATAATGAAAATGAAATTCTTTTGATTAGTTGATTTATGAAAATGTAAATAGTTATTTCTGTTATGTTGGAATCCATTGCAATTACTTCTGAAAAGATATTTAGTATTATCACAAAATATTTTTTAAATGTATATTTCGATGCAAAAACCCCTGAATATTGTTGACTAAAAGCAATTACGTTAATTGCATAAGCTACTGACTGTAATTAAAACCTATTATTAGTGGAATACTATTGTTGATGTAAAACTCGATCTTTCGACATTTATTTATTTTATTTTTTTAAATCGAGTACGCAATCTGCTATAGAAATAGATGTTATAAATAAATCATCATTTTTCCTCGTGTTATTTGTTACTGAGATATACGCAATCTCAGACTCATATTTGTATTGAAAATAAAACAAAGTGTGAAATGAGTGAAGGCTCTTGCTATTTTCGTTACCATTTATACAAAATGTATACGCTCGTACAATACGACTACTCGGTTATAAATTGAGTGTAAATTATCGCAATAAAGTGGGATTATGATGCGAACACTGTTGTATTGATATGTTAATTTCTCCATGAGCAATAAACAATTTCCAATCGCGTACACCTGTATTTTATTTTTCACCTCCTTCTTACCCATTTCTACTTTGCATTTACGTAAATCGTGTTCATTATGAAGACGCTGCTGATTATAATGCTGACTGCTTTGGCGCCGACATATAGTGTTTATTTTATCGACCAGGGTGTTGTTGTCGCAAATTTGATTATCCTATTTTTAGTAACGATTGACGCATTGAAAACACCTTTTCTTGCATTAGTGAAAAGTTGAAACTTCTGCAATAATTTCTACTTTTGTCGAAAATAAATGTCAAATAAATATTAACAATTGACGCTGAAGACTTATATTCAGGTTACTTGTTAAGCAAATGTTGAATAATCAAGTGAAGATAACAAATAAATAGCAGCACGTGCTCGTGAAATACGCCTCGCGAATGTCAAACAATTTACGTTTCCTGGTCCAATATCCGTTTGTTGGAGTACGAAATTCGTTTACCTTTTTATTTTGTGTATTTTTTATCTAGTTAACATAAATTGCTTTTACAATTAGAATTCTGTTATTGTCCGTACACAAGTATTATTTATACTAATGGTTTTTGTGTAAATTCGTTTTTTTCTGAAACTTTAATGATAAACAATTTTAATACTCGCTTTTGAAAACATTAGTTTATACTTCTTATTGCAAAATTAAGAAAATAAGCATCATAAGTAAGCTTCTATTTCTGTCTTTCAAACGCAAATACAGAAATGTTGTTTGATACTTAATACTTAAAATCTTAAGTAAAGTAAAGTTAAGTAAAAATTGATTGAACTTCTAATATAGTAAATACAAATCATGCAATGTAAAATAAAAAAGCTAGGATTTACTTGAAAACTTTGCTCAAACCAAAATTTATAGTTAAAATTGTAATTGAAGATATATGAAATAATTGTACCAATGCTATTTACATAAATTGGAAATTATTATGCAACAATAATTAATAATTGCATTAAGTATGATATATAATTTTCTAGATATGCACTTGTTATTATTATTAGTATTACAAAGAAAAAGTAAATGAATTTTTTGAATTGAAGAACTGAGTAAATAATAAGAAATATAAGTCTACTTTTGATAGTGATTACTTTGAAATTAGGACCATTTCAATTTACATTAAGTGTATTTTCAATTATATATTTGTCTTTGCAAAATATTTTTATAATTTGATTTCTTAGAATATTAAAAAATAATATTTAAATTTATATATTAAATATTCAATAATAACTATATTGTTTTAATAATTACATTTATTGCAACAACTAAAAAATATAAACAGAATTCAATAGAAATACATATAATGATATTGTTTCAAAGGGCTATATACTATAGGGTTTTCTGTCCTGTATTGTTATAAATTTTGCTTCTACCTACGAACGTAAAGGATAATCAACTAACAGATACAACAGTAAATTTCTTATCAAAATAAACTATTCGGAAATTTTTCTGTTGGCTTTTCATGACGTCCAAAGTTCTCGTAGCGCCAGTTCCGTTATCGTATGTTTTATTTTTTGTTCTTTCAGTTTTATTTTTATGTAAAATCCAGACACGATACTACAAATGCACTTTAAACTGTTTCTGGTATCGTCGAAATGAGCTTCGAATGTATTTTGCGTCTTAGCAATCAACAGTCCTCATTTATTATCTAAAAACTCTATTTCTTGTATCATTAAAATATAATCTTAATTACATTTTTTTAATTTAATAGAGTAATTAAAATATGTTTTCGTCATTGACGATGCGTGAATTATTAGATTACATTTCAACCGTCTTTAGGGAAAAGAAAATCACTTTTTTTGTAGATAGTAGAAAACAAAAATTGATGCATTTTTGTTACTGGAAAGTGAAAAATGGTACTAAAGGAATAATTAAAATATTCTATTTTCGGAGATTGCTTTAGCTGAAATAATCTTTAGTCGATATAAACAAATAACACCTGGAAAATCACGATGAACAATCTTATAAATACATTCTGGATGGATGGAATATTTAAGTTGCGTGAAAAATGATGATGTATCCACAAATTATAAATTCAGCATCAACTTTTTGATACAATACATTCTAATTTACTTTCCCTTAAAAATAATGTCTTCATACAATAAACAATATTTTGCTAGCCTACTTTGAAGTTTATAAGTGAACATTTTAATCAGTTGCTCTTTATAAAACTTTTTAAAAGTAATTTATCATGCTTGTAAATTGCCTTAATTAAGTTATTTTATATAATTATTATGTATTTAATGTCAGTAATATTCAGCAAATGTAACTGTAATTAAAAGAACGGAGTGACAATATATTTATAACACAAATATATTTATGTTGTGCATCTGACCTTTATTTCCTAAAACCAGTTTTCTGCTAACAATTATGCTAATAATAGAATTTGCTTTTTGTTTTTTTAATTTAATTAATATATAAAATAGCAATCAACAAAATTGTTTATATATTCTTCATACAGAGTTATTGACTGCAGTCTTTCGTTTCCTCCCAGTATTAAGTATCAATACAATATGATTATATGATTATATTAAACCACTTTTGCTGTTTATACACAATTTTATTATTTTAAATTTATGTAATATATGAAGCATGGATAATTATACTTTAAATTACGTATTTTAGTACAGAAAGCTCTATGGTCTATAGCCCTTTGCAGCAATAGATTGTACTTTTTTTTCTCTGTATTTCTTTATTACAATTGTATTGAGTTTAATATTTTTTTGTTGTTATTTCAATAAATTAATACGTATTTTATTAATTCTGATAAAATTATTTTTGTTGTGAAACATTCATATTATGGATTTTTCTAAGAACTAAATTTACATGATAACTCATATTATAAACAAATATATAACATTTGAGGAAAATCCATGAATTCACATACGCTAGTGTTTTTACTGAGTATCCAATAATATTTTTAACTAGAAGGATGTATAAATTATATTTATTTTGTTACAAGAATTTGCATATGATTTCATATTGAAACTCAAGTATTGTTACGTATTTGGAACAATTACATTTGAACTATAGTCCAATTTATTCATATTTGTAAATAATAAATAAATGGAAAATGAAAATTGTTAATGTTAATTGAAACGTTTAAAAATAATTATATATGTTTACAGTTATTCGAAAGTCAAGTAATTTTATTGGTTTATTTAAATTTTATACTTTACTTTCATTTTGTCCTGGGCAAGGTATAAAAATTAAAAGAAAGTTCTACCATAACTTTTTATTTGCATAAATTATCTTTTTGAATATTTCATTATAATAATTATATTTATGGGTGGAAAGCTGATTTTGTTTTGTTTTGTAATAATAATATATTAATAAATATAGTTAATTTTTCTCTCTGTGTCTGTTATAATAAATCTTATTGTTAATTAACATTTATTGCAAAAACAATGAAATATAAGTCAATACAATAAGAATGAAGATATACAAAGAAAATAAAATCTTATTGCTATAAAGGGCTATTGGTCTATTTGTCCGGAAATATCTTAGGCTATAGATAGCAATATTACATGTTAATAAATTATGTAATATTGTACATTCTAACATCGTATGAGTATGGTTACGCTTTTTGATTTCCGTTTGTTTTATTTGTTGATAGAATAAAATAGAAGTTATTGGTAAAGATTGTTCATGGCCTTTGATTGATATTTTGTAATATGTTAGTAATAATTTCCTTTTGGCGTAATGACCGATGTTCTTTAGTCCTTGGGTTATATTTTGTTTATTTTTCATCTGTTTATTATTGCTATTCGTTTTCATATTTGAACTATTGAAAATAAGTTTCTGTTGGTTTGTAGTTTTATTTACAAATTTCATCTATATTTTATTTGTATTTGAAACGTAGGCGATAAGGACATACGGAAAGTGTGGTTCTGGTTAGTTTGTGAAATAGTTCGCTGGTGATAAGAAAGGTTGAGGTTTCCTTGTTATTGGGTATGCGGAATATCCGTTGTTTTTGGGGCTAAGTTTTCTGCATTTTTTCCTTGGAAACTTGTTCTTTATGGGTAAATACATCGTATGTACTGGCATACACTACGCCACTGGAAACGACGGTGTTCGTTCGTTTCGTGTAACCGGCTTTGAAATCCTCAATTCTGAATGAGGATCGTTCCTCCTATCCACGCTTGCGTAGCTGTGACGTTCAACTCGTCATACTTTTAACACTAATAATTTTCATATGGATAAGTCTAATGATCTGGCTGTGTACAGGCGTGTATTGGAACGTACGCCGTCTAGAAGCGCGCGTGGTCGAAAACACCAACATAGAGTGTTGGACTCGTCAAAAGTCCTTTTTGGAAAAGCAGTTGAATTCCAGCAGGTCGAGCCATGAACAGGTGCCATGTGCGTTTGAGTATGTTTTGAACTTTCCGAGTGGAATCAGTTAAGCCGTGCACTTCATCAATTGAACTTCTTCCTGCGGTTCCAATTCTATACAATGTGAGTGAATATGCCACAAATTGGTGCGGGATTAATTAACCAGTTGATACTGCCGAAGATCACAATGTCGAGATACGACAATCCGGACTCGGAAAAGTTCCTGCGACCTCTGAAGATGAACCCCGAAGAAGCGCAAGACAACTATTTGAATTCGCCGGAGATTACATGTTCACCATCTCCCTGCATATACGATGGTTGCGAGAACAACCCCAAATACTTATCCTCATCACCTGGTAACCGAACCCCTTCGCCCGACTGGAGATTCCGCAGGAGGTCTCTAAGTCCGTTCAATCGGAGTGCTTCACCGAGTCCTCGGCGAGGCTCGATAACTCCATCCGGATACGAACAGTACCAAAAGAGTTTACTGGAAGTGCCTTTTTCTACGGACTACGCCGATGCCTCCAGTGATGACCTAAGCTCCGAATGGGATTCGGACGTTCCAGACGCCACGCTGGTCTCCAAGTCCAAGGTCATTATTACTAAAGAATACAGATAAAAGAACCGCCGAAAGTCCTACGCGCACTTCGATAAAGAAAAACATATGTAGACGAGGAAAAGAAAACCGCACGTCGGCTTTCCATTTCCCTTTATAGGCAAAGTATTTATTTAGTCAAACCAGTAATACCTGATACTGGTATGCGATTACCAGCAAAAAAAATATTTATTGCCATAATTATTTCTCGTTGCGTTCTCGCGATGCCTACTTTAATCCCCTTACTTGACTCTTAAACGTTCAATTTATTGTTTCCCTTATGATTTACGCTCAAACATATTAGCATTACATCCTAAAATATATATGGGATTCCATTAATTCCAAGTACCCTCGCTATAAAACGGAATATCATGCTACCACTCGTAAAGAAACATATTATCCCAGCAATTCCACCAACAAATATAAACTTGTATTTAATTTCTAATAATACTTATAATCAACAAACAAATATCCAGATTTACAGGTTTCGCTTCTCGACGTGTAGATAAAACATCTCGTTGGAAGTTGATTAAATTGTTTATAATCAATAAACAATACAACTTAGTTTACGAACTGCTAAATGCAAGATCTCTAATCGTTGGAACGATTCGAAAAATAAAGTCCGAACTTTATGATGCCGTTTTACGTAAAACGGAATGTTATTTGTTTGGTAATTGGCTCGAATTCCAGCGACGGGGTTCTTGCATAATGCGTCTGAAGAGGAGCCTTCGTAGAACAATGATATCGTACGTCATGTGAACGTAAATGATGATGAATGGCATAAAAATGCGATAATGGAAGTTTAAATAGAGACCGCGATTCGATCTATTATTGGAAAACGGCAACGCAAGTCGAATGTCCCACTCGTTTAATGCGGAAAATAACAAACAAAAAATAGTATATTTGTCATAGTTCATTTACGCAGCATGTAATTACATTTCCGTGTAATGCCTTTCTCGTGATTGATTCAAATCTGTTACATAGTATATACATATTATTAGTGCGTAATTTCAGCATTCATCAAAGCTTCAACAAATTTTGTTTAAAAAAATTATTTTCAATTTAACGACCAATAAGATTACATTATCTCAGTCTACGGACGATGATAGACATTTAACCAAATTTGTTTTGATGTTGGTACTATAAAAATATTGTTTATCTATATTGACAAATATTTATTTCACAGACATATAATGAATTTATAATTATAACCGATGCCATTTCATTTGATTTCACATTTTAGGAATGTAATCATTAACTTGTAATTTATGGTATGCTTAACGATACAAAAACATTAATGACGTATTTGCTGAGTAAATGTACACGTCAATGTTCTTCTACAAGTTAAGCAATTCTACTTATTGATGTCATTATTATGTACACAATAGAGTACGTATTATTTTAGATAAAACATGAAGTTTAACTATTTTAAAATATTTAATGGCAATGTAATATTTCTTTTAATCTAAAGTCCATTTTGAGATGTTTAATACATTAATTTGTTTAGAATACTTTCAGTTTATTTATAAAATACTTTGTGTATAGATTTTTTCTCCATAAACTTTCGACAATTTATTTTTTTACATAAATATATCAAATTTTTGTATATTATTTCACTTGTAAAATTAAGAGCATGTTTGGGATTACTTTAGTTTAGATTGAGTTAGGTCATAACTTTGATCAATAACAATTTAAAGCAGATATAATTGTGGTATGAAAACAAGTTAAAATTTGAAATTACAAAAAAAAGAGATTTAAGATTTATATTAATCAATTAGTTTCATTATTTGCCAGGTGCTAAAGCCAATATATGAATGAATAATATTTATTACATTCCATTTACACAAAAAAGGTAAAACGATATTCAACAGACAGAAATAAATTATGATGAAACTTAAAAGTTAAACCAGTTTGTGGAAGTAATAAAGCGAAAACAAATTTAATTACGTGCAAATTTGAAAAAAGTGTGTCTAATTTGTGTAAAAAAATATAATTTAATTGATTTAATGCTTAACATTATAATTTCAGTAGATAATTTATTTTTTTCTTATTTTGTTAGTGAATCGTTGTTTTTTATGGTTTTTCCATTAACAATTAATTATTATAACAAATAATCATGTTACCAATATTATATGAACGAATTTGGTTGGATTATTGTATAAAATTATGTGGTAAAGAATTTCCTGTGAAAAAATAAGCTAATGGTTACATGATGGATAGGTTGTTATTTTCAGTTTGAATATTTGTTTAATTTCATTTCGATTTGGATGCAGTTTGGTTAGATGGGGAAACGTGTGGATGTAAACAAAATATTTCAATACCTCTATCGCAATACGCTACAAGAAACCGGTTCAAGTTTATAAACATTGCCGCAGTGGTTACCCATACCATTGGCCAGTTGCTTTGTTAGGAACTCTGCATTCGCATTGGATTGTCTGCAGAAACTTTCAATTTCTTATACATACAATTATCCAGTGTATTTAAAATCTTGGAAAAGCCGTGTCCTTTAACATTGCATGAATTCAAATGTATCTCTAATTGAGCAACTGGTTCTTGTATTTGGAAAATTTCTGGTTGGAGGAATTTTATATTAAGAGAAAAAAAAAACGATATTTCATAATCGTACTTCGTGCATGCAACTGCGTCGTTTTGAAACCATGGAGAAATTCAATCTCAGCTTACGGTATAATATTCCACTGATAATAAATATTCAGATTTAGATGAAGGTCAGGCATATCCTCAGGGCAGAAATCTTAGGTGTTGAATTGTTATTTTTCTATTAAGAAAAATTGTTTGTTACATGTGTTTAAAATATTATTTGAGAAATTATATATAGAAGTGTTGTATAGATATCTTAAGTATTTAATTAAGTTCTTTAAAACAGATTGGAAAGACTCGTTGGTGGCATATTTGTGTTTATTTATTAAAATATCATTATTGGGCCAAAGGGCTATTGACCTAGGTCTTTCTGCCAACTTTTCTTTATTATGTTTAAACATCTTTATTGGACTAAAGGGCTATTGGCAGAGTTCTGCCTGAACTTTACTTAATTATAGAGAATACGATAATAATTCAGTTCTACTGCAACTGTGCAATTGTGAATATCGTAAACAACATTTTTTTTATGTTTTTAAACAACGAGGCAAGTCAATTTAGCCAAACAAGAATTGAAGCATTTAAAGAATGCAAACTGAATGCTTGTTTTCATTTTTCACCTCTGACGTTTAATGCATGCATGTTTTGATGTTATGCCTTTCTCTTCCTGATCGATGATGATAGCACACATGTTGATGACGAAGGCGTATTTCCGTTATGGAGATCCCAATCGGACACGGACGTGGCTCCTCTCTCTGTCCGATGTCTCAGATTTACATCATAGTAATTTTGCATTTCCATACCAAATGTATTCCGTATGCACCGTGTATACATACATATTAATATAATTTTATCTATTACCTATATAACCTTTAAACACATTGACGTCAATCAAGGTGTACTTATTTACTCGCTTTCGAGAATGCGAAAATATTATGTATATCTACATAGAAAGAATGAAAAATAATACTCATAAAAAAAATGAACGTTTGCCTTAACATTACTGACTAATTAAAATTCAAACGTAATTGAATTACCAGTCGCACGTAACGTAAGACATTTCTTTTATAAGTTGCATTAATTCATATTTTTTTTTATTCTATGTCGCTTAACATGCAGATTTTATTCTGTAATTAAATTTGCAGATGTTTGCAACATCCATTGATAATTGATTTTACGCATTAGATTTCATTATAATTGGACGTTAGATATTCCTTTAATTGAAATTTAATTGGCGTTCATAATATTTTCCATCAAGAAACAATAACTATAATTATTTCACTTGTTTTTTTTTTGTTATTTCATTTAGTTCAATTCAAATCAACAGTGATTTCATATCGCTGTTATTAACGTCATTTCCTATAAATGTTGATACTAGTCGTTGTATATATATATTTCTTATATTTCCATGTATTAATCATTTTTATTACATATGAAATATATACGTAGGAGTGTGTGACTAATTTAAACTTGAGTTAAATACATAATAAAACAAATTTATATTCAATCAATATGTAAAAATAATAAAGGTTTGCATTTCAAATAGGAATCATTAAAACGAAATTAATGTCATTCATATTTTAATCTGTTAATGCCTCAGTTAATTTTGTTATGAATATATGATTAAATACTTAACTGTAATACAATAAATGTATGATTCAAGTATACTTTATTTGTTTGTAGGCTGAATTAAATTGTTAATTATTAAAAATTACTGAAGTATTTTGAAGGATAGACGGATGGATGCCAATCCTTGAACCATTACTGCAATACACATGTTTTTTGAAGGTTGTGTAATGAAGATAACCAAAAATGAGGGCAGTTTAGTTAGATTTTTAAAATGTGTTTTAAGTAAACACCAATATCTAGATTATATGAAATGGATTTGATTTTACTCATCAAAGTAGTGATTTTTAGCTTAGAATGTTGTACTCGAAATACATGGGAGCACTAGAAGAAAACACTACTTCCAATTGTATAAATATTTACGAGCGGCATGTTTACTGGTGTGCTCTCCAAAAATAAATGGTTTAAAGCCGAATAAAAGTTAAATTGCTTCTATTTCGAATCCTATATAATGATAGAAATAACTATCAAAATGTATGTATGGACAAAAATAATTGAGCTTTGATTTGAGTCCAGTCGCTTTTCATCTTCGTAATACTTTTGGCTGTAAATACGTTAAACATTAAAGAAGCTGACGAAAGCAGCACGTGCTACACTTTGCAACATTATCTTAAACACGTCATAAACATATTAGTATTGGAATACTAGAGTTTCAAAGAAATTAGAGCTATATGTGGACCTTTCTTGCCTCAAGTGGGGACATTCTTGCGCGCGTCATATGTCTGAAATCCGCGAATCTTTAAGACGCACTTACTAATTTACTAAAACATCTTAAAATACGCTTACCGATATGAAATTGTTGCGACAGGCTAAAAATAGACTTGTTTGTCAAATTCACACGTGAACTTTAATGATTAATTACTTATTTTAATATTTCGTATCGTAATATTATTTATTCAACAGTAAATAGTATCTTCAATATAACATTGTATTATAGTAAAAAAGTAAAGAAGCAAAAACATCAATTGGAAAATTAGCATTTACACAATCTATAGCCTATCCATAAAGAAAACTGCTACAAGTGAACAGCACGTGTCGCATAATGAATTTAATTCGCTGAGGATTTTCTCGTAATTGCACGTTGCGAATGGTGCGCATGCAAAAAAATCGAGAATTCTAACAGACAGACATGCAAGACGAAAAAAGGCGCTCATGTCAGAGTCCCATAAATATTCCGCCTGAAAACTGGCCGGTTTTGTAATTACACTTCATTCCCATTCTGCAGCAGGATAATAAATCGCAACAAATTTTCTGCGCTCGTCGTAACAAATTGTCATAATAAATTATTGCATTTCTCTTCTATTAATTCTCGCCTCCTTAAGACAGGAAAATGGATGTCATAGATGGTAAAGAAAATCCATCCAATTAACTTTTTTTCAAAATTATTTCTTCTTTAACACATCTATAAATCACAACTTAACATGTGATAATTAATAGATAGTTACTTATTATTATTATTATTTTGCAGCCGTCGGGATGGCGTAAACTGCGGAACATAGTTCAATGGACTCCGTTCTTTCAAACCTACAAGAAGCAACGGTATCCGTGGGTGCAACTAGCCGGTCATCAAGGAAACTTCAAGGCAGGTCCTGATCAGGGTACAATTCTCAAGAAGCTTTGCGAGAAGGAAGAAAAATGTTTTAAAGTGAGTCTAGTTTTCAAAAGTTGATTGATTTTTGTAATAATTGGATTATTTCAGGTATTAATGCAAGACGTTCTAAGACCGTATGTTCCTGAGTACAAAGGTCTCGTGACCAGCGACGACGGCGAATGTTCCTACCTGCAATTACAAGATCTCTTGGGCGATTTTCAATCCCCTTGCGTGATGGATTGCAAAATAGGCGTGAGAACATATTTGGAAGAGGAGTTGGCTAAAGCGAAGGAGAAGCCAAAATTGAGAAAAGTAAATAAATACATGATTATGATAATGGTTTATCGATATTAATAATATATTTTTAAGGATATGTATGAGAAAATGTGTCAAATTGACGACACAGCGCCAACAGAAGAAGAACATAGACTTAAGGGTGTTACTAAGCCCCGCTACATGGTTTGGAGGGAGACGATTTCGTCGACTGAGACACTTGGCTTCAGAATAGAAGGTATAAGAAGATCGGATGGGACATCTAGTAAGGATTTCAAGACGACCAAAACTAAAGATCACGTTATGAAGGCGTTCCTAGATTTCACTAAGGGATTTCCTCATGCTATTGTGAGTATATTAATCTCAGTAGAAAACATGAATATCTTACTAAATACCAAAATCTCTTTATCTAGCCTAAATACATTCAGCGTTTAAAAGCGATAAAAGCAACTTTGGAGGCATCCCAGTTTTTCAAGAACCACGAGGTGAGTGTTTATTTGAATGCATTCAATGAGTTCAATCGTTAATCATTTTATATTCTAGGTGATTGGAAGCTCTTTACTGTTTGTGCATGATCGCTGTAACGCTAACGTATGGCTGATAGATTTTGCAAAAACAATTATACTTCCCGAAACCGTGGACATCGATCACAAATCAAAATGGAAGGTCGGAAATCACGAAGACGGTTATTTGATTGGAGTTGACAACATTATTTCTATTTTCGCTTCGATCATTGAGCAGCATCCCACTGAGATCACTCCGCCGCTCATTCATCCATCACAATCGGACGAAGAGAACGACGACTAAACCTTTCTATATCTTCTCATTCACCACTCAGTTGCCTTGTGTGCTGCAAAATTTTGTACATACCCACCATAAATGCCATTTTATTTATTTTATTTTTTTTGTATTTGTTAATTTTAATTTAATTCCCAATTTCTTAACGATACGAACGTGTATTTTCGTCTCGGAAAGTATGAAATCTTAAATTAATTGTCTTATACTAAGATAACAAACACATTCGAATGAATATTTGATAATTTATTGTTTCATTTTATGTTGTTTTCTTTAACGCAATGCTGTCAATGCACTGAACATTATGTTTCATTAATATTATTTTAAGGTATTTAATTAATTGTATTTATTATTACAATATTATGTAATTGATATATTTAGAATAAAATTTAAATTGAATTTGTTGTTTATTTGTATCTAACAATGATTTCAACATTGGAAGATTGCCATACCGAATTCATTTACTATTGCATGTATAATAAATAAAAATCCGTAATTAAAAAAATGAAGCAATTAAAAATTAACGTTTAAAAAAACGCAGTCTTCACATTTTAACGATTTTCTGAGATTGTAATAGAGTTGATCTGAAAGATTCTTATGAAACTTGGATTGTTGGGGGAATGTAACGCCTATTACTTGTAATTTGTTGTCAAAATGAAGAATTGAAAAACAAACCACCGAAAAAGCAGTGTCTTCATAGTTTAGGATTTTTTTCGAAAACTATAATATAATAAATCGACTACATGGTTATGCAAGTTGGATATTTGGGGTTTGTAACAAATATTGATCTATTGCAGTACTTAGAGCAATTTGTCGATAAAAGCAGTAAAAGCACAATTTAGCGACTGATGAGTACCATTGATGTACCTTTTTAGTTTGATGAATTCAATTTTAGAAAATCTTATATAGGATTAAATTTATAACTATTCAATATTATAATTTAAGCAGGTTCTGTCTTATTCAAAGCTTTGAAGTTCTTTGGTAATTTTTATTAAATGTTTCCTATATTTCGATATTGTATAATGAAATAAATCAATAAAAATGAACTAAAAGTCTATTCACTTAATTAAAAATCTTTCTTGGTACAATATTTGAACTGGTTTCTTATAACTACTATACAATTATTTTGCAGCATTAGAGTAAAATATACATTTGTAAATATGTCTAAGAAATGTCATGCTTAATGGACTAATAAATGCTATATAAAAAATAAATTACTATTACCTATATCACTGGCTATTGGCACGTAAGTTGATAACTTTGGCGCAATCAGTAATTCCGATGTGCGAAATGTTCGCTAATATCAATTCAATTTAAAATAAATGTTTTTAAACAGGAACCTTAATGTATTTTCAACTGTTTTAATTGAAGCTAAGGGAACCATGCGTTTGTTTGATCTTTGGAAGCTTTTCGTAAGCGTTGCCTCTGTACAGGACTTGGAGTTGCATTTGTATTTGGCACAGGCCTCAAAGAAAATCTTCTAGGTCTGGTACCCTGCATAGGACTATATGGAGGAGGCGGAGAAAGCTTATTCTCGTCAAAAGCGACAGGTCTGAGTGATAGTCTTCGAGGCTGTATGATAGTTGGAGTTGTGGGTATCATCGAGGACCGTCTTGATTGGAAAGCCGGTCTGATTGCAGATCTTCTTCGTTTAGGAGGAGAACCCTCCATTTTTCTCGAGCCCTGTGGGGATGAAGCTTGTGGAGGCGTCAAAGACGCTGTACCCAGTTTTCTTTTAGGTTTATTTTCCGGTACATTTGTTAAAGCCACCAATAGTTCAGCAATTGTTTGGATATCTTCTTGTTCTTGTATAGAAAGCACCGATGGTCTGCCATTTCTGGTATCGGCCAAGTAGTTGTGAACATCGCTGAAAGCTCTGCTGCGTTGCGGTGGTGGAGAAGTGCATATGTCTTGTTTCTCGATGTCTTTATTCTTATTCTTACGCCGGAATGTTTTACGTAATTTATCAAGGAATCTCGTCGGAGGTAGCTTAATCAAAGGTTCCTGTTGAACTGGAAGAGTCCTACTTCTAGCTCTTCCATGTTTCATAGTTTCACGCATTTCTTGTAATTTCAGAGAAGCAGTCTGACCGTACCAAGTATTTTCATTCGACTGAGGGTATTGCGTTTCAAATGGAAACTTGACTTCGCTGCAAGCTCTAGGCCTCCAAGTTGGTGGTATTTGAGAATTCGTTTCGCTCTTGTGGCTATTGATTGTCCATTCTGATTCCAAAATTTGACTATCGCTGAAACCATTGTAACCCGTACAACATACATCCTCTTCAATAGTTTGACCCAAGACATTGGAAACTCGCAATAATAGTTCGGTTTGTTGCTTCTTCTTATTAGAACCAAAGGTTAATTCTTTGTCAATCAAATGCAAGTCAGTGTCAGATTGGACGCGTGGCAATTCTTCTTGATCACACTGATCACATTCAGATACAGCTCGCTTTCTGACCATTGTTGGTGAGTCTTTCTTGAAGTACATGCTCAGATCTGGACAGGATTGACTCCTGTAGCCGATGCTCGGAGCTTCAAATATAGATTGTTTCTTCTTGTAGACAGGTTTAACTCGCATGACTAGAATCTCGTGCAGCAAGGATCTTAAAGCTCTGAATTTATCGGGAGTACGTTTGATATTGTGAGCTAACATTTGTTCGATCGCATGCATCTTCTTGCTTCGCAAACCTCTCGATATGAATCCCAGCACCATTAATACGTAACCCAGACCAATTATGATCCAAACTAGGAGAAATATTTCGTAAAATATAAATGATTTACCGAAACCATTATCGGCAACAGCTAAAACAACATAAATATAATTTATTAAACATACCATTCTATTATTTATTTATTTATATTACCTGCTACATAGTCGCCGAAACCTATCGTAGTTAATGTTACGAAAGCATAGTAAACTGCAACATCGTAATCCCAACCTTCGAAAATCATAATAACCACAGACGGTATGAATATAAGCAAGGTAAAGGCTGGTACTAGATAGAGAATGATTTGAAATATGAGACCTAGCCTCGCATTGTCGTGATGCATTTTATCCGTCTTCCATCGGTTATACAACTTCGTAAACTGTAATAAGAGAAACAATAACATTAACAAGAGAAGAATATTAAGTAAATCTGGGACATTTAATAAATTACATCTCAGGAGTGGTAATAAAAATAATTGCGTAAAAGCAATAGTAAATATTGAAAGAATGCATTTTGGAACTTGCGTTACCGTGAGATGTCAATATTAATAATTGATTAGCGAAATTTCTGAATCCACGTGCAAAATACGTAATGAAGAGACGTGGCATTACGCTCGAAGTAATATTATAGTTATCGTCCGATTTTATTTACAAGTCGTATTACAGATAAACAATAAGCGACGAAAACAATTATAGTCTCCATTGCATTCAGTATCATTTTGTTTTTTCATTTCTAGATCTTAAAAATCAAGCGATAAATGATTGTGATCGATTCGGCATCAATTTATTAAAAAAAAATACGAGTCTGAAGATCAAAGTTATTTCCTGTCTATAGGAAAATCCAAACTATGAAAAGTCCATAGATTACACTACTTTAATGTATACTTGGAGAGTGAACTTTAATTTTATACGCATTACTAAGCGTCCGTCAATTTTATAATTAGTTGCTATAATTGCAGTTATAGTTAAACCGCACTTTTAATAAAACTAATCGTCGGTAATTTCTAAGCGCATTAACCTTTCGGGGCCCTCATTTTACACTTGGTCAGTATCCGTGCAAAACGGAATTGAAGCCCGTACTTGAATAACGTGGAAATAAATAAATGAGGAGCGCCCTTTTGTGCGTGTTTAGTGTTTCAATAAGCGATGCGGCCTCTTTTTTCCAATGTGTTGTGTCTATTTACGTAACGTGTTAATGATCGACCGATTGTCGTCAATTGTAGTTCAGGAAAGTGTGAAAATAAGATAAGGCTTTGATTTCGCAATGAGAAGCCAACCATTGTCCCATATTTGAAATACCCATTAACGCGTCATATAAGAAGCAGCAGCAGCAAAAACGAGAAATGCCCTGCTGGATAAACCGATGGTTTTTCATTCTTCTGCCTTCTTCTGCTTATTTATACATTTTATTGCTATTTTGAAATTGTTGCTAGAGTCTCAATGGAACGAGAACCGTGTATATCGTAAGAATTCAATGCCGTTCAGGTTTGCACTATTCTTTATTGCCCTCGCTCCTGCACAAGTGTTTATCATACGTCAATTCAAATGTTCTACCACGTAATCTTCAAAGGTAAATATTTAATAAATATAAAATATTCACTACAAATCTCACAATCAGTATCCATTTTGTTTATCGTCAACCTGATTATTAGTTCGAGAATATTGAACAAAAAAAGTATACATAATATATAAAATATCATTAATTAACGTTGAAAAAATGGTAATGAACCTTAAGATGGTCATATTTAAAGAAATACTAATTAATTAATTTATAAAAGTAGGATAATATTTTTGTTGTTGCATTCCACATCAAGTTTAAATGTCGTTGATGAATATTATTTAAACATAATATATAGTTTAAGATATATCTGTTATTTTAAAAAATCTTTGAATATATTAATATTAACTGTAACTTTATGGTTAAAACAATTTCTTTCAGAAATTATATGACAACATAACTGAGGTACAACTCATTAATATTTACTAATTACATAGAGTCGAAAGACCCTTTTAAATAGCACTTAGGTCCAATAAAGATGTTTAACTAAGAAATTACAAAAATATTATTTTGCTACAATTATTCCTATTAATATTATATCAAAATTTTCAGTACTTTAAGCAATTAAAGACGTTTATATTTAATATTATTGGAGTTCAATAATTATTTACTTATTGTTATTTCTATAAATATATTTTAGAATTATTTGTATTATTATATAAGGAAAAAGTTAATCTCTTTGTATATAGTAGTAGTAGTACTGACAACTAAAGAACTACGGCCTATTACTATATTTTTAATGAAATAGTAAATATTCGAATAGTTTAAACAAAGTAGATGAAAAGTTAAAAAATAAATTCATATTGCAAATTATGCTTCATGTTTTCAAATATTCTTAGAACAATCAAAATAGTTTAGTGACCTAAAAAGAATTAACTAGTAAAATATACGAAATGTAAATAGAGGTTGTACAACAAACATTGACCTCTAGTGTTTGACACTGAAAAAGTAATTGATTTGGATTGAGTAATATGTGTGTGTGTGTATCGTGATTTATTTTGATTATACAAGAGTTGCAATACATTATTTTTAAAGTCGACATATTCGGTGTAGTGAGTGAATGATGGGCTCGTGTATGTGTTTGTATGCATACCTTCTTCCCAAAGAAGTCACCCAACGTGACCATCACGATACCATTGATAGGTATGCCGACGAGTCCGTAAAATATCATAACTATTCTGCCCAACATCGTCGTCGGAGCCAAGTTTCCGTAACCTGCGAATTACAAAACAATTAAATTGTGCATTAGGAGTTTCGTAAAACAAAAGAAAACATAAATGTATCATTAATCAAATCGAATTAAATATTCAAAGACGGTTCCTCCAAAAAGATGACATAACGACCAACTGTTTGTTTTACATATCAATTAAAAATTTAAATAGCACCGTTCATGATCGAAATATCTATTGCATTTTATTTCAAATAGAATCGATTTGCTAATTGTGTGTGCGTGTTAAAATAAGATGCTTACCTATAGTACTGACTACTGTTATTACAAAGAATAGAGAATGGTAGAAGTCCCAAATCAGAGGATCTTCATGTTTCGACATGTGGCTGTGCATGGGTTTCCCACAGTACGCTGTTAACTTCTCGAAAATCTCCTCTTGCGTCGAATTGATGCTTGGTATATAATGAATCTTTAACAATTCTGTAAATCAACAATAAAATAGGATATTAAAATAAATACCTATTTAACAATACATCTATTTAATGTAATAGTAATAAAACCAATACAATAGACGAATCGGCATTTTTATTATCTCTCATCAAATATACTGAAATTTCCAGAACGTTATTATTTATATTACAATTATTAATGTATTTTTGGTTTTACAAATCTTAAAAAATTATAGTATATTTATATAATGTATTATGACACTTATTGTTATGACCTGATATCAATTTATCGATAATGCAAATAGTTTTTTTTCTCTATCTCTAAATAACATATGTTATTACTATTTTACATGTTTCTGCCTGGATACAAGCATGTTGATCGGTATTGAACTTAGGATCTCGCTTATTCGCAATTGCCTCAGACGATTGATTGATGGATCGTTACAGATAAGATTACGCATCGATTTACGTAAGGACCTGACAAAGTTTACCTTGTCTCATTCCCAGTAACAGAGCATTAGATAATACGGTACTATATACATCTGGAAAACCCGTTGGTCAGATTATTGGATTAATACAGCACTTCAGAATAACTCCTTAAAATATGATGCATTTTATCGACAATCCAGAAATTCAATCGTTTGCTTATTAGTAACAGAAATTAGATACTTATTAGTTTTCAGTTTTATAATACGAGTAACATGTGATTAATTACAAAATAAGTTTTATATTTCGCAAAACATGATTCTACTCTTAATTTTTTTTAACATTTTGCTTGCATTCTCTGGGCAGAAAAACCTGGGTTTTTAACCCTTTGGCCCAATAAAGATGTTGAAATAATAACATTTTACAGATTACAAAATACAATAAGCAGTGAATAATTAATATTAATCAAAGCTTTTCTTACATTATAAACATAGAGCAAACAAATATTGAACACTAACGTTTTCTAAACTTCTCATTCATTTTTTACAAAATTTGCTAATATACCTATTTTTATGTATTCAGGGGAAAACTCTAAACATCGCGTGATAGGTGAAAACATTAGAATTGAACTGACGCGACTCAACTTCTCACTATGTAATTATTGTGGTTTAAAAGCATCTTAATACATTCACATTAATAATATATAATAAAACTAAATGTAAATATTTCTTGTCAGAAAATAACCAAAAATTGAACATTGTGATTGTAAAATCAGATTTTACTCATTTATGTTGTAATAATTACTATTTAAAATCTTTAAAATAAATGAATTTAAGTAATTATATTGATAATCTAATCTTTTCAAAATTCCATTATTATATTATGACGGAATGCATTATTAGATAGTAATAAGTATTTAGATTTTTTATAAATATAGATACAAACTAAACAAAAACACCTGAATTGTCTAAGAGATATGAACGACAATGCAATTATATTATGAATCAAATCACAGTGAATAATAAAGTAATTACTTGAAAAAAAAGGTGTGTCGATTCCACAAAATTTGATTATAGATAAGTTTTGGACGTAAGCGTAATTGCGCAGAATTGTATGTTTTGATCTCAATAATTTTATTTAATAACTTTGATTGTAAAGAAAATATAGGGCAGAAAGTCCTTTAATCAGTAGCCCTTTGCAGCAATAACATTTTCTTTTCTTTATATTTCTTCATTTTTATTGTATTGAGTTTGTTATTTATAATTGTGGTTGCAATATATCTTATTATTATTAAAAAATAATAATATTATTTTCCGGGGTGTTATTTTATTAGCTGCTTTTCAATGATTTCTATAATCCTTAATGGAATTATCAAGATCCTAGATTATGCGAGATCCGGATAGTACCAGTTCAGCACGAAGTTCCAATTCCGGGTGCACCTAACGTGCAAAATATTATTACGGACAATGTAAACAAAATGATAATATTGCAAGGAAACAACATCGAAAACCATCATTACTTTCAATATATGTCAATGAAATTCAATTGATTGTGATGGTTTCCATTAAAATAATTGTTTTCGTGCACTGATGATTTTCTTAAGTTCCTATCAAACGTTATCTATACATTCTGGGCCGACGATAATTTAGTAATTAAAAGTACCTTCGATTTCGATGCGTTCCTTCTTCTCTTCCCTTTTTCGAATTTGCTCCTCTCTGCTCTCGATTTGGTAATAGAAGGAAGCGCCCAACAGTAAATAGATTATGTAGAGACACAGGAGCACGAACCATTGCTTCTTAGACATCATTTTGGCTACGGCTGCAATGAGGCGAATGTTAAGAAACCACCATAAAAACCACCTGGATTTGTGTATTCGCGCATGCAAATGGTATTTTGCAAATATTGTGTGTTGGATTTGCCGATGTTGTTAGGACACGATCGTTAATGGAACCATAACTTTTCTTCCGGAACAGTTCAATATCATTAAATGAATTGAAATCTTTTGTCGCTCTTATATACACAGGCATGTTAAGTACTTACTGCCTCAATTAAGTAGTTAAATAAATGTTAAATGTTCTCTCCCGTCGGAATGTTCTTTTTGTTTGTCCAACTAATATTTGCAGCGAAATAACTTTAAATGAGATAAAACAGCGCTACTTACGTTTGGTTAAATAATATCAGTCTTTCTCGTTGCAGGATCAATCACTAAACTGACAGGCTCCTCTCTGGCAAGTCCAGTTGTAACAATAGCAACATCAACAATAATACTAATGTAACAATTGTCGGTGTTTGGTTTTCGATGAATTGCAAGGCGTGTTTTCTGGTGCCCGTCAATATCTTTCCATCCATTTTGGTTGTACCGAAGAATTTTTCAAACACATACTTGCACGAGTATTTTCACCGAACTGGACACAGCAAGCGGCAAATTTCATTTGCCACAATCACACCTTTGTTGCTCTATGTTATAATATATGACAATATTATTGACAAGATTACTTATAGCTGGATCCAAATAGGTGTGGGAGGGGAATTGCGTGGTCAAGATAACTTGACTTATTGTGAGTACACTTTTTTTTTAATTCGTGTGTACTTGATTAGAAATATTAACGGAAAAGTCTACTAGTTTATTGTTTTCGGCTAGCCACGATAATTTTTTGCGAAATCCGGTTTCAATTATTCATTTGCACCCAATACAAGCCTAATCGATAAACAAACAATTAAATTACCGAGTTTTAATTAAATTTCTTTTATTTGAAACGCAAATTTCACGAAAGGAAGTTTTTGCTCTTCAAAATAAGGAAAAACATGTATGTTCTCATTCATAAAAACAAAAGATTTTAATTATATTAAGTTATGTACAATACAAAATATATAGAAATTCTATCAAATAAATTGATACTTACAATAGCAATCACAATTTCAATATTTAATTATTATAACAAAACTAATAACAGACTTGAAAATCATATATGTTTAAAATGATAAAAAACACATATTTTACAATTACATTAATATATTAATAATAATCATTAAGCGACTACTGTAGCCTCTTTATTAAAAAAAAATGATAAATTTAAACTTAAGAAAATAACGAGTCTTAATCATGGATTTCTTAAAATTAATGATAACTTACGACCTATTTAAAAACTTATCACAATCTCACACTAATACACTGATTTGTATGCACAGAACTTTATTTTTTTTTATAAATTATTTATATAATCAATATTTTATGACAGTAAAATATCACTAAATAAGTTATATGTTTTTAACCTCATAATCATTGTACATAAAAAAATATGAGTGCAGAGTAACAATTTGCGTTCGTAAAAAAGGAGAAGTTCATAAAAATACTTCACATATTGCGATAGGAAAAGGAATGCCAACGGAATTGACTTTTAAAATAAATTCCTTGAGTAATAAGAATATTGTGGAATAAGTGAAATATATTGCAATTTATCATATTGATTTTCATTATAAATAATTGTTATATAAAACAAAAATGAATAAAGAAAATTGCAAGAAATAAAGGAAATTTATATACAATAGTTAAAAATAGAAATATTCTCTACTACAGAACATAACTGCTAATTGAATCCTGATGGACATTTGAAAAGGAATGTGGATGGTTCATGGAATTGTTTATATTTGGTAAGTTAATGCTAATGTACTTAATTGTATTCTTATTTTCTGCCCCAAAACGAAGGAGCAATAGATGTTTTTAATAAATTGTTAGTAACATTACATTGAGATATTGTACAATAATAATGGAAATAAGTCGTATGTTAAGAGTACTTACATTTGTAGTCAGAATCAATTAAAGAAATAATCATTCAATAAATCTTTTTACTACACAATAGCAATAATTTATTAAGTAAATAATTGTATATTTTAGAACATAGTAGTGACATATTTTATAGTTTAGTCATTGGATTAGCAATGTATTGTTTTAAAAGAAAAAGAAAATAACAAATTCGGTATGCGTTAATCAAACAAAGAATTTATACTTAACAGAATTGAATAAAAAAGCAATTTGTAAGTAAACATATACGAAATTGTGTTAATAATACATATGTACAGATTAAGGATTAATTAAATTCAGAATAATTAAACGAGGAAGTGTATAATTAATGCATGCATGTGTAACTAAAACTCTAAAATTGATATAACAATTATCGATAGTAAAAAACTGCATATATTTATTTAAAAACAGTGAATCAGAAATACATAACTCAGACAATAAATTATGGTATCAGTGTGAAACACTTTCATCTTCTTGGAACGAAATCAATCATTAATCAAACTAATATTTATTAATATAGACTTTCCAATATCCTGTAGCCCATATATTGAACATCCACTGGCTCCGCTCCGGCCCTCATTAGCATCTCAAACTCCTTTTCGGGAAAGTAATGGTAACCGATTGCATTTAATCAATAGAATTAAAATAAATTATTACGATTTACATCTTAAAAAATTCAATTCTCTTTCTAATATTTCACCGTTCCAAATATCTTTCCTATATTCACCAGATTAATATTATTTGTTTTATTATATCATTAATGCGATACTTTTATTCTATATATTTAGCATAAGTATACTTTCTTCTCCCTTGATTTGTTTGAATCGATCTTAAATTTAGTATATTGTTTAATACACAAAAAATCCATGGAGTCCATCAAATAATGTAACATATTTTTTTATTAAATAATTATAGACTAAATATAATGTATTTCTATTATAAAGGATGAAAAATATAGTCATAGTAAAGATATATTTTTGTATTTAACACTCTTCCAAATACAAGTTACATCTAAATTTAATGAAAGGTTCTGCTCGATTTTTTTTATTTAGGTGTTATGATTTATACTTGGATTTGCATTATAGAAGAACGGGAGAACGGAAATATTCATCCAATTTTATAAATCTACTTACGTAGCATATCTTCATCAGTATATACAAAGTTTATATGTTATTTATAAAGAAGTTAAGATACCCTGTTTTGTTTTGCTCGAAGTGCGCATGTTTTAACTTTAACTTTCAAAATTAATTAAGACAGTTATTTGACGATGAAGCAAATAGTTTTATATATAAACTTTCTCAAATTGAGTAAAAGTGAATTCGTGAGAATAAAAGGCAGTAATAGGATAAAAACATAAAAAATGATGCAGATATTTCTATAACTTGGAAAAATCTTGGGTTATAAACTTAGTATTTATAAAACATATATATCCACTATTATGAAATAAAGGGGTAACATAAATGAAAATATTTTTGGTAACATATACAAAAAATGTTATAAACAAAGTCCAAAAGTTCAAATCAAAACGAAAATTTGGATATTTGTTAGTGTTGTACTTGGATTTGTTCCATACTTTTAGGTATACTTTAAATTTTAAAAATACACCTTTTTTCTAAAAACTTTTATTATTAATAATAAAGCCTTAAGTCTTAAGATTTATAGCCCTTTGCAGCAATAGCATTACATTTTATTGTTTTTTCTATGTATTTCTTTATTATTATTGTATTTAGTTTATATTTTGTATAGTTATTGTTCCAATAAATGTAATATTAACAAAAATAAAAGAAGAAATGCAAAATAATATTGTTGCAAAGGGCTATAGATCATAAGTTTTTCTTTCTAACTTTTATTATTACCGTTACTGAAAAATAAATTATGAATACTGCTATTATAGTTCATCCAGATACATCAGTTGAATAGAGATTGATAGTGGTAATAATGTTGTGGGTTATTTGCAAGAGATATTTTAAATAGACATAAATTTTATTTAAAAAAATTGGTGTGGCGACACCTTAATACGTCTTTGAGACAATTTAGTCGGCCATGCATATTAAGCTGTTAAAGATGTTTTAACTTTATCAAATATTTCCTGTACCTAATGATCCGAGCCGTTTAGCTTTCCAGGCATCTCGAGAGTATTTAATAGTGGAACCTTGTACTCGAGCCGTATTTCATTTGCATCACGTACATCTCTATCTCAAGATATTAAATGCCAATTAATCATACGCATTTCGACAAATCGAGTTAGAGGGTCCCCGCAAAACGATTATCGCCATTATTTTATTTTGTAATACAAGTCAGGAGATGGTTACATATCCTTGCGAAATGTAAGACAATAAGATGAACTTTTAATTGAGATTAGATTACCTTATGCACTACATACATTGCGAATTTTGCGGCAATAAATCCGCAATAATTGATTTCATTTTATCATGCTTATATATATAAAAAAAAAACATGTACAGATGTAATCTGTTCGTTTTTTTATTTCTTGGTACCTCGACAAAAATGAAATCGATGGAGTACCGAAAAATCGTGACTCAGGACAATAATCATATTATTTGTTAATTGTTTTTTTTAAACTCAGATCATAATAAATTGCTTTGCTTGGGAGAAAACCCGTGGAAAGATCAGGATATTTGCATCCGTATTAGAGCTAGCGAAATGAACTAAATTACTGTACAAGGGCGTTATTAACTAGATAAGAGCAGGAAACGGAGAAATTATTTTCCGGTTTATCAAGAATAATATGTATTTGGACCGAATCGCATACCAAGGATGCGAGCGTTATAAATTATTTTTATGAACTTTTTACGGGCAAATTGTACATGTAAGGTTGCATGTACAATATTTAATAAATCCAAAAAATGTGGGTCAATCGCGAGTGGAGAATTCGAAATTATTTTGTATTATTATTTTATTTTTTGATGATTATGTTTTCGATTAAACATGAAAATGTGTAATAGCGAATTGTCGCTATTTCAATTCCAATTATAAATGTATCAAGTATTGTTTATGCAAGCTGCGGACACGTGGTGTTGGCTCTGGTGATTAGTTCTAATTTAGCAGGAAACAATGGAAACGAATGTCGATGCATGAAATATTCCTAAATCAGACATTTTCAAATGTCTGCTTCGGATGAGTTTCGATAATTAGCGATAACCGATGACGTGAGATGTACGGACGAAAGTTCCCTCCATACAATTAATTGCTAATTAGTTTACGCTGCTTTGGTGATAATTGTATCTGTATATTTGCCACAGTCCACAGGTTACGGCTATCAGGACCGTGAATATATAGATATATATAAAAAATACATAAATATTTTTGTTTCTTTCATACATATACGACACTGCAAATCTGGGACATATTAAGATGAGATCTTGTAAAATAATAATAATATAGTAATACCTTGACATTTATTCTCCGGGAAATTAAATTAAATGTCTTAGGAAAATAGACTTTATTTTTCTATAAATAATTATTCTGTTCTGTAACGTGGATCACATTGTTTTATATGAAAACTACTGCATTTTTTTCAAAAATAATAAATTATTGCATAAGATAAATTGCGTAAATAAACATAAATATCAACTTTACATAATTCTTAATTGCAATTTATTGTTAATCACGAGAATGTGCTTATATTTAACAATCAACGCTCATGAAAGTTAAGGATCGACACATATATATCTGGTTTTGTACAATATTTATATGAACTGTAATTGTAATTTATTAATAATCATGAAAAGAGCAATTTGTTATTAATCAACGATTATAAAATGTAAGTGAAATATAGTACGTATAATATTTGGATGGATTACCAAATCAATTCAAAGAATGAAATAATGGCACGGATTGGATTTTATAATAAATTACACCATATTGATTCACACAATACACTACTAACCTCGTGATTGGTGGCTAGTTTGAAATATTTCAACAAAAAACAATTACTTAATATTAGATAACGAAATACTTAAAATAAATTTCGCTTCGAAGCACTTAATATTTTGTTTAATATGTGATAGATAAACAATGACTTTTATTCGTTTATGTAAATGATAAATTTGTTGGAAATGTAGATATTTTCATAACTAATTTTAGTGTTTTATTGCTAATTACACACTTTCTTTGCTTCTTACATTTTTGAAGATAAATTAAAGAATATATTCAAAATTAGAATATATTATTTCTGGATATTACATCTATTTAGGAGAAAAAGACTACGGTCAATAAACTTTGCAATTTTCGTATCAATTTAGTATCATCCGTGTATGCAATTTCAAATTGTGTAAAATTATATATGTGTATTCTAGAAAAATTGGAAAAGCACTGTACTTTTTAATCAGTTTAAATGAACTTTGGAAATATAAAGACTTTTTACCATAAATATTACCTTGTGACTGGCAAATTTTATGTATCGAACACTGTTTAAGTTAGAGTGATCAAACTGATTCAATGCAAAATCGCTTGTCTGAGATTCTTGACAAATCTCGAAAAATCACGACAAATGACAATCATATGTTTCTTAACACATTAACAGATTAATTTAAATTATTATTATATCCACTTAATATTGAATTAAGATAAGTTGTAGTTTTATAATAATAAAATATATAAATATATTAGATTACAAAATATTAAATTTGAACTTGTTCATCGTCAAAAATTTCAATTTTGTAGTTACAATGATTGGTTTTCCTATGTTTAGAAATAATACAAATTTACGCCTATAGTAACAGTGACATAACGTACAATAAAATACATGTAGTAGTACAAAAACGAGTGCATGCCCGAGTTTCATTTTTTTTTATATAATTTATTATTTTATCGGAGTACAATCATCCAACAAGCCGCTATTTAAGGATCTAGGCTATGGCCATTGTGTCTCTAAATTTATTTATAGATTATTGTGAAATTGAGTAACATCACTTATGATCATAATTGCACCAATAATAAATCAATTAGAAATTAAAGCAGTTACATTACTTGAAAATGGGAAGCTTGCATTGAGTAACATAAAAATAATAATCACTATAAAACATAAATTGTTCATCAATGATTATTTTAATAATGTATTTATTATATTTATACCAATTATTAACAATAAATGTTAATACCAATTATTAATAACAAAATATTTAATTAAACTTCAGTTTGGGAAAAACATTATATAAATAAATAATAGTTAATTCATTTAAACTGTGTTTTACTTATGTCCATACTATATTGTTTCAAATGTTTCATATTTTTGCTTCGAAGTTGTTCTTGTATGTTTTCAGCGACATCTACACTTACCTAAAAGTGTTAGAGTGTTATGTAAAATAAAAATCACTTTTGTATATTCGGTTGCATAAACAAATGACAGATGGAATTAAATTACAAGTTTTGGTTGCCTAAATGACTTTTTGCAATGTGGTAGTCAGTGGTGGTTTAAAACGCCAGAGTGTTCAATAGTTTGTGCAAAATTATGCAATATTTCTGTAAATTATATTTTAAGCATAGTTGATACCATGGCATCGGAAGAGGCAATTAATAAAGCTGATTTATTTTTACGTGAGGTGGCTGATGTAAAAATAAGGTAAGAAATTGTAAAGCATACTTTCACAATCCATTCTATTAAATTTGTACATCTTTTTTGGATCTAGTAATACACCCAAACATGTAGCACCTAAACAAGTGAAGGAAGAATTGCAAATTCTATCCTTAAGCAAGAAATCTCAGGAATATATTATGGATACATTAAGGCACATTCATGGAGAGGTACATGAAATCCATTCATTATTCCCATATAAAATGACCTTACTTCTATGTACTTGTAGGATTTCAAATTGAGCGATGCCAGTAGTTATGAGGATAAGGGGAATCCTCTTGCTAAGAATTTTTGGAAAGGTCGAGGTAATTTAATCATCAAAGGCTGCTTTGATTATTCCAACACCAACAATGAACCAGATAGCGAGTTAGATAGATTGAAAATGTTCGCACAAATGAGATTGGAAAGGTGAGAGTCACACCTAATTGGTTAAGGTTGAACTAATTATATTGTATTACAGTTATGGTTTTCACAAAGAACACTGCCAAGAAGCTTTAGATAATTGTAATGGAGAAGTAGAAGAATCTTTAATTTTATTATATAATAAATACTTCAATGTTTCTTTGAAACCAGAAAGTGAACATAACTATTCAGAAAATGAACTGCTAGAACAAAGAGTAGATGAGAAAGGTGTACTTGAGTCTATTTATGACAAAGCATTTACTGAAAAGATTGTTAACACTGTTTGGATCTTTGACTGTAAGTTAGATTATCTGACAAAATTATTTTGTAATAAACCGGAAAAGAAGAAGCCAGTTGAGAAAGTTCGGAACAAGAAAAAAATAGAGAAATGCAGATATTTTCAACGTGGCCAACCTTGTAAGTTTGGCTCAAAATGTAGATTTTCGCATGAAGAAGACGAGCCAAAAAATGAAGTTAATCAACATTTAGATAATTATACATACGAATTGGAGATTAGATTTCCGCATAAAACAATGTATCCGTTTGAAGCCCCTTTGATATTTCTTAAAACTGATGCTGTCTTGCCACATCTGTTAAACTTACATATTTGTAAGCGATTGCATCAAGAAGCGGAACTTTTAGCCTCAGATGGTATTGCTAGTGTTTATTCTATTGTAGAATTGCTTCAGAATGAAGAGGAGATGACTAACTATATAAAGAGTAAACCTATACGGTTTTTGGACTCTGATCAGTCATTATTCCCTAAAATCCAGGAAGTTGATCCAAATAGGTTGAAAAGGTCTACACATTATAAAAAAGGCATTACAAATAAGAATTGCAAAAGTACGCAGACTTTGGAGCAAATTAAAAAAGAAGATAAAAAGATAGCAGAAAGATTTGCTGCAATTAAAAATGATAATAAATATTTGAAGATGCAAGAAGTGCGGAATAACTTACCAGCGATGTCTTATAAAAATACAATATTAAATACAATGAAAACCCATCAAGTTTTGGTAGTTAGTGGAGAAACAGGCTGTGGTAAAAGTACACAAGTACCACAGTACATTTTAGATGAATGGTTAGATAATTATAATAACGATCACGTGGAGATTGTGTGTACCCAACCTAGGCGTATTTCGGCTATAGGTGTTGCAGAGCGTGTAGCTCAGGAAAGGGCAGATAAGATTGGAAATGTTGTCGGCTATCAAATTCGCTTAGAAAGTAAAGTTTCTTCCAGTACTAGGTTAAAATTTTGTACCACCGGAATTTTACTCAGAAGATTAGAAGCTGACCCTATGCTCAATAACGTAACCCATATCATAGTCGATGAAGTTCATGAAAGAAGTGAAGAAAGGTAAACTTACTAGCGCTTTTTAATTCAAATCATATTAATGAATTTTATATTTCCAGTGACTTCCTATTGCTTATTTTAAGAGATTTACTACCATTGCGCCCAAATTTAAAAATTATTCTAATGAGTGCTACTTTGAATGCATCTATATTTTCTGATTATTTTGGATATGTACCTGTGCTGGAAATCCCTGGACGCACGTTCCCCGTGGAACAATTATTCTTAGAAGACATAATTGAAACAACAGGCTATGTTTTGGACGACATTCTTACATACGGAAAAAAAGTAAAGAATATGGAACAGTTTGATATTGAGATGGTAACCAGTGATGTGTCCATGCGAAATTGCATGCCCAAGGATTGTGTTAAAGATGAAAATCTAAGAGTTACTGAAGTTCTTTCTCGATACAATGGTATTAACTTCTTATTTGTTGAATATATATTTTTTTATTAATTCTGTAATTTAGGTTACAGTGCGAAAACTTGTAAAACAATGTATCTGATGGATCAAATGAAAGTCAATTTGGAATTAATAGAACATATTTTATGTTGGATTGTGAAAGCGAAACACGAATATCCGACAACTGGTTGTATCTTAGTATTTTTACCTGGCATTGCTGAGATTATGGCCCTGTATGATCAATTAATAGTACACCCAGAATTCAATCCGAAAAACGGAAAGTACCTTTTGCTGCCGTTACATTCGAGCTTAACTAGTGAAGAACAATCGAAAGTATTTGAGTGAGTATAACATATATTTAGTTTTATATATAAAAAAAGTAATGTATTCAATTTTAAAGAAATCCAAAAGGTGCAAGAAAAATTGTGCTCTCTACTAATATTGCTGAGACATCTGTTACAATTGATGACTGTATTTTTGTTATCGATGCCGGTAAGATGAAAGAAAAGAGATTTGATTCCAACAGGAATATGGAGAGTTTGGAAACGGTTTGGGTAACGAGAGCAAACGCGCTTCAGAGGAAAGGAAGAGCAGGCAGAGTGATGTCCGGCGTTTGCATTCACTTGTACACCAATCACAGATTCAGGTATCACATGTTACCTCAGCCTGTACCAGAAATACACAGAATACCTCTTGAACAGATTCTTTTAAACATAAAAGTATTGCCAAATTTTGAAGATCAAGATATCTATAAAGTTTTAAGTAATTCATTTCACTATATCCACGTCTTTTTCTCTATTACATGTGCGTTCATCTTCTTTATTTAGGTAAAATCATCGAGCCGCCTGTTAAGGACAGTATAGATTCGTCTGTAATTCGCTTGCAGAATATAGGAGCTCTGGATAAAGAAATCAATTTGACTCCTTTAGGTCACCATTTGGCCGCGCTTCCGGTGGATGTCAGAATAGGAAAGCTAATGCTTTTCGGGGCAATGTTTTCCTGTGTTGATTCAGCTCTAACAATGGCCGCATGTTTAAGTTATAAAAGCCCTTTTGTAACACCTTTCGGTAAGAAAGATGAGTCTAAAGCGAAGAAACGAACTTATGCCAACGGTCTTAGTGATCAAATGACTGCTTTAAAGGCATACAATGTAAGCAAACACATTTGTATTAAATGCTTGTTGTCTATTGATTATTTTTTTTTTAGAAATTTCAAGAAGTCCAAAAAAAAAGTTATTACGGCGGTATTAACTACGCTAGAGAAAATTATTTGTCGCATAAAACTCTAATAACAATTGCCGATATTAAGCACCAATTTTTGGAGCTGCTGGTCAGTATTGATTTTGTGCCAATAAATTTGAAAATGAGACGGCGGTCCGGTCAAGACGATGTTTACCAAGTAACAGGCCAAGAATTTAATGCAAATAATGATAACCAAAGGGTACTCGCGTCTATCCTTTGTGCTGCACTGTATCCAAATGTAGCAAAAATATTACAACCAGAAAAATCGTTCGTAGTTAGCTCAGCTGGCGCTGTTCCGAAAGAACACGAGGCCAAGGATTTCAAATTTAAAACGAAACAAGAACAGGTACTTTCGTTTAATTTACGCTTAAGCCAGTTCCACATTAATATAATTTATGTAACAGGTTTTCGTACATCCCAGCTCTATCATTTATGATATTAAGCAATTCTCTAGCTCCTTCCTATGTTACCAAGAGAAAGTTAAAACTAACAGGATCTTCATAAGGGACTTGTGTGTAATACCCTTAATACCGCTTGTGCTCTTCTCTGGTTATGAACTAGATATTAATGTGAACAATGGGACCACTTTCATTGCCATGGATGATAATTGGATCTTATTTGAAGTAGATGAGCATAAGGTATATTATGCCCTTGGGTATTTGTCGAGGTTTAACAAATTCATATATTTTTTTGTAGGTGGCCGAAATGATTAAAATGATACGAATTGAATTATTTGAATTGCTAGAGGAAAAGATCAAGGATCCACTATTAAATATTCAACATCACGATAAAGGCGAGCGCATTATCAACACTATACTGCAATTAGTTTCTGGGGAATAGCATCAAATTATTAACGTAATTTATTATAATAAAGTGTATATATTTAAATAATATCCGCTGTGTTATTTGTTTTTTATATTGAATATATTTTAATAATGCATTTATTGTCTTTTATATTTCTTCCTGTTAATTTTCATAATGCGTTCTTCCTAAATTAAGTGCGTTCGTACTGGAAATTACATTGAATTTAAGGTGCAATAAATTTCTAAAAGTAGTTACCAGTCTGCGCTTTGGTTTTCATTAAGGTTTTATGCCGGTGAAATATATGACTTCATTTAAAATCTGGCAGTAATAGAATAGACCATTATTATAATATCACCCGGTTTGTAATTAACATAACTATATAATGGTATGGTCCCCTCGCTCGTTTGTTTACTGATTCCGTCTTCGGTTGTGGTTCGTGACACAAGCTCCTACAGAAATGTTCAGCATGTCAAGATGGAGAGCGTTGTTCAAATACAACTAATACTCAATCTATATTCTGTCCATGTAAAGTATATCACGTGTTTAAAAGAAATGATAATATACAATGATTGATAATGACATCGGCTGATGAATGTATTTATTTTATAAATTCATAATATATTGCCGAAATTATATTATTAAATTATACAATTAGCAATTTGATATTGAAACATACACATTATTAATTATATTAATGGATTATAATTACCTGAACGTCATTTAAATTAAACGTACATTTTAATTGAATATTAAATAAAACGTCTCTTACATATTTGACGAGCTTTCCGTTTAATTATACGTCATTTCATCTACAAAGAATAACATTTATTTTAGAATACCTTGTAATTTTATTTTACATCATTTTTAACTTAAGCGTAAATATTTACACATACCTACATTAAAAACAATTTTTTCTACATCTAATTATATCTTTATTTCACTATTACACTACAACTTTAATTAGAACTATATCAAAAATATAAAGAATTTGAACCAAACAAATATTGAAATTACCAAAATACTCTTATTAGTTATTTAAATAAGCTAATAATTATTATAATGAAAAGATTTAGATTGACTTTTCGTATACATATTTTTACCTTCCTGCAAACTAATAAACAGGATTAAGACAAAAGCTATAGACTTTTGTGTCATGATAAAATATCTATGATTATTCAGTAGTAAAATATTGTACATAAAAGAAATATGTAAAGAGATTGCTTCGTAGGCTGCACTATTTTTCACTCCAGAAATGAGCTGTACTTCAGATATATTGAATACCAGCGGCATGAGAGGATCTTGCAGCAGTTACCGAAGATGGAACCGACGATAAATATTTTAATCTTCAGGGATAAATTGCTGCTTTTAGGACATTTGATATATAACAAAAGTAATTTCTGTATATATTCAGTAATATCTGTAAAAATTTATAGTAGGAGGAATGTTTCAACTCTTGCAATAATAAAAACTTAAAATTTAGACTTTCATTTCATATTGTGAGTTTTGTGGTATAGCATTAGCACGCACAAATTACGACATAAGATTTGAAATTTCTGATAAATATTATATTTGTATATAATACCCGGCGCATCCACAATACATTTTATGATATTAATATGTTAATTATGTTATGTTAAAACAGTCAAACATAAAAACTAGAAAATTGAAATAATTATTATATAATAATAATCACTAAAACTACAAAAAAATACAATAAAATAAAGAAAACCAAAAGAATAGATCTATGTCAGCTATATTTATTTTTCAAATATTTTAAATTTTATTTACTTAATTTCTTATTATGAATTGCATTATTTTTAATTTGGGCAATAAACGATGCCTCGATATTAATACAATTAATATATTTATTAATTATTACAAATTAGATGATATTTGAATAATAATTAACATGATTTAATACTTTAAAAGGACATTTAATTCTATAATAGTTGCCCTTTTCATTTTATATTTTTAATGATCAAATTTATTGCTTACTTTAAAGAAAATAAAATATTCAATGTTATTACATAATTATGTTAGTGATTCTACTATATTATGATGTTTATTTGTGAATGCATACAGTGGTTGAATCCTTGTAAATGCGTTTTATGTAAATATTTTAAAATGTATTAATCAAAATTCCTATTACTTTTATTCATGAGTATACATAAAACATCTCATTCTCGTATCCGCTTTAATGAAGAATGTACGAGTGGAAATAATTAAAATTGTCGCCTTGCATAAAAGTTTTGCGCTGAGGCCAGCATTCGAAGGGGATGGGACGACCGAAGTCTTCCGAACAAAAAGAAGAGGATGTATACAAAAAAAAGTCGTTGTAGTACAGTCAGGTATGGCCTTAAAATCCAGGAGATTATCTTTGTATTTGACACCCTTATGTTACGAGGGTACGCGTCGATAATGAGTTACTTAATTGGGAAATCCTTCACCCCCTTCGGCATCGCGTCCCAACATACAAATGAGTATGAAACCTTTCACATCTTCATAAAGCAAAACTAAAGATATTGTTACAATTTTCAGTATTTGATTTTTAGAATATTCAGGACTTGATTTTCCACTCTTTTATTTCTTTATCAATTATGAAAAATGCATTATATTATAACTAATACCACACGTCAAAACTTTGGCAGTTATTACGAAAGTACCAAAAATGAATAGCATTTGCAACAGTAATTATAGAATATAGGTCTTTCTGCTCTATTTTATTACTTAAACATATTTATTGATCCAAATTATCCGAAAAGGAAGGATGTCGGTCATTAGTCCTTCTGCATTGTTATTGTAATATCAATAAAAGTCTATAGACTCTCACAAATTTTACAATTCAAGAATAATCGTCAATACGATATGCATATACATGCATACATTTCAAATGATTTAATCCGGTCAAATTTGATGTATTTGACAGCCGTGCGTGTCGTTGTTTTGTAACGGCAAACATGATCAATCCCAGGCGTAACATTTTGCTCGGGACTAATCGGATTTGTAATAAATAAGATCGTTAAAAACATTCAATGCCATCAAAATTGAAGCGAAAAGGGTGATAAATGATTTTTTCACGTGAAAGCCTGAAAGCATTGATTACGTGAGTCGCGTGATAATTCTACCTTCTGCAAATTCATTAAATGAAAATAACGCGATTAGCTGAGACTCCGGTTCGGGAATTATTACTTAAATAGATGCAATTAGCATACAATTTTCTTCAAAACAGAATTACGTATATTTTGCACTGGTCCGACCTTTATCGAGCCTACTTCTTTCGCCTGCAATATTTAATACAGGTAGGATAAGGTAAAGGATTACATTTTAGATATTTGACTTATGTAGGGTTTCCGTAATCAAGTTCATATTTTATGAAATAGAAACCCTTCACGTACAGCCAGTTAACCCCAATTCTAATACACTTACCCCTTGAAACCTTCAATATCTTATAGATGAAATCGCAAAAAAAAAGAAGATATTACTCTCACGTAATCCTAATATAAATTAAGTATATGCAACGGATTTGTATGTATGTTTGGTAATTAATATCAACCTTTAACAACAACAAAACATTGGCATTTACTTATTATATCATTTAATCATGTTGTTTTCTTTTACGTACTAAAATAACTTGGGTATATTTTTTCATTCAGGAAGATGTTTATCACTAAACTAAAAAGAAAGAAAAGTATATAGATGATCTAACCTCTTTATAAATACACGTATAAACTACTTTTGGTAATATTATGGCATAAACACGTTTCAGAAAAAGTGTGTTGAATTAGGAAATGAAGGTGATTAGATGATCATTGATTAAACTATCAAAGCAAGCAAGATTTGACTATTGCTTTGGATGTGGTTTGGATATTAGATTTCCGAGTAAATATTTAAAGGGAACTATTTACTTCAATTCAGGTTTATCAAAGGGCATCATCGGTTCTACATTCCCTAATTGAAGGTTGAAGGTTGGTCTGGCAAAACCCATTGATCTTTCATATCAGAGGAACTACTAAAGTTGTGTTTCGGATCTGACATACATATTTACTAGTCAAAATATATATATTTATTAGTAGAGGATTGAAGTATGATACAAATTTACATATAGATTTGTGTACATTTGAATCATGATATATAACAAATTTATCAAAGATATTTCACTAAAACTATTACTAAAACGTATTTTCTTGAAACATAAATTAATATTTTCTGATTTTGCTTTTTCATACATATCGAATTGTAATTGTAAGATTATAATGATGCCATAGCTTGATGCAATATTGGGATGGGCAAGGATTATTGAATATCACTGCCCCCGTTGTATAATTGCTTTATACCAATTAATTGGTTTGATTAATCTTTGCAAAATGTTTCGGAACGCAGTTTCGCCGTTCGATCAATAATTGCTGTTTCTGTATTGCCACATAAATTAAGTTTATAGGTTACAGCTGCAGTCAACTTTTATTGGATGCTTCTCAAGTTCCATCGATATATACAATTGCAAAACTTTGAGTGCATTTTAATGCACATATTATTGTCAAGAGAATATAAAGGAATCGAGTTATTATCTTGTTGTTGACAATACCAGGAAAACAAGAAAAGTTATGATATAATATATAAACTTTCGAAGGTATTCTCAAAATAGGTTTTATTCGAGTTTGCATTTTTAATGTTAGTTTTTTCTACTCCAATAAGAAATGTTAGTTACAATATTTTTGTTTGTTATAATTATTCCATCCTCCAATTATTATTTTCACAGTTTTACCGAGTGACAATTTGTTCACTTGATGGTCACTTCGGAGGAAAACCTTCCATCGAATGCAAATATTGGTAATTACCATAATTACTTTGGGAATAATTAATCGATTCCGTTCCGAAACTGCGTTTGAAATTTGAAAAAAAAAATGTATATTGACTGGTTCGGTCCGGTGATAACAGCATTATCGAGATTGGAGTCAAATTCAATTACAGGTGAATGAAACGCAAACTAACTCAGCTACACTACAAAATATTCGTTTTATTTCGGCGTCGACGGTGGAAACATTTGAAACATTCCACATAATTTAAACGAGTTCAATTACATTAAAACTTTTTTTTTTTTTGTTAGCACGCCCAAATGTTGGCCATTGAATTTGAATTGGATTCTACATTTTAGAAAGCTATATTCAATTTTCATTGTTTGTATTTTGTGTATACATTTTTTGATTGTTTATTTGTGTTACCTAATTATTGATATACAAACATTGTGTAAACGAGCCCCAATCTTCTGGGATCATTGACACAAACATTATACTTTTTATATTTCAATAAACAAACTAATTTATTGTTAAATATTGATTATTCCATTCGAAACATTTCTATTTAGGGTGTATTTAAACTATGATCTATTGCACATTAAATAATGACAATTTTTATTGTTTTAAATTATTTAGGAATATTGTGACAATCTACACTAGTTTTGAATTGGTTATTACAAGAAATAGGTATTGAAAATATAAATACATTATCATTACAATTTAAAAGTAGTAAAGTAAGTAAAATATAAGGAGAATTATTTATAAGACAAGACATGATTATTATTCTTATTCATACAAAGCATTTTTCGATTTGAAGATATTGTTCCCGAAATAATTATGGTAATTACCAATATTTGCATTTGTTTGAAGGTTTTCCTCCGAAAGAAATGAGCAAATCTTGAAATTTACACAATTATTCTGAAAATATTAAAATTAATATAATAAATGTATGATGAAATGTACGTTGATTGATGACTATATTTTTGAGAATTGTAGATTATTAACGACATCCTATCTCTTTTGAAGTGAGTCAGTAAATAAAGAGTGTAAATGAATGAGATTCAATTATGTAAAAGCTTTAAATTTTTGCTTTGATAGTGAAAAAATGATTTATTTTCTGATATCTAATTGGATGAATTACGAGAAGCTGTTTACGTTCATGTTTTTCATCAAGATCGATGATAAGCCAACCGATGAATGGGTATTTAAAAGTCTTATCAGAGCTTTGCATCCATTCAAGTGCCGGGACTTTATCCGAAGATTACGGAAACTCACTGGAGACATTTAACCAGTGCGAATAAAGAAGTATGCGAGATAACCAACCAACAGGAACGAAAAAGAGAAAATAACAAGCTGCATAAACGATAAGTGGAGCTTTTAGGCAATTTATGTGCTGCCCTTAAAATTAAGCTCGGTGCGTGTGTAGGGCCAATTAACTGTCGGCAATTAAGTTTCGGGTCCTTCTCGCTTAGGCCCCAATCCAATAACAATCACCACACCTACCACTTCTGATCGTAATGTACTTTTTTTCCAACATTTGCATAAATCGGAAATATGCGCGTTTATATCTATTTTTCGGTGGAGGAATATTAATAAAATTCAAGGAGCCGGCACATTCATTTTCGCATTCCGGTTTCCCCAGAGAGCCTGGATAAGGCAATGATTTATCGCTGCGTTTAATAGAGAAAGTCTGACGGTTTCGGTGGAACTGTTTCTAAATAAAACTTAGCACGACTGAAAAGAATTAGCGTATGACGTTGAACGGACAATTATATGTAGGAGATAGGACTAAAAAGAAGCAGAGATTTTAGGGGAAGAGTGTTGGTGTGAGATGTGGAGGACGCCTCTCTCGGAGCTTTCAGGAGACCAAGCGGCGCCGACGCGTGTCCTGTTGCAACGCCGTCGTCCTGATACGAAAAGCACAGACGGCTTTCTCCTCTGAAGCCCTCCGCACGCGACTTTCCTCCGAAAAGTATCGTAACGTTCAACCGAAGAAACTTTTCCAGAGGCGAAGACTTACATTTTCCCCGAGTTCAAAATGCATTAGTTGTTGGAGTGCGCGGAACTTCCTGATGGATTCTTAACGCCGCGTTTTAACTGTTGTGCAAATTGACGAACATTAAAAGATGTAGAGACTCGCGTTTCTATGTTACTTCTGAATTTGAGATGAACAATGTGTTGATGTAGTAAAATTTTGAATGATGATACCCGAGAGGGAAATGTTAAATGCAAGTGAGGGTGGGAGGTTCTGGATGGAGAACAGTACTCATAACAGCAGCACTGATAAGACTCGTGATGCTGTCGTCCAGCAATCCTCCGAGAATTTCATGTTGTTATTCGAAGACATTGATCAATACTTCAGTCACTTGAATTTCACCGGCAATGAAACTGAGACCTACGATCGCCAATTGATCAATTGCAGCTTCTTGAACACGACCAATTCGACATGTCTCAGCAACGCGACAAGTGTCGACGCTTCTGTTTACCGCAACTACTGGGCATTAATATTGGTCCTCTTCCCCATCTTCACCCTCTTCGGAAATGTCCTTGTGATCCTAAGTGTGTACAGGGAACGAACATTGCAGACTGTCACCAACTATTTCATAGTTAGTCTCGCTTTAGCCGATCTACTAGTTGCTGTTGTTGTGATGCCGTTTGCTGTTTACGTCTTGGTAAGTTCTCAACTTACTAATTCATTCCTATTTGCATTCATTATGCTATTATCCCAACTTGGATCATTTGCCTTGTCACCAGAGAGAGGACCTAGCGTATTTAACTCCTCCAACTTGCGCATAATAAACAAATGACGAAGACGAAATTTTGCAACAAACTTTTCGTTCTAAATAGAATTATTCTAGCTCGCTCCATCATTAAAATTCTATAAAGCAATTACATGCAACTTCCTCTTACCTAAAGCATGCACTAAGATAAAACACTCCTCAATTTATTATTCATTTAAGGCTTAAACTTTAGATAATTGACGTAGGCATATTTAATATATTTAAACCTCAATTTACATACATTTAATATTGATGTTAATTCAATTTAGAATAATAAAATGTAACTGTCAATTTAAAATGCATAAAACAAGAATATGCATTGCATCATAGAAGAACTTCCGAAAAAAATCAAGAATTGAAACTTGGGTTTCAAGCAAATATTAATAACAAATTTCTTGTGCTACTTTCAAATTAGTAACTTGGTACATGTACAATTCATTATTGCCGTGCAAATATTTACGTTTAATTATCTCCGGTGTAAAGAACAGAAAAAAAAGTATTATTTTAAAGCGAAATTTGCTGATTTAAATGATGCCTGAACACGACCAAAAAGTAACAGTATAATATTAGTCTGCGTTATTACATTAGATGAGTTGATACAAGTTGCATGAAGCTGTGATGAATGGTTAACGTATGGAGCAGCATCACAATTGATTATTAATTAATTTTAATGAAACGGCTCCAACCAGTTATATTGTATTTGATGCTGAAAATTAGATTATCAGGCGCCATATGCAATTAATATAAATTAATACGCTAATATCTACAGTAAAATCTGTGTATATTCATGTTACAAATATTTTCAGCAAACGATGATTTATGTATTTCAATTATTTTTATATATAATTATTATATATAGAAGAATAGTTAAACAGATATCAATTATAAAAAAGTAATGTTCTTTCTTCAATTGCAAAATATATTATCAATTTTCTACATGTACAAATAGTCAGGTTTGAAAATGTAAAACTAAATGTATTTGTTATATCAGAAATAAATTCTTCAAAATGAATACACATTTCTTATACATGAAATATATGCAATCCTCGATTAGTCCGGCTTCAAACGGAACCAATTACAATGTAATGTAATACAAAATGTAATAATTGTGTCAAAATAAATAAGATTTATTATATGAATAATGTTTATTATCATTAAATTTTATTACATATTTTGATTTCAATAAATTTTGGTCATTAAGTTTTTCCATACAAAATTGAATAGTTTCGTTTTTTATGATTGTTGACTGTACTACAAACCTTCGGAGAAAGCTTAAAATTAATGTGTATTTACTAGATATAATCAATCATACATTTTATTTATGGATCAATTCGATTTGAATAATATGGACATTTCATTTTATATTAAATGTGTTTGTGTTTTATACAGTTATTCGAATTTGATCGGTTACACATATGGGAAGTATATTAATCTTTTAATCCTATTAGTACCACTGATCCAGATTATGCCCGCAAATATGTTTGTCCGTGAAACTGAGCACTTACGGTTCTATGAAAAACGGATTTTGTACAACGAATGCAAAAAAATATATAAATTGAATAATGTTGAATATAATTATGTAATTTATTGCATAAAATATACTACAACTTTAATATGTATAAAAAAGGAATAATTTATAAAATGAAACATAAACCCTGGTAAAAATAGTATTATTAGAATTATATGTCAATATCACAACTATATACTTTGAAAAGTTATTGACTTACACTGTATTATAAGGTATTATTTTTATTTAATTACTATTTATTAATTATACATAAAAAAATATATTTTGAAATGTTTCAGTTAGGGAAAGATCATGTATAGTGTGTATTTTTTTCATATTATATAAATAATTAGATGCACTTGAAATTTAAAATATATTAATAATATTTAATATAATATTTATAGAATTAACAATTTATATAATCTGTTAAAATATATAGTAAATTATAAATTAAACTTGGAGCAAATACATTTGAAATCATTGAATTAATAATTCGTGTAGGTAGATTGGAAAAAGGAAATTGGTGATGTGGTATATATTCCTACCATATGTTGCATAATAATTACCGATATAAACTAATTCTAAAACTGGTATTGGTTAAATAAACAATTGTTCGACATCCGCGCTGTTCAACAAATCAAATAAAGTGTTCCGTTGTTAAAAATGAATTTAGTTCGCTGAATTTACTGAACGCCAGCAATATATGCGTGCTGATGATCAAACGATTCCATTTGCTTTTATTTATATAGTGAAATGTTCATTCACTCCGAGATTTATTAATAATATTGATTCACAAATGCAGATGTGAAAATAGATAGACCATCCATAAAATAACAGCAAATTGCGCTACAATTGAAAATATTAATAAGTTAAAAAAATATGGCATATTTCATAGAGCTTGCTATTTTCAATTTAGGATGCCCATACTTCGACTACGATCGATCAAAAGGTATTTTTAGAATGGAAATTATTTTAGCAGCATATACAAGCCTTTTCATTGTTTTCCATAAAGAGAACGGTACGCAACAACACGCGAAACAAGTATATTTTTTTCTAAATTGCAAAAAAATCACATGTATGTATAATGTATGTTCACAGCGTCAGTCTATACTACCTCTATCCTTGCGGAGTTAATCGTGCATACGCTCTCAAAATTGAATTTCCCTCATGTATTTCCTCGCAGCGTGACAATAATGAAGTTTTCAATAGCCTAGTTTGCCGGGGATCTTTAAAACAGGAGATTTAAATAAAAAAAAAAGAAAAGAGAAGAACTGAGGTGAGGTTGCTTCGCTATAACTCATCAAAAAATTTGCAGAGCAAATCGAATTGTGATTACAAAGCAATATAGAGAATCAATTTAAATAATTTTATAGGCAATGTGGAAATATTTTGCATAAATAAAAAAAGCAGAACAAAAGAACAGCGACGTCGGATGGGGGGACGGGGGGGCATGCATTACATCATTTTTTATGGAATCAGGGTGTGCAGCAAGGGTAGAATAATGTATCCCCTTCGAAAAAAATTCACGTCTCCGGATTTATTCATAACCTATCAATAGGATAATAAATCTTATTGGAACCACGCATATTTCTTTACAATTTTATAATAGGTACCAATTGTTGTACTTTACCTGTAAAATCATGTTGTTCTTTTCAATAATTCAGATATTGTTGATATAATTTTAAATTTATGCAGTATTTTGATGAATACACATTTTTAATGGTTAAATCTTCTGTTATTGTTAGACTAGTATTGTAATAATTATAGTGTGTATTAAAATTACATATATAGGTCAGTTATCGATTTGGTATGACCAATATACAATATAGGTTAGTCAACAGATATATTAACTAATAACAGGGCAGAAAGACCTATGGTTTAAAGCCCTTTTTAGCAATAGTATTATATGTTATTTTTTTGTATTTGTACTATTTTACATATATATTTTTCTTGTTGTTATTGTTGCATTAAATGTTATTATTATTATTAACTAATAGCAAATATTTCTTATTAAAATAAAGCGGGAAAACTAGTTGCCTTGATTGGACCGATGCTACTTAATTGCTCTTCATTTTTTAAATACATTATTGAGAGACTTACAGTGCTTTAATTAGAGTTTGTATTACAATTAGATATACGAGTGGGTTATCTAATTGGAGCAGTAAATTATGTAATCCTTAATCTTAAAACGTTACTAAAAAACGTACAGTGGATTCCCGATATACGGGACTTTATCAGAGCAATTTATGTAATTTTAAGCAATTTATTCTATGTTTAAATATCTATTAGTATTTTTTTTATAAAATCAACTTAAAAAATCAGAAACTATGTGATAATATTTAATTTATCTTACACGTTATATAGGAAGGTTTAGTAGGCAATATGAGTATTAGTTGTATTTTTTCATCGCGTTATACGAATTTACGTTTTATGAGAGCGCGTTATACGAGAGTTCACTCTATAGAATACAACAAGAAGAGAATTCAATAAACTACCGAAGAAGACGAGAACAAACTGAAAATATTTAAAGAAAAAATAAGTATTTCTCTACAAAAAAAATTACAAACTTTCCCATAATACATGAGGTATTCCGAAGATCTACTACAGGGGAGCTATAAAAAATGAAAAAATTGTAATAACAAATTATTGTAAGTAGAACCACAAAAACAAATATATAAACTCATTACAATAGTAAGAAATATAATCTTTTTGTCCTAAATATATGTAAATAATATATAATATAATTAAATTTAAAAAAAATCAGTTTCATATTCGTTTTTTTTTTAATAATATCTATTTAGTTTTACTGCGAAGCAACTGTCGCCTATTAGCATTGAGTAATTAAGGTCGATGAATGAGTAATGTTTTGTGACGAAATGATAAAGTTGCAAACTTCGGGCATAAAAGTAATTAGATTTGACTGCAGATATGTAATTGTGATGAGCACATAATTAAATAAATTAAATTAAATCCTCCGCTCAGCGAGAGTTAAAACGCGTCGAAATTATAATTAGAGGAATCTTAGAGTGCGTTCGCTTCTAATTATCAGTAGACTTTTCGAATGTTTTTCTTCCCTCAATGGGGCAGAAGAAATACGTGAAATTAATTAGAGAGACATTCGTGCCCATTGATAATTAAACTGAAAGCAAACACGTATCTGCGAATGTTTTAATTAATATAAATTACACTTTTTTTCTCTTTAACATTTTCTTTTTTGAACATCGTTTTTGACGTAAAGAGTTCTTCCGAAGGGCAAATCAAGCGGGTGCTAAATAAACAAGCGTTAACTTGAGATTTAATTTGAGCACGCACATGTTTTACGGAGTTATTGATGTTTCGCGGTTCGCCTTGCACAGATTCTTTTGTGGTCTAAATAAATCAACTAATTAATTAGCGCGCAAGACATCAAGGCAAAGTTGATGAATGTGTATTGTGCATAAATTATGTAGGAGCAAGCACATGGGACGACGACATTGGGTATTATCTTTTAAGTAAACTTTAAGGCTGTTAATTAACTGACAAGTGCTGGCTCGGATCTATGTGTGTTGGGTATTCTCTAGTCTAGGATGTTACTGTGTGTAGGTGTTATCTATACTGAACTTGGCTCCTAATCTCGGCGACGAATGTAAATTAAGTCGAGATGGGACTTAAAATCTTTCTGCCGACCGAATCCTAGTTTCGATAAAACAACAAAGTTATTAATACCGAGGCAACTTATTACGCAACTTCCCCGGCGTACCGGGATGGTAGAGACTAAGTGGATTTAGGCCCTAATCGCATGAGCTATAAAGTGCTTATAACCTATAACCTTCAACATCCACTTGAGAAAATATATTCAATTATTTATCGGCGGCAATTAAATCGAAAAGAACGCAAAGCTCCGATACACAACAGAATAGAATAATTAAAAAAGGCTGGCAGGAATAATGTACCAAAATTAATTAGGTACAGATATAATTTTAGAGATCAAAGAGTGGCAAAATATATCAGATTTTATAGTCATATTACAGATATTGATCCAAATGTAGTCATATTTCAGTTGCTATGTTACCTCTGTTAATTAAACCAATTATTTTCAATTAAAATGGTACTGTTTACGGAAATTATTAATCAATTAGTATTAAAAGCAGAAATTACCTAATAATAATAATAATAATAGTTAATTGGAGCAAATAATAAACATGACAATACAGTTTATTGAAAAATGTGATTTCTATTTAAATTTTCATTAATTGACACAAAAAAATACATTCTTTCATCATAGTCTATCTGAAAATAAATTTTAGCTTAATATAGATTTTTTTTAATTAAAAATAATTTAAAAAATCAATATAATAATGAAGAAAACATAAAATGTAATTGCAACAAGAGCAATGTAAATTAAATTATTATAAATAGTATTTGGATCTCAAAATTGAAACGTTTGTTTTCATAAAGTTTATGAAATTAACGTTGTATAAAGTTTGATTAATGTTTTAATTGAATAATATAATTTATACCTGCACATATGTCTATTGCAAAAACAACTCTTGTAATTAGTTTCGGAGGAGGTTCGTAAATCTGTATAACCATGAAAATAACCAGACGCGCTTTAAATATTTTATGCGATTTACATTTGCATTTCTAGCTGCTCCCATCGTTAGAAGCGAACATCACATTTTACTTTACTGCCCTTTACTGTCACGCAAGGAGGACGAGAAGAAGGAGGCCAGATGCTCTTGCTGAAACCACTCACGTTTTGCATCCGCTGCAATAAGTTACGTAGACGTAATTAGTTTTATGTTTTTATATAAAGTGCAAGTGGATGTACGATTTGTGGACATCGCTCGTTCCCGTCCAGTGTTCATGGCTGAATGTCCAAGATTGTGACTTGTGGACAATCCCGAAAGAGACTGCTCAATTCTCGGCCCCGGATCCGGATTAGAGTTGCGACAGCGGCGGAAAGCTATTTTATTTTATTTTTATTCTATTATTTTGAGCCCCTTTTTATATCTTCTGACGTTGTGTGTTCATACAGAAGTAACACCGATGATGTCAATAAAAGTGTAATAGCCTGCATGTACGCTTTAACTGCTTCTATTATTACAACAACAACAAATCGTATAATTGCTTTGATTTATTTCCGGTGCACACGATGTGTTGTTCGTCTTACGTCACAGTCGATATTTTATGTTGGTTGAAAGAGGATACGTGGATGCGCCGGGTCGCCAGTTACTTACCTGGCTAATTGGATAATGCAAACGTATAGCACAAGGTATTGAATTTTAAAGTAACTGCATGTTCTGAAATATGTTACATGTTCACGTTACATCCATTACACGGAATATATATTTTAATGAATATTAACAAATAGTATGTTTATAAAATGCAATGTAAAAAATATACAAATTTAATTCCTGGCATAGTTTTCCATATTCAATTAAAATTTTTAAATAATTCAAACATTCAACTGAATATTTATTGATTTTTCTCTTTTTTAAATAAAATATTTCATTTCATACACACAATGTTCATATGGAACTAAATACCATTAACGCTGTATATTACTTCGTTATTATAACGCGTTACTCCATATTTACATTAAACTAGTCATGAAGCATCTTATGAAAAGTAGAATTTAGTAAATAGTATTCAATAATTTGCACTATTTCAGAACAATAATAAAGTCCCTGCATATCCATGAAAAACTCAAGCAAAATGTTATATCATGTTATATTTTTCTTGTCTTTGGATTTCTTCATTTTTTATTGAATTACGTTTATTTTTTGTAATTGTTGTTGTATTAAATGTTTGATTGATATTTCAAGCTACAAATACATCTATCGAAATGTATTTTTTTTCACAATAAAATAATAAATAAATCACATAAAAATGGTTGATGAAATGTATATGAATTTTAACGTAACAACAGTTGAAATATTCATATAAAGGTCATAACATAGTTTTAGGTTTTTGTTTAAAATCTGTATATGTCAATAGAAAAATTGAGTAATATATAAAACCATCATCAATTCTCCACTAGATTTATATAACTATTTAAATAGCAATTTATATAAATCAATTGTTTATTTCCGGATAGACAGACCTATAGACTGTTGAATATTATTTTTGTCATTGTATTAAGTTTATTTTTATTTTTTTAATTTATTGTTGCAATGTAATAAAGCAATTGGTATTAAAGTTTATAAAAAGAAAATTGTTCGTTATTCATTGGATTTTTCTATCAAAAGGTTAAGCAATTGATACATTGATTTGTAATTAACCTTAATTTGATATTTTTCAGATCTACCTGTATGTGAGGCTTACTGAAAGGTTGTTTTTCTATGTTTAGTGTACCCATATTAATATTTTATTAATTTACCTTAGTTAATCTGTAATATTTCAATATCCACCAATTTTATTTACTATATAGTTATAATTTATTGGCCATAAAAAGCATAATAAAAGAAACAATTTGAAATATGAATGAAACGTAAAATGATAAAAAAGGATTAACCAAGATTTGTTTACAGATTTCATAATTTATATTTTTAATTTAATTTTATATTTCTAATGATGACTATTTTTGGTTGGAATTTTCTTATAATGATGATTTTTCTTTTTCCATTTTTCAACCTCGTTCTGGATCAATTAATATGTCGAAATAAATCATACTGAATGTGTTCTAGATACAAATTATTATTCTGATGGAAGCTCCAGTGTTGAGTCAGGAAAAATAATAATCAATAAATAGGAACTCTGGCATGTTGAAAAAACATGAGATATGATATTCTTAAGAGAGTCTAGAAATGGAATATTATACAAAAGTAAATAAATAAAGAATCTTATATGCGAAACACTAAAAGGGCATATAAATATGATTCTTTCTTTTTAGGCCTCTCTCCTTTTTATTACATTTTATGATGTAATAAGGTAGTTAATAAAGTGGAGAAGAAAATGTTTGAAGATTGAGTGCACTGATAGATTATGTGGAGTAAGGAATCTTGCAAAGTACGAGGGAAGAGAAAAAGATGGTCGGGGGTTGGGGGGCTGAAATAAAGCAAGATTGATTGAGGACTCGACTCGAACCACACGAACCCTCGGCTTCCGTCCCCTGCGCCTCCACCGCAAAAAGCATACACACACGCACGTACACATAGGCATCGTACAGGATTTTTGCGTTATAGCGTGGAGCAGAGGTAGGCATCGGCGTCGGCGTCGGCGTCGGTATCGGTGGTTGAGGAGCGAGGTGAGTTTCGGGTTCACAATATTTCACAGGTGAACATCAGTCCAGACCCAGGGAGCGTATTAAATCCCACTGTAATCAAATTAGGAACGCCCCAGAGCTTTTCTGAGACCCGTAGCTGCACAATTACTATATGCATTATACATGTCACACATCGATGGACCTCACAGACCTTCCACATTACTCCACTCCGTACTAAATATGCTTTTTACACTTTTATGAATTGACCACACCGCGCACTCATCGTACATTCCGTTTCGATTGTTCCTATAGCTATCTCCTGTTTCCTATCCCTCTTTCTCTCTCTCTATCTCTTTCTATCGCACTCGCAAAACAAATACAATCAGCAAAAACCATGTTTTATACCAACACGGTGAACGGAAGAGAGAAATGTGGATAGCTGTGGCGGCGGAGTGCAGAAGAGCGAAAAAATCGAGGGACTAGCAAAATCAACATCGACTGGGATGAGTGGATCGTTTTTGGGAGGCTGCACGAACGAATAATACAAAAGGAACGGAATAAATAACCGACAGTACAGGTTCCAAACCGATACTAGAGCGTAATTTTTACAGGCACTTAAATTCGAATTGACAAATCGTAAAACTGGACCGCATTAAAGTTAAATAGTCTGGCCAAATGTAGGATTGCACTCACACACCAAGGTTGCATTAGGTAACTTTAAAGATAGTTGCAATATACGTTTTTACTCTCTCAGTAAAAAAAAAACACTTAAAGTTAAAGAAACCACGTTTTTGTCATTAACAGTAATTTTATATTTGTAAAGTGCACCAAACAAGTATTTTTTTTTAAATTTCTTAGTCTTATCAATACAAATAAATATTAATAATGATTTTCTGTTAAAATGGACTTTTGGCCCTAGGATTTTCCACCTAGGTACAAATATTATTAATAATTTGAAATATATGTTCTTATGTTAAGTTGAGATAATTATTCTTGCATACAGTTTTCACTGTTGTAACTTACATGACCCACATTATTAATTCAGATCGAAGCAATTAACATTAACATTGTAGTATAAATATGTTTGAATCCATTACATTAATGAGGAAGGATCAAATAGTTATTTAAAAAGTAATTAGTTAATAACAATATTCCTCTAGTTATTAATGCAAGTATATTTTCAGGTCATGTAATTACTTAAAATGTACGCAAACGATTAAATGATATCTAAATTAACGTGCAGGAAACTGAAAATTATTACTTACGTAATGAAAATGAGAAAAGCATTCAACCAATCTTAATAAGCTTGAAGTAAAAAATCGTTGATTAATAAAACCGCAACATTTGACAAAGATTTTTAAGTTATCTATTAGCCCCAATACATCAAAACATATACACATTTATTCAAAAATGTATAATAAAAGTATAATACATTTGAATGAGAAGTATGTAAGCGTATATAATGTAATCTTCGAGCAAGTATAACTTATATAATCATGGTATTAATTGGACTACGTTATTATGAATTATTTGTAATTCATTAGCAGTTGTTTATTAAGAAAAGTTTAACATGTATAAAGCTGGAGGGATTTATCTTAATACCACGAGCCTGTAATTAATTTTAATTATGTTTTTTTTTTGTTACTTTAATATACAAAATTTATGAAGAATATAAATGGTCGTGTCAATATATTTATACTTTTTAACTTATTTTAGTATTAATTCGTAATTTATCTAATTTCTTTAATTATTTTGTGATGTGTTAACTTTAAACTTTTTAATTATATTGATAAAACAAAGTTGTGCACTGAAAATATTATATAACTTCGGTATAAACGATGATATTTACTATATTTAGATACATTTTATAATCAAAATTATTCTAATTCTTAATTGATTTATAGAACGCTTATTAAAACCAGTGGAATAAAAAGTTACATAACAACAAAACCGTACTTTCTTAACCATACATAAGTTACATTTTTTTAGTTATTTTTATTGCATATGAATTTTAAGGACCGGACCCAGCCAGGGTTTACATGGTTCGTGGGATTAATAATAACCTAGGGTGTTTATTTTTTGATCGTAAAAGTAGGCTTTTAATTAGACAGGGCTGACAACTATTAAAAAAATGATTAAATACCTGCATAAAAATAATGAAAAATTTGTAACAATCATTTAAATTTATAAGAAAATTATCTTTCAGCAAAATTTAAAGATTAAACTCGTTATTAAAACTAATGTAATCTAGTAATTAACTGACCGAAGGCCTAAAGCTATGGCACTGTGCCTAATACATTAAAGTTACCCTTAAATAAACCCTTAAATATAGGCAAAGGGGAAGTAAATTAGTACGTATTTACAACGAAATGCAATAGTCGAAAGGTTAAATGGCCTTTTGCCAGAACTGAGCGAAAAGTATTATTATCATTGAAGATAATTTACATATAATTACACTGAGTGTTCTACTCCATTCTTCAGAGTATTTTTATATATTTATTTTTTGCGGATGACTTTAATGCGGACATTAATTTGTATTTGTTCGTATTCCAGAAAAATTAAAATTCCTTAGGCAGTAAGACCTAGGTCGTTAGCCCTTTGGCCCAATAAAGATATTTAAATGAAAAAAAGTGAATTATCATTGATGATGATTTAGATATATTTTGATTTAACAATAACGAATTGATTATATACAGAGTATGATTATATATATTATTGTTATCACTATATAATTAATATTTATATAAAATATTTACTGTAAACTAATGGATATTACCTGATATTTCCCTGCCGATGCTACCCATTAATTACCCATCAAAAGGAAGGTCGAATAGTAATATTATATTTTGATCAATATTTTATAGACTGATTAAACCCGTTAATTATAACAAGCCATTATTTTATCATTACTATAAATTTACTTAAAACATTAAACTATACTTCAAATAATATCATTGATTTACAATGTTTTCAAATTATTTTCAGTTTGGAGTTGAACGTAATCCAGATTTTGTTTTTTCTTAATCCGTTCCAACTCGTTTCAACAAAACATAAATATGATTCTACTTCAAATTAGTATTTTACTTCCACATGGATCAGATTTAAAAGTAATAATTAATTGTAATTAATTCGTTGATATAAACGGAAGCTCAACTATAAAGCATGTTTAAATAATACTTATAAATATAGTTACATGTGCGTTGTGCCTACTGTTCGTTTCCGCTAATATTTCGGACTTTCAAATTGAACTAAACGTGGAAGTAAAACAAGACATAAAAAACAAACTTTTCTGTATGAAGTGAAAAGTTTCAACTAAATTTAGTTTGTTTGACAATTTTCGAACAAGATGATTGCAAATTCTAATTAATTGGAGATTGAAATATGCATAACTGTTTGAAATCTCAATGGTTTTTATTCTCTTTGAGAAAAAAGTAATGAAAATTGTTGAAGTAATGAGATGGCAGTTTGCGACACAATTAAAACAAATACGAAATGAAGCTGCTGAAGTGCGCAATATACGTGTCGAAAACCAATTATAAAATATTGATTCAATTAGTAATTGCCAATTAAATACGTTTTTATTTCGTATCTTTAGACGATACTGTCGTAAGAAACTGAATACATAATTAAAGGAAAAAAAAAACGAAGAAGATGGTTTTGTTTCATTTCAATTTTCATTTTTAATTTCTCTCAAAGTGTTTCATATAATTAGGTAATACTTATATATGTTTTTTTCGTTTTAATAGAATATATATCAAAGGGCTATTGACCAAAGTTCCACTTTGGACCAATAAAGATGTTTAGATAAATCATAATTGTAAAGAAAGGATGAAAACATATTTGTTTCCTCATTATACATAAAATGGCAATCAACGAAACAACTAACAACTAACATCTGCAATTGTTATTTGTTGATGTTTATCTCGCGCGTGCACAAAATAACAGTACATGCAAATACAAAATTTTAATTAATTTCGGCCTGTTTTAGTGTACGTCAATTATTGACGAATATTTTTGGGTGGACGGAGTAAAATCAACAAAAATTTCCATTTCCGCGTATATTTGTTGAATAGCGATACACATTTTACAATTACCGTTTCCCTACTAAAATTGATCGGAATGCGTTTATTAAATTATTAATTTCAACAACAATATTCGCAATGTTCGCACATTAGCAAAATACCAGAAAATATATGAAATTAAAAAAAAAAGAAAAACACTGATACAATTCTATAAATATCGAACTTTAAATATCACTGAGTTTTCCATTTCGATTTTGAAAATTAATAAAATGCCAGATATCATATGAAATTAAAAAAATATCTTTATAAATTGTATATTATGTGTACAATTCAATATTTATCAACTTTTGCTCAATAGAATTTGTTTACGCAATGAATTGCCTGATGATATATAACACTGCATGTACAACTGAGTTTTACATTACAGATTTTGAATTTGCTTTGCGTATAATAATGGTAATAACTGACAGAACATCGATTACTGATTGTTCACATATTTGCAAATTTATGTTATTTGCTTAACATATTTCAGTACTATATGAATTGTTCATTTCAAACAATTGAAATGTTTGTAATTAATAGTACCACTAATTAATATTAACATTTTATCGATTAAACATCCTTCAATAATAATATATAATAATGATTATTTAATAATAATAAAATGTATTGTCGGACTATGGACAATCCGCTTTATATTCAGAATATAATACATGTTGTTCATTATTTAACATTCATTACAAAACTAAAAAATAATAAATAAGTATAGTTTTATTAATAATTATAATAAAATCAAATCAATAAAAGTAATACCAAACGGCTACTTAAAATTTCTGATTTCTTGTAACAAAAATGTTTTTTGATTTCATACTTTCTGGCTAATAACAGTAATTGTCGTATTATATACTGAAATCACCGAATATCGAAATTTATATGTGAAATAAATAAAGAGTATAATATTAGTTTTTCAATAGCCTTTATTAATGAATTTATGGTAACAGATGTTCCACGGTAATGTTAATACTGCATCTGCACTATACTTAACAAGAGAGATAATTGACATATTTACCAACTACTTTGTACACATGGTAGAACTTAATGTAATAATGTCTAATTAAGTTTTACTGTTATCACTTTCTAAGTAATATTCGCTGGGCCGTGGCATCCACTAGGTACATTAGATACAGTGGTAAGGACCCACGAGAATTTAAGATCCCATGTTGCACAAGAGAGCCCAAAAAAAAATGAGATTAGACTACAAGAATACATATATTGTTGTTAATTAAGTGATGATTGTTATTCATCAAAATAGACACAAAACTTTTCGTGGTGGATAATTCAATTTGTTGTTTTTGTTTATAAGCCCTTATGCCTTTTTTCAGTCGTATCATTAACTTATATCTGACCGTTAATTGTCGGATTACCTCGGTTAGCATTTTTAGTGAGATTTGAACTAGCACCTTTCGCATCGGATTTTTGCGATGCTTGACTCTTAAGCACTCGGCTAGAAGTTGCCCCAATTTGTTGTTAAATTGAGTAAAGAAACAGATATGAAAAGCTATACGAAAAATTAACATTTTCAGTGAGTTACATCATATCCATTAATTTTATCAAAATGTAATGTAAATATCTATATTCTGAATATATACAAAATGGATATTGAACTAGTTTTCTTTCTATATGCTTATATACACATAAATATTATTTAAATAAGTATTATATTTATGTACTTATACATTCTTATTTATCATTAATCTTGTGTGTTTCGTTAGTAAACATAGAAAAGTAAATGGACGGATGGATGCTTTCATTCCTTTTACTTTAGTTACTATGTCAGTTTGGATTTAAGGATGTTCATTCTTCCTTTCGTTAGTTTCCTTATAAGAAATTTCTAAGCGCGTCCCGTCTCCAGAGTGAAGGAGAGAAAGGACGAATAGGAGCGGAACAAAGAAGAGGAAAAATCAAGGAGTAATGTGAATGGATGGAGCTATCATTTCGTTTGTTGGCTTGCGCTCGGTTTACAGACGTTTTGTATTCATTGCGTGTATTCGCGTATCTGCCGTGCATTCAGTTGTCAGATTTAAATTTGGGGATATTTTTTTGTGGACGTGTGTCGGGACGTTTGTCGAATATCGGGTGCCATTGTTGGCTCCTGATTGAAGAAGCTAGGAGGCACGCAAAAAAAGCAGCGATGGTGCGGAGCAAGCCTTTGATGGAACATCTTCAATTTGCAGGCCTCGATCAGCCACGGCTGTCGTCGGACATTCTGCATTTTTTTAAGCATCAAATTATTAATTTTCCAAACTGAAAAATACAAAACAATCACGAGTACTTGTCACGTACCAATATCAATTAGCGTCTTTAAAGAAAATGAACTTGGCGAAAACAGTTTTCTCATTTCGCTTATATATCTTGTGTGTTTTTTTCTCTCTCTATATATCAGTTGTTAAAGGGAAATTAGAACGTCGGGATTTGAAAAGGGAAGGTCGACGCTTCACCTACAACAATTTTCTAGGACGTTTCGTCCTCTTTCCATCCACCGTTTTTTGTTGTTCTTTCCTTCTTCTTCTTCGTCGCCACTTTGATTAAAGTTTGGTATACAATAAATGTAATTGATTGGAACTTATTGATTTTCAGGGAATTTAAAGGCCAAATTCTAATAGGTGTATGTTGTCCTAGTCATACTTTTTATTACCTACAGCCAATATATTTGATAAATAGAACCAATATACGAGAATTATTTTACGGACTCATATATGAAGCCAATCGCATTACATTTTATCGTCAAAGCCATTACCGTCTTCCAATATGTATATCTGAAAAACACAAATATGTTTCGATCACTTCATTTCTTAATGCAACATTTTATTTGGACAGTTAATATTATGAGAATCATTATAAGCTTTAAAATCTTACATAATTTATATTTTTTAAGCAAACCAATTCAAAATGTAAAAATCTATAATATTATTACAAGAAGTAAACATTTTGTCAAATAAAGATTTTTCAATTTTTGTTTTATTTTTATAAAAACTAATCGAAGAAGTTTTTAATCCTGATTTTTCCATGAACAAACTAATATTTTGAAAGTGCAAAACCGCGGGTGGTTTACATTGTTTAATATAAGAGCAATGCATCACAGTTTATTACAACATAAATCCATGAAATAAAATTGGTTTCGTGCGATTTTCCAAAGCGTTTAATGGATGGGAAATGACGGAGTCATCGATACACTTAATTGCGTATTGCATATATACATGCATGCGCACACACGCACAGAAACGTTGTGGCTTATTTAATTGAATTTAACAGTTTCGACCGTAGCAATAAAACGTGAACTAATTACAGTCTAAACTGATAATGCAACGGCCACTCTATTATCTAATAATCATTAAATGAGTCGTCAAATGACTATTCTCAATCTATTAAATTGGGGGAGGGTGGATTGTAATGAATGTAAATATTGATGGCAGTGGTGGGCCTATAGTTAAACAGTGGTCATTTTTGGAATGGATCGAAGGTCATATAAAACTAGTTATGAAATGGTCACCTATGATATATAATGGCATTTGCATTTAATCATAGGAGACGGGCGGCAGTGGCGTGGCCCTTACTTTCCACGTCAATTAAGTTAATCAGTGAGGCAAGTATTAGAATTGGATAGTATTTCGATTAAGTGGAAAATGGCTTTCAAAACAAATCACATTTGTGGCTGGATGCGGAATTATCACCTGTTACTTATTTTTTCACTTAATTCTCGTGTGTGCTTTAGAAATTATATCTATATCCTTTGTACTCCATATAATGATGATCCAATGCAACTTATTTGATAATTAATAGTATGGATATGTATAATTCTCGTATTTGGAACGTTATTAATTGTTTCAGTATTCCCAGATATAATTAATAATTGAAATATAATTAGAAAAAATATAAATTTTTGATAAAAAAATATCTTATTTTACATTCATTTACCTTTTGTTACAGATTTTTTTCAATATCTGTTGCATTAAACTAAATATTAAGTAATTTCAATTAATACTTGCAGAAATGATCTTTATTTATTTATAAAGTTTATATAAACACATATGAGTAACTTGCCAAGTAATTTATAAATACTTGACGTGTATAGCGACAATTCAATGAAATATTCTACGAGCAAAAGGAAACAGTAATATTTTTTTATTAACATTGTTTGAAAAAGTCAATTATATTTTTTACGTTGCTATTTTTTAAATATCCAGTGACAGAAGATTGTGCCCTTAAAAAGATAAATAAAAACAGCAGACGTTTAATAAAAAAAAGAGAGGCGCGACCACCTGGAGGGCAGGTTGCTATTATGGGGGAGAGAAATTCCCTAGAAATGGACCTTCTAAATGAGCCCCGTCAGCAGCGGGTCTAATAGGTGCAGATAACTCCAATGGGGTTGGCAGCGATGAGCAATATTTTTAAACATTGCCTCTCTTGTGGTGCTACTGGGTTTGGGACGGCCATTTCTTTGATTTACCACCATAACTTGGTCCTTCGACACAACAGCCTCTTACCTTCTCTTCGGACAGCGAGATAGATTGAGGGAAAGGTGCAAGAAAAATTGGAATGTGGAAGAAGAGGGAACGTGAAAGAAATGCGGCAATAGGCCGACCAATCAAGCAAATTGGACTTTGGCGATCTTGACCTTGTCCATCTGTGCTGGTGCTCGCCTGATGCCCCTGAAACGGTCTTCCGCCGAGCTTCCCATTCATCCAACGGATACACGGATCCTTTTTAATAATTCATTAAAATCGTATCATGCTACATTTACATTAATAAATAGACCTTTGCGTATTGGAATTAATTCGAAGGCCGTTGAATTCATTAGGGCTCCGATGTTTGCGTGTACAACACGCAAACATTACGAGTAAATTGGGAAAATTATGCGGCTGCAGAAAAAGTTATACACGTACCAAATTATACAAAACAACTGTTTTGTACTTCAAATTGCATTGCCATTTGCCTGAGTATTATTACAGTTTTTCTGTGAACCCATTATTAGTGCTATAAACAATGAAAAAAAGCTTATGTACACAAACTTGTGAACTGTTTAAGTAAACAGCAAAATTTAATTATTTCAATAAAAATATTTTTACAATGTATACAGTAAGTAAATACATAATATTGACAGTAAAATAGCACACTTATTCTAATAAGATAGGTAAGAATATAATGTATTTACAGTATTGAACTGTATCAATTTAAGTTATGCAAGGTACTTGTATTATGAGTAAAATGGCATAAAGATCTCGGTAAGTAAAAATTTGGATCAATAAAGATGTTGAAATAAATAAAATAGATGTATACAAAAATAATTACTAAAATTGATGTGATAAACATTAAGTATTACCAATTTGTATTACATGGTAAATTAGGTTTAAAATTACTTGATTTTATCGAGGCTTCGTAATACAAATTAATTATGGTATAACTATATTTTCATAAATAGAACTATGGCCATAAAGCTAAGGACTATAAAAGATCACGTTAAGTCAAATCTGAGATGCAATAGTAGGAGACGAACCAGATTGGGGAAAACCAACTACCAACCAAAGTGGTTTATATATTAAATTTATCTAAGATAATTTAGTTCAGCGATTTTCAAACTGGTAAATGCGGATTATTGCAGAAGAAATGCGAAAACTTTAATTCTAGTTTAGAACTAACTGGGTTAGTGTAATTTTAAAAGTATCGAGTTGTTTATTATCAAAAAAATGTATACACAAATAATGAGAATTGAAGGGTAACTTTTTACAAATCCGCATTTTTTGTTGAGTATAATTGATGACAGTATAAACATTGAAAAATATGGATACACTCTGCGTGCTCGAAATCTATAAAATCAATTGACATAGCTTTCTCATATGTACTCGTGTCAAACGGAATATGTTTACTAATGATTTTATCGCTACCTACAAACATCAAAGGCCAACTTACTCCAGTATCATAAGCTAAAGACTACATTAATCACGTAATCCCATTGTCACATTCCGATAGAAATCAATCCAAATAAATAGTATTTAATGCATAGTTTATACGATATGTTATTTCTTGTTGGTTTCGTTCAACTAAGTTAGCCATTTCCTACCTGCGGCACGCGGGCCGCATGCAGCCCGCTATGCTTATATGTGCGATCCAAAACGCTATTATTATGATGATACTTTTTGAAACTATGAGTTTTTAAGATGAAAAATTTAAAAAAATGTAATGGATGACCTAAAAAAAGGTCATTACCCAAAAATGTTGTCGCTCGTATAACATGGCAAACATGTACGTAATCCAAATGAAAAAATGGTTGAGTATATCTGATATAAGTGCAAATGTCACACTGTTGAACCCTGATCAACTCGCATCTGTAAATCTATACAACAAAATTGTGTTATGAGCGAAATTTATTCGAGCGTTATATGACGATACCGAGAGCAGTGTTGTATGATCATAGGTGGCTGCCGTATGAAATATTGATTAGCAGCGGATAAATAAATGTAACTGCTGATTTATTCTAATTAATTTCCAGTCTAGACATTCCAGCGTAATAACGCAATTTTAAATTCAATTAAATGTGTTACATTGCAATCGCTGCTCCACGTATTACATTACATATTACTAATATGTAATATTCAATTACATATTTTAATCACTCGATCAAAATGGTGTTTACAAATTTTAACGGAAATAATAAATTACTTATGCAGCGATATTAATTATATACGTGAATTTGTAATTAAAAGCAAGTATGCATCATAACAGTATATCAACATTATATATTACAATGTAGAATTGAACTTTTAATATGTGCACGTATATGTACATATTGATCGTACTGAATATACTTATATTTATATAACAAGATTTGCAGTGCTGCGAAATGTATTGTTTCGTAAATGTATTTCATTTATTTTCTCGTCTTGGTTTGTCATGGAAATATAAATGCAAATTCATTCCAATGCACATGGCAAGAAACAATTTCATACACGCCTTCTCGTTGTGATTTTTTTCATACTTTACTAGTCTGCTCTTCTTATATTATCCACGTAGACCCTCATCTCGTGTTTTTTAGAAGTCACATTTATTATACTTATTTTTCATGAACCGTCTGCAAATACATAGTATGGTGATCTCAGCCACTCTAACTTGCATTGGACTATTAGGTTGAATTCAGAACTATTATATTTTCCAAGCCAACAACAAAAATAGAAATGTTTTCAGTATGTTTTAAACACCTTTGGTTGCTAACATTTTACTATATAAATCTCTTATCTAATTTTGTCTTAATTTTATAACTTTTGAGTATATAAATCCTCTTTATTGGCATTTTTGAAAACCTATAGAATGAAAATATCTTAATTTTAAATTGTTAATCTTAATTGCTTCTAAATTTAAATATAGTGGAACCTCGGTATACGACCTTAACCCTCTCTTGATGTTTGTACTTGTTCCGAACGTATACCAATCCAACTTTTCTCATAAGAAGTAATATATTCTCATGTAAAAAAACTCCTCTTGATATAATTATGGGGTTGTAATATAATTTAAACACTGATTGCGTACATTAATAAAACAAATCACATATTTCCAATGTTCTTATATTGTATTGTATTATTTAAATCATTAAATAAAATGATTCCATTACAATTAAATTGAAATATTTTCTATTCTATATTAAATGGGTCTTGAACAAACATCAATTAAAGAAAAATGCATTTTGCTATATATAATTACATCCAATTAAAAAATATTTCCTTGTGGATTTTGCGTTCATTACTTCGATTTCTATTTACAATTAAAATAGATGAATAATAATAAAGAATGAAATGCATTGCATTATTAATGTAAAGGAATGTTGAAATAATTATGTAATATTCCAATTATGAATTTATTGATTTCGCACGAATAGATAATTTTAATTAATTATTTCAATAAATGTATAGAAATGCATTAAAAAGTATACTTAAAAGAAAATATGTTGGGTACGCCTCAACGATCATCAGTTCAAGAAACTTTCATTATTGCATACATCATTAAATCAAATTAAAATACATTTGCATGCAGTAATTATCGTAGTGAATACGATAATTGTAATTGCAATGAATATACATTCATTATGGATTATAATAATGTTTGAAATAATATACCATAAAATTGATGATGCTTTACTACTTTACTACTCATTATTTATAGTTTTATTGAAAAACTATTATAACATTCGAATGTACTACTGTATCCTTTGGAAGATGCTAAAGATTTTATGTATTATTAACAAAATTAATCAAAGTAAATCACTCATATTTTTTAATTGAGATAACTATATGTAAATTACCATTAATAAATAAAAAAGGTGAGTAAATATTTACTAGTGAATATGTATTGTCAAATACAAATGATGCTAAAGTGGAGTGTTTTGGGATCATGGCAAAAACAATTATAACAGAAGAGACTTAATTCATTAGACTAACTATACTAAATCTTTATATAATGTAAAAAAACGAAGAGCAAAAATGTCTTCGTTAATCAAAAAACTGAAACTGGTTTATAATATTTTATATCTTCTATTTCTTATAATAATACTGAAGCAATTATAAAATTATATAGCCTTTTGCAGCAATAGCAACAATAGAAACAAGATAATAACAAAGTTCATTGATTGAATTCTTGTAGCATTGTTATAATCATTTTGTAAATATGAAATAATTAATTGAGAATTGACGATGTTTACTTTTACAAATACGAGTCTTATTATATTGCAGGAACCCGAGAAGCAGTATATTATTTGGAAAATATGGTAATTAAAATGTAATTAAAATCGAGTTTAATTAACAGCTTGTGCAATTAATTACATGGTTCGGATTCGTTTGCTCGCAACTACTGACTATGTAATAAGCAAGGAATTTCAACTAGTCTACAGGAGATAATATAAGTGTAATATATAGTAACGATGTTTACCATCTTTGGATTAAAACAAAGGCCTTTTAAACATATTTGATTAGTTTGTTTACAAAATCTTCTATTCTTTGTTGATTTCGTTGTTAGTAAATTATTGATTTAAGTCAGAGAGTAAATCTTAGCAGTATTATCAATAAATTGTTATCCTGTCTTTCTTCGAATGATAACTATATAAACAGGATTAATTTATTTCACATCTCTTGTATAAAAGATTGTGGGTTTCCTCGGTTTTGATTTCATTAAATTTAAATTTTCCTTTTTTCTTACTTGAACTTCCTCCTTCCATTTATTAAACTCCCCTGAATTGATCCATCTACCTTCCCATTCACTCTAAATATTCACAAACAGTCAAGGACTAATTTTCGAGATTATTTGAATAGAACATCGTTATTGAACATAGCAATTGATACTTGTTAATCAACGTTGATTACGTTTACGTATTAATCGCATATGGCTGAGCCATCGGCCGAATGATGTGTGTGTGTGTGTTCTTGCTGAACTACTGAAATTGCTCGCCATTGTTAACGTATTTCAGTTAATGATTTAAGTTTGGTAGTTAATTGAACTTGAGAGGAGCGTGCACGCGGTTGTAAAACACTTTCAAACTTTCCTGCATCTCTCCCCGTCCAAGACAAATATTCAATATCTGAGCCCAGAGAGATATCGCGTTTCAGTTTCAGCGAAAGAACGTGACTGCGACAAATAATTTACTGCTTTTTATTTCCCTTCATCTCCTTTTCCCACTGTTCTCTTCATTCTTCTGCTCCATCTTCTTCCATCCACGACGAGTCTTTCGTGTCATTCCACCCCCTCAACCTCGTGTTTACCTCTCCACGTTTTTTTTAATCGCTTATATTCCGCCGGAATATAAAATATTGCCCCCCAAATTGAATGCTCTGATATATTTCCGAAACCATTATTAACACATCGGCTGCTCTGATTTCATACTTTGAACCCAGCAAAGCGTAGATGTACATATATACCTTTTCTCAGTTTTATTTAATATTCAACCGCATTTTCATTGATTCCTTTTATCGTGATTTACTTTTTATATACATGTAGTATTTGTTGAAAACGAATATTTAGTTATATAGATATTTATTTTTTAGTTCTATAATTATATAAGAATAAAATTATCTCGCAAACCAGTCTTTAATACCGTGAAAACCTTGATTTAATTTATGAAACTGTTTATATAATAGAGTAAACAAATATAACTTGATAACAGTCACGATAAAAAGACCCCAATTCACGAATTATACTTAACAAACAATCCGTTCAATCAAATATATTGAAATCTGGATAGGTTTTATTAACTACAAAATGTAATTAAAGCAAATGAATTATCTTAAGTAGATAGATTTCTTGACATGTAACAGCTTATTACAGCTCGGTGCCTTTTTTAGAGATTTTCTCGGAGACTATAAGAGCTATCTCTTAAGTTGATCTGAAATATGCTTATGAAACTTGAATAGTTGGGGAATGTAACGCATATAAATTTTAAACTATACTCACTGTAATAGTTAGTAAATCACTATTGTTAGAAGTTGAAACAAAGACAAATATATAACATAATTAAACTTATTGGGATCATTATAATCTCCGTAAGAAAGTAGTCAAATAATCCTACTTAGAAATGTGAATTAGCGAAAATGGTGATGCAAACTTTATTTTCAGACGACTATCCTTTATTAAAGATAAACATGTAGAATTTATAAGGCTTACACCGCGTATATTTGATTACACTAAAACTATCACGTCTAAAGAATGTTTAACAGACGAGTACATTTAATATTATCAAATCCGAGGAAGTAACTAAACAGATTTTCAAATAACACTGTATTGTTTTATTGTTACGTGATTATCTGTAAATTACGGCTTCTGTAAATGGCAAACTTAAACATACTATCAAAAAGCGATCCGCCACATTTTCAGATTATAAACAGGTGCACCCTCATGAAGGTAAATGTGTCCGTACGCTCTTTCATCAATTCTGAGGATGTGTTTTGCGCTTGAATTGACACCTGGTTACCATCTTCGAAAGAAGATGATGTACCTTTAGCACCTGGACATGCGGCCACGTGGAAGACCCTGACAGTAAAACTGACTTGTCTACGGAAGTACCAGCACCCCCACCAAGAGGCGCCTTATGAAGGGAACCAAATGTCAATCAAATACCAAAGATTTCATTAAAAAGAACGAAGCTACTTGGTAATTAGAAGACTTGGTCCATTTGGAACCAGGGGTAACAATGACCCATGTAGTTTGTACTAGCCAGACATGTTTAATACGCATTTTTCTTTTAAGTTTGACTTCAGACCGAATTATGCACTATTATACATTTATTGATGATAGATTATATCAATTTCCAGAAGGTCTACTATTACTATGTGTAATAAAAATATAGGGTAATAACATTTTGAGCGATCTACCATTTGTGATTAGGGAGTGATTACTTAGATAAAGTGCACCGAGGAACCTCTTGAAATTGGTTTGATGCAAACGACAGCTAGTAGGACGATAAATTTCCTTTTTTATTCCTCCTGGGTGAGCGAAACTTGCATTAGAATATTCCAGCAATATATAAGATATCCACGATCGGTCTGGAACCGTTCCCTGAGCGTTTTACATTTAAAAAGTCAAGTCATAATAGCCGCAACCTAATGACGCGTAAACGCGTTTTTCCAGCAATTTCCAACAGCTTCACCATTCACTTCTTTCTTTCCGTTTTAATTTTGTTCCTAAGTATTTTACCTGCATTCTCCGTAATTGTATTCAACTCGAGCGAATTAAATGGTATTGTTTCGTTTCTTAAGTAACTTGCTTCGCTTTAATTAACCCTTTCGGAATTAAATGTTTTTTTTTGAACGTGGCTTACACTTATAGAGAAGCAATTACAAGAATTTCGTGAATGGCAACGGCATTCAAATTCAGACGGAAAAAGGTGTTCGCAGGGGCGAAATAAATCAAGCAGGAAGGAAGGGACAAAAAGGGAGCCCTCTTAAAAAGATTGGAACTTTTTTTTGTCTCCATCCGACCCCCCTTCGCGGTATTCAAATGCCCTAAGTATGATACATTCTACATCTGATATTTTAGAGTCTTATGTTGAGATGCGCGTTTGATGTCCAGAGATTCATCGAAAATGGGTGAATTATAATTAAACCAACCCCCTAAGGAACTTAATCCTCGTTCTTTTTTACTGTGGTGCGTAAGCTCCAAACAAATTATCTGGATGGAAATCCGTCTGCCTTAGAATTAATTATTTACAGCTATAAATATTCACAGGATGTGTCTCCGGAAGGGCAGGAAAAGGTGGTAATAAAAAACAGGAGACCTATTTAACCACGGAATTGTCCTTTTTTTACTTCCCGTTCCTTTTCTTGTTTGGCTTAATATTAAATTGGAAGGTTTTAATTTAGGGGGAATTTAAATTTTAATGTGCCCCCAAATGAGAGTACGGAGCTTGCGCGCTCATTTTTTCTGCTTCCACTTTTTTTCTCCGTGCGAGTCTCTAATAAATGCTTAAGATAGTTTTAAAGTCGTTATCATCGAATTAATTGACACTTTGCAAGGCGTAATTGGTGTAGCATGGAAGCTAATTAGAGATAAATCAAGTAGGTGCCGGCGGGGTTAATTGTTACGACGGGTTTTTGCATCGGAACTAATGAAATTTCAATTTCGTAAGGGATCTGCAAATTCGCGCTCGCAATAACTTTCACCTATATTTTATAAATAACTCGGGATAAATCATTCAGACAATGTAATTTTCTTGCTCCTGGCCAGATTCGCGTTCTGAAATAATTTACACACAGCGGGATTTATCATTTCGTCTGCCCCGGAATTTCCACGATTTATCTTTGCACTGAATGGAGCAAATCGATCGAAGATCAAAGGGGGTCGCGCGTTCTCATTTTTTTTTCCATGCTCGCTACGCCTTCAAAGTATAGAATTTGTTTCGTTTTAATTAAAACCACCGCGTGGAACAACGTTGCTTTCAGAACAATAAGATCGTATCGGATTTAAATTATATAGTTTCGGAAGCAAACAATATCTTAAGGCCTCTTCGGGTTCCTCGCAAAAAGGGGATATAATCTAATTCTCCTTTGTGTACGTACGATCCCATTTAATCTACTTCCCGGTTTTTACGCAATACCAATTACTAATATCGCGGTTTGCTGGAGATTCCTTATTAATGTTCCACCTTTCTTACGCTGCGCATTTCCTTTTTCATCCTACACCGACTTCAACCAATTCCAGAGATAAAGAAAACAAAGGGAAATTAGAAAATTATTCTGACCGGGGACTCATGTTCCATTGCAAGGATTTAAATTAAAATCTTCAAGATATACGAAGAATGTTGACAAGGGTGAATACTTTCAAAAAAGTTACATTTATTACAATTTAATCGCCAACAATGGATGATATTAAACATAATTGCTATTCCGGTTATGCATTTTTATTAAAAACTGCAGGTTAAACATTTTTAGTACTATTTTTTGGTGTGTTTGCATCGATATTTACAATGCAGACACTTATTTATAACCGTTGCCCATTAACAACTATTCCCTCAAGACTCTTTTATTAGAAATCAATGGCCTCAGTCCAGAAGCACTGAAAAAAGCTCTGAAAGTGACTACAAAATCCCATGTTGTATTTGGAACTCGAACCCTAGAGTGAAACCGGCGACTCTAACTATACGGCTAAGAGTCACCTCAGTAATAAGCTGAATTATTGTACAGAATTGATTTGTCAACTAATTTGTTTTTCTTTATATTTTACTTTACTTTTTTATGTATATATCACAATACTTTTGGAATATTTTGAAAGGTTCCTTTGTATCATACGTTTTTGTAATAATTAATTTGTATTTACGTATCTTATTGAAAATAAAGTTATATATCATATTAGAGATCTCTGAAGAATAGAATGATTCCAAAAGATAAATACAGCAACTTTTCGAAAAAATTGTCTCATAAAATTTGTTATTTTTAAATGAATAGCAAAGAGTTCAAATTTGTAATTAGATTTAAGTATATTAATCAGTTATATCAAGAGTCATAAAAGTAAGTGAACAATTTCCATATTTATTTAATAAAGTGAATGAATGTTAGTGGGATTTGCAAGCATTTGCGTTTTCGTTTCATAAAACCTGGTAAAGGTTATAAAATAAGTGCGAAGGTCTGTAAAGATTATAGGGCTTCCAGAGCATCTTTTAAAGTTCATCAGGTATACAGATCCTAATAAAACGTTATCCTGAACGTGAAAAGAGTCTGCCCATAAAAAAACCATGTCAGCAAGAAATTTACACTGGGCGATCGTGGGGAATACGAAATTGCCACAAGGATTTAGGGGATGTTTAAAAATAAGGCGGGAATAATTACTTTCCGGAATCCCAATGGCCGGAATCGAGAGGTACCAGACAGTCCGGATTTCCGCTGCGGCTATAATCAAAATTTTATTGAATGGAATCGCATCGCTGCCGCTTTTACTTATTTATCCTGGTTTTTCGAATCTATCCGAGATTAAACCATAAACTTCTTCTTCTCCGAACGGGAATAACGCAATAACAATAACCGAGTTGAATCGACCACTTAGATCAATATCTAATCGTCATTTCGTTATTTATCTTGGCGAATCTACAAGGAATAAGTTTCGTTTTATTATTGAGAATTAGCATAAGGTTTTGTCGTCGTCGCCTGCTCGGAATGAATCATGTAATGCTATGCAATTTTCAACCTCCGGGTGGGATGGCCTCAAACCTGGGCGGATGTTGGTGATGATAACGAGTGGTTGTAGGTTGGTTCGGGGTTTTCTCGTTATGTACGTGCCTTGTCCAAATCAGAAGAAATCCCGACGCGTTTACAATGCTACCGTTATCGATCGTTTTCCACAACTTATCCATCAATCAATGTCAACATTGCAATTCAATTGCACATAACGAAATCATTGCAGATGTATCCCTGTGTAAACATTATTCCATAGATACATATTCAATTTAATGAGCAAACAGTATTGTAATACAAATATTAATATAACATTTTACACCAAATTTATTTAATTTGAACAACTTTAACATTAATTATTTATTGTATAAAGTGCGCTACATACATTTTAAATATTATAATAAAGCCATGCGTTAAAGACAAGAGGAATGCGGCTCAAATATGCAGATAATAAAAGTTAATATAATTATTTTATAATGTAATTACTATACAATCTTAAATACAATTTCATATAGAGAGAATTTAATTTATGTACGAGAATTAATATTACTCAATTACTCCTTCCTACGTGATCAACGGAGGGTAAACGCATGTATATAAAGCTCGTGCATATGAAGGAAAGATATCACTTCCACTTGTTTTACATCTACAGCAAGAGTGATGAACTCCTTTTTGGTAAGTATTTATATTTTATATATATTGCATTGAAATAATATTAAATATGTTAAGGTTGCTACTGTAGTCCTCGCTGCAATTTCCAGCAGTTATGCAGAAACTAAAACAGTAGAAAAAAGAGGTATAATTAGCGGAGGCGGAGGTGGATTCGGTGGTGGCCATGGAGTTTATCTTGAAAGTGGAGCTGGTGGAGTCCATGGAGGTGGATTTGGAGGTGGAAT